>OX352763.1:35320509-35728009 GCA_947095585.1 Nephrocerus scutellatus
AGGCTCTTTCTCGTGATTTAGCGTACCGTAACCTATCGGAAGATGCTGCTCCTGCGAGGCCTTTTTTAGTCGTTTACCATCCAAAAGTTGAATACACTTTGTTAATTATTATTAAACCATAAAAATTTGATTGTTTTTTTATTGAAGCATTGTTCACATACATAGTAACCAAATATTGCCATAAACTTGTGCTCTGACCAGCACAAACTCACAAGTGTAGAGCTCTCAAGTACTTCTGTGGCACTCATGGGAACGAATCCATGGTGCTTTACCTGACACTACCAATAAGTACTTTCAAAATTAATTAAATTTAATTAAACAACACGGCATAATATAACAAAGCATACTCGTGTTACTTTGTCTATGTGTCTAGTATGGGCTTTTAAAGTAATTAACTTATGCTACAACTGTTTCCTATAAAAATAAAGGAAATACTTAAAGTCCTTCTACAATTTTTAACCGCAATCTAATGCATTTGTATAGAATATCTTATTTTCACAAAAGAGCAACTACAACAAGTGAATAATAATAAATAATACTGACATACTAAGTGCTGAGTGTGAAAGGATTTTGTTTGTTTCTTTGGAAAAACATGTAGACAAACAGACGAAAAAAAATCGATTTATTGACTAAAATAATGAGAAGGTAAAGCCATAATGTTCAATGGGATCGTTATAACGTTCTAAGGCACATTTGATAACAATTGGGGCAATTATCAAATCTGCTAAATCAAGCCAATATCTTTGTGGAATCTTTGTGAATTGTTCACTAGCTCACTTATTCCATTCATTGTATCGATAACATTTTTGGGATTAATTTAGATTGTTGATTGTTTAGTGGTGGGAATATCGATTGGACGGAGCATATGTTCACACTCATGGAAGTGAAACACATTATTGGTCGGACTCTTTGTCTTTTTTTCTTCAATATAATAAAAACAACTATTCTACACTAATCCTTCTCAGTAAGTTTGGCATGGAAATAATAACCTTGTCTGTTAATAATAATGAATTACCGAAACTATTGTAACACAGTAATCAGTCACCAGACTTCGACGTCAGTAAAATGATAGCTGATAAATGTCACGGAAAACTTTCCAATTCGCCTTTCGGAAACGGCTTTAAATTATAGGCCTTTCCATTTGTGTGCAAATATATAACATGCACAACACGAATGGTCGCGAGTAGCTAGTCTTTGGACCAAAAGAGTCTGTCGAGCCAATATTATTTTATGAGGAAGTTCGATTCTGGAAATCAATGAGCGCAATTTTGATGTTAAATACCTCGGTATGCTCCGCCCGACGAGACATATAGCTCGATTAAGTAAAGTTCCTACCAAGAAATTTATTTGTAAAAGGATTTAAAAGCCACAACACCATACACATAAAGCGTTTCGATTGTAGAGCAAAAAACGAGAAAAACTTATATTCTACTTTTCGTTCGACTATATTGATTCCTTTTCTTCTTCTTTGTTTATGTCCTTTATTCCCTTGTGGGTGATAGGGCCTCTACTACGCCTACACGCCATTGCGTGCGTTTTCTGGCAATGATCTTCAGCTCCTTCCAACTCTTCCCCAGTTGCCGTGACTCCTCCTCAACTGTTCTGCGCCAAGTATTTCTCGGACGACCCGTTCTTCTACCATCCTGAGATAACGGATTTCAATGCATTGCGTAGTTTGCTATGGAGCTGTCGCCTTTTCGGAGTGTATGACCAATCCATTGCCACTTCCGTCGTCGGATGGTTGTGACTATTGGTTCCGACCCGTTCTCTGGTAAAGATGTTCGTTAGAGATACGGTTAGGCCAGAAAACTCTTAAGATTATCCGTAGGAACCTATTTACGAACGTTTTGTAATTTTTTTGTGATAGTAGCGGTCACCATCTAAGTGCTGCATCCATACAACATTTGAACGGAACAGTCGCAGCTTGGTGTTTAAGCGGATCGCATTGCTTCGCCATATCATGGACATCATTCCAAACACTGATTTTGCTTTGCCGATTCGGTTGTTAAGGTCCTGTTCGGTTCGGACGAGACTCCCAAACTATTGGAAACGCTCTCCTCTCTCTACACCGGATATCCAGCAATGTTATCTTGAGTTACTGAGTTAGTGCCGAGGTTGATGATTTTGGTTTTGGTGACCGGAATTAACCGTAGGGTATTTATATGGTCTACACAGGAGGATCCAGTGCGGAAACTTGCTTGTTCGGCATAGAGTGTATCCTCCAGATGTTCCTTAATTCGTTCAAGTACTACTTTGGTTATTACCTTTGCAACTACAGAAAGAACGCAAATGCCTCTCCTGTTTTCGCACTCCATAAGACTACCTTTTTTAGGGAGCTTGACAATCATTCACTTCTTCCACTCGTCGGGGATACTTTCTGCCTCCCAAGCTCTCTCTACAAGGGGATATAAAAGCGCTGCTGATGTCTTTGGAGCCCCACGCAGGTATACCATCTTGTCCTAACGACTTTTTGTTCTCTAGTGCGTTCATTGAGATAGCGATCTCATCTTTACTGGGAGTTGAGGTGCGAATTCGGGAAATTTTAACTTCCGGCAGCTCCGTTTGATTTGGGTGCATATCTTTAGCGAATACACGGTTAAGGCCGTCCCTTCCATCGCTTGTGCTGATCCTCATCTGAAACGAGTACGACACCATCTAGGCCTTTCACCGGATGTTTGGTAGATCAATGACCACCTGTCAGCTCTTTGTTGATTCTGTAAACGGTTCTGCTATCACACTTGCTCGCTGCTTCCTATGCTTCTGTTGTCAAGTTGTTAATATAATTACGTTTGTCAGGTCTAACACTATGCTGCACTTCTCTCATTCTTTGATACAGGGACTCTAGCTCGACCCTCGCTTCTGCCGGGTTATCTACAATACGAGCTTTAAGTATCTTACGATCTTTAATCCGCCTCCAGGTATCTTCGGTAAGCCATGTGTTGTGCCTTGCCTGGCTTCTACCAACAATACTTTCCGCTCCAGATGTGAAAACATTTTTTACAGCCTTCCAATGTTCTTGGATGGTTGTCGGCAGTGAGCTGCAGATTGCTTCCACTCCTTGCGATAAGTGATCCCTTAATTGTTGACGTACTGAGGGGGTCTTTAGCCAGACGATGTTATACCTAGGCATTCGGTTGATATTCAATACTTTGCGGCTCAGAATTGCTCAACAATGCGAACCCGCCTTCTGGTGAGTAAGACGACATTCTCTGTAGTATCACTCCAGCCAAGATTGCTTCTTCTCTGGACTTGAATTTAATTATCGTAGTGCAGGTCAATAATATATTTTTACACGACCATAGACGAAAGTGAATGTTTCCTACGCAAAAACCTATCCTCGAAAGTGGGCATTATCCACACTTGTGTGTTAACATAGAAACTACTATTGTTAATTACTGCAGTCTCAGCGAAAACACATTTCCACTGTAGTTTTGCGCATTACGCCTGAGCAGTTTAGCAGAGAAGTTGTTATGGTCGAGTGAAAAATAGCGTTCATTACTCGCTAAAAAGTGCTTATCGTGCTTGTTAGATTGCCGCACCTCCAGCTACTAACTCGCACGATAACGTCCACTTTCCTAGCTCATTATGTAATATACTATTCCTGGAAGATTTAAGTTGTACGATGCCCATAAAAAAGCTTTCCAAGGCTTTCAAGATATCTGTCCACATGTTTTCAGAAAAGAAACAGCCAAACTTTCATGCAACCTTAATGTTACCCATTTGATTGCTTCTGTATTCCCAAAATAACCTTTGTTTTCTCGATCCCTCTGACTTCTTTTTAAATCCCCTAACGTTCAGCTGAATTTCACACAACATTTTGACATAAAAAACAAAGCGTTTGGGGTGTATATGGGGAAAAACAATATACCCAGTCGAATGGTTGGATGACTTCAACACTTCCGGTTTTACAAAAGCACAAAGAAAAATGTGTCTTATTTATTTTATTACACGTTGTCTCACTTATATAACTCCCACTTCACGTCATATTTCACTGGATGTGTATTATCATTTGTAAAAGGAAGGCATTTCCGCTTTATGTTGAAATAAGCACAAGCAAGAAGCTGATAGTTGGCTTGTCTACATAAAAGTCAATGATAAAAGTGGCAATGACAATTACCATATATCCCTATGTCCTTAAGGCACATGTAGTTTCGTCACATAAACGTTGTAATCACCCGACAGATACAGCGTTATACCCAAACGCCAACGAATATGATAATTGTATCCTTTGCGTTGTCGTCTTCCATGAGTGAAGAAATAATTGTATCCTTTCCATCATCCTTATGGTGTTTGCGTTCATTAGTGCCAAGAATTGCTCTATGGTTTTGCGGTTGTGCCACGAGACTATGGTTTGTACCATGTTGCGAGAATAACCGTCTGGTTCAACTATCTTGAAGTGGTAATAGTGATAATTATAATGATAAAGATAATGAGGCTGTTGATGGAGTTTACATTAAAATGTGCTGGGTACATATGTATGTAATACTGTTTTTTATTCCATGATGATAATGAGCGAGAACATAAATTGAGGTTTCACTTTGTCAAGCGAGTGGAGTATTTTCTTCATTTTTTTCACATAAAATTTGCTCCAAATTTACCCAAGTGTTTAAAGGTCAAATATTCAACTAAAGGTATTGTTAAAGGCATTTGAATTATTCCGTCGACACTTAGTTTTTTTTCTTCGATTGTGAAATAAGACAAGAGGTGTATCTTACTTACAACTTTTATTGCTATTTTTTTGTTAACTACATGACGCTTGAAAGAAAATTTGTGGTTTGTCGGTATGGAAATGTCGCATATCCCCTTTTGGAACCTTTTGGATATAAGGAGTCAACAATGCTTGCGTGTCATCGTCTTTAATGTTATTCTTATTCTCCAACTAATGCTTATCATTCAGGAACACTCCTGAACCATTTGCCTGGATTGGGTGAGTAGATTTCATTGTATGGCATGTTTGGCAGCGGAAGTTTCTTCGCGCCGAAGAGTGTACATCCAGTCCATTGCTATTTTCTTTGTTAATGACTTTGATATCTATAGGTTTCTGACCTGACCTCATATAAACCTACAGCAAACCGTATGTCTTCTTAATTAGAAACAGAAAAATGTATTTTTCCCCAAATCCATGTCTACAACAAAGGAACCTTTTGTGCGATTAACGGTCGTGGTGTTATTCTTCCACAGCAATTATTGCAAGTAAAGTGACTTGTCATTGTCCTTCTTCTTGATCCACCAGCATAATCATCACACTTAAGATTCTGTTGAGTTATTGTCTTTGGTGTCCCCACCAACCCAATACTCGCAGAACAATCGTAGAAGCAAAAACAGTCTCTCCGTCAACATTTGAACATTTAACTCTTTGGGTATGTCACTATGTGTTAAATAAATCGGTTGTCTACATTCAGTTAACACATAGCAGACCACATGTGATTTCCCGCCGAATGTACACCATCAATGGACACAAAACCGAGCATGTGTCAGCCAAACTAGTGAAATACATACTATAATTTCAACTGGGCCAATTAAAATTCTTAATCAGTTTAATAAAAATTGTCGGCGGTATATTTTTATACAATATTTGACGATTTTTTACGATCTATTGATTGATTTTTATAAAACAAGACCAATTGGTAAGTAGTCGTTGGTTTTTTATTTATTTATATAAGGGATTCGTACTCATATAATGTTCGGCAATATGCTTGGCACAGCGTCGGCATTAAGGAAAGGATGGAGAAAAGAGGAGATATTTATGAGCTTGTGCTTTGAATGACTGTTGATCATAGCGATGTGGACAGACAGATCTTTTGCAGATCATTCTATGTTCATACAACCCATCCACTATACTCATTTTGCATCTCGAGCCCATTGCACCAATCTTTGCAAGTACAGACTAATAAAGAAATTTCCTCTTTAGCTGTAAGTGTGCAAATTCTTTAAGAAATACACCCATTCATAGTACTGACCCAGAGTGGAATAGTCGCAGCTTAATTATTGCTCTTCCATTTTTGGAAAAGCATTCCGAACGCAGCTTTTGACTTCGATTTTAACGATTCTGCCAAGCCAATCAACCAAACCACCAGCTGAGAGAATATTTCTTAAAAATTTAAAGTTATCACATTTCTCGACCTCCTGTTCTGCAATAACTAATTGAATGCCGCTATTATTAGGCATCAGACTTCCACGAATAAGATCGCTGATTTCCGTCAGAAATAACAGTGGTGATTTATTTCAACCTTGAGGCACACCACTTTGGACTTCAAAAATATTAGGCCGCTTTTATTAGGCATCAGACCTCCACGAATATGATCGCTGCTGTCCGTCAGAAATAACAGTGATGATTGTATTCTACCTTGAGGAATACTACTTTGGACTTCAAAAATATCATCATCATCATCATCATATTTGGCTCTACAACCGGTGTCCGGTCCTGGCTTCCCGCAAAAAGTCTCTCTACCGGTCCCGATTTCGAGCCGATGTCATCCAGTTTGGCATCCCTATATTCTGGGCGTCCTGGTCTACGCCATCCTTCCAGCGTAGGATTGGCCGGCCTCGCTGTCGTGTTCCATAAATTCTACCGCAAAGGACTTTCCGAGTAGGTTCCCCTTCGCTCATGCGAGCTAGGTGTCCTGCCCACCGAAGCCTACCGAGCTTAATTTTCTTAACGATGTCGACATCGGGGTAACGCTCGTAGATCTCATCATGAGTCTCCGGAATCGTCCTTCCTCACATACGGGGCCAACAATTCTCCGTAAGACTTTTCTCTCGAATGCGGCTAAGAGGTCAGAATGCCTTTTGCTAAGCACCCAAGTCTCGGGCAGCTTCCTGGATTTGAAGAGTCTTGACAGACTATAGTAGACTTTGTTGGCTTTCAGCAACCGTGTGCGTATTTCTGGTTCCATGCTGTTATCGGCTGCTACAGTTGACCCGAGATAGTTAAGGATTGCACTACTTCAAATTCGGGCTCCACTATTTGTATTGAGGGACCAATGTTGGATCTTCTACTCGCAGACGTGGCCACCATGTACTTTGTTTTGCTTTCATTTATGTGCAGCACCAGATTTCGTACCGCCTTCTTGATCTGGATGAAAGCTTCCTGTACAGCTCTTAGGTGTCTTCCAACGATGTCAATATCGTCTGCTTAAGCCAGTATCTGAATGGACTTATAGAGGATTGTTCCTCTCGCCTATACGTCAGAGTCTCAGATCACTTTCTCCAACTCCAGGTTCAAGAGGACTCAGGCCAGTCTATCCCCTTGTCGGAGCCCGTTATAAATATTGAGTCGGCTTGATAGTGATCCGGTTATTTTTACTTGATTATAACATTGGTCATGGTCAACCTACATTGTCGTGCCAGTTTATTTCGGATGCCGAATTGTCTCATGGCTTTATAAATTTCTACTCTGGCTATGCTATCATAGGCGGCTTTAAAGTCTATAAAAAGATGGTGTAGTGAGTTTTGAAACTCTAGACTCTTGTGCCTAAGGATGTAGATCTGATCAGTTGTTGGTTTGCCTGGGATGAAGCTACACTGGTATGTACCAAGGATAACTTTAGCGTATGGGGCTATCCTGTCTTGAAGGATAGAGGAGAAAATCTTATACGTGGTACTCAACAACGTTATACCACGATATTAGCTGAAAGTTGTAATATCTCCCTTCTTATGTATGGGGCACAGGATGCCTTTTCCCCAGTCTTCTGGCATAGCTTCTGCCTCCCATACTTGCACTGTTATTTTATGAATTGCTTGGTGTAATGTGGGGCCTCCTATTTTTATCAGTTCCGCTTGAATCCCATAAGATCCCAGGGCCTTATTATTTTGGAGCCGACTTATCGCTCTGCTAACTTCCTCTATGCTTGGTGGCGGCAGCATAGTGTGGTCCTCGGTCATTGGTAGAGCCTCCAATTCTTTAGTTAACTGGCCACTTAGCAACTCATGAAAGTGCTCTTCCCATCGCTCTAAGATGCCTTTAAGGTCGGCGATCAGATTACCCTCTTTGTCCTTGCAGTATGTCCAACGTGCACATCTAAAAACTGGTATTAAGATATTATTGTTGTTTTATCTACAAATCTGTTTAAAAAAATATACCCAAAATTTTTTATAAGTTATTCTCAAATTGTTATCGTTGTTGTTCTAATAATCATCCCCAGCAGCATCTCGAACCTCTTAGATCCTTAAAAATGTTCTCGTTCTCTTTTCTTTTCTACAAAAGAAATTTGTACAAAAACTCTGAGCCCGGCCAATGAAGAGGAGACACAATGAATTAGTTACGTAGTGTGTTCATCGATCTTATTATACGAGAACGTCCTCATTGTAACAGGATACTTCTCCACAATAATGCAGAATAGAATCCATGCAATATAGTACAGAGCTGAAGTCAAAAAATTGTGTGTCACTAACTTTTAAGTGCTTAGTCTGAGGATTCTGTGACTAAACTGTTTTCAAGCGATTTGGGTCAGGGACATTAGTCATAGGCTTTATGGTGCTGTAAAGATTGTGAGTATAGCGCCCTTGCTGTGGTAGAAATATGTTACTCTCTTATCGAAGTCTGGAATAATACCAAGCAGGACTCACTCGAGACAGAAAGCTTCAATTCCAAGCCATTAAACTTCCCTGCCATTAAAATAGTTATCACATTTAAATATTGGCACACGACACAACACTCGCAAAGTCAAGTGGTTTAGTTTATTAGGAATGCATCCTGAATCGTTTAATAGTGAATCAGTTTTTCATTTGACGTGTGTGTGTGTGTTCGGCGCATATTCTATATGAGTGTTGGTATAAATTGCATAAATTCATAAGTTGAAATATAAATCTACAACAACTTGTTATCCTTACGAGGGCACCGACATCGCTGGTCGTTTACCTCGTCTGTAAGAAAATCAAAATAAACTATAATCGACAGCGACAGGGGGTTAAAGAAAATCTCAAGGAAATAATGTCACATGGATCGATAGTCGTTCGTTGCAGATTGTTGGAGAAAAAAGGGCGATATATGAAAAGAAAAAGAAATCGTTATTGCTTGAGGGGTATCATCATTCATGGGGTTGGGTGAAAAATTCGATAAAGTGACGAAGTTCGGTTCGCAGGTAGAGGAGGTAAGCTACATCGTACAACACAATTCTCGATATTTTTTATTATATTATATATATATCATTGTCGAGTTCAAAAACCTCTTTGGCATTTTTGATTTATTCATTTGCGATTTGAGGACATTTTTATTTATGAGCTCTTGACTATTCCATCTGATTTATCTGACTATTGGCTACCTACGTGATTGTGAAAGGTTGTCAAAAAGTTCAAGATTTTATGATTACTTTTGGAATAAGTAATCATAACTTTTTTTTTAAGTAAATCTTAACTATCGTTGCATAAATATTCGTCTAGCCCAATTATGTTATAAACAAACAGAATATTGTATTCTGAATAACATTTAAGTTTGATAACTGCATGAGTCAACTGAATTTAATGTGACAGCTTGTTATCGTTCATTTGTTCTTTAAATATTTATTTATTACTGTAAGCTTATTTCTAAAGAAATATAAATTTTAGAAAGAACACTAACCTCTAACTAAACGCTGAAAGGATGGCGTAGACCAAGACGCCCAGAGTTTAGGGATGCCAAACTGGATGACATCGGCTCGAAATCGGGTCCGGTGGGGAGACATTTTGCGGGACCAGGACCTGACCCCGGTTTTAGAGCCAAATATGATGATGAACGATTGTATCCATCCGTTACCTTAAATGTAAAGTATTGCTTCCGACTTTCATTATTACATAAGAAATTTTCGATAGCGGAAATTGCCTTGACCTGTTATTTTCACACTGTGAGGAAACGAGGGGTAATTGGTGTCAATATAGAGAAGTTATCATTGCTTATATTACGGAGTAAAGGGATCCAAACGCAGATGAGTTTCTGGTACTGGTACTGGCGTCTACGCTACTGTCTGCTAGATTGCTCATAGCAGTGGCCAAGGACACAAGAAGTTTTAAAAAACTCTCGGCAAGACTTGAAGGGAGAGTTCACACAAAGAGGACGAGAGGTCAGCAAGCTCTGTGGCGAGTAGCGAGCCAGATATGGACAGAAACCATCAAACAGATAGCAAGGACGACCGGCGGAGAGCCTCTGGGCAGTAAATAACTTCGGTCATTCAAATCGGGTGGTGTAGATGGGGTCATTCAGGCGATTATATAATAAAAATAATGATATTCGGCGCGACAGACCATTCCGGTCCAAGGCCAAGCATCTCGCGACCATTTGGGTTGCGCATTTAAATTTTTGGAAACAAATGGAAGGGACCTACAATTTAGGGCCGACTCCGAACGGTGAATAGAGAAGCTTTCCGTGACAAGCTATTACTCTCGCAACGATTGTTACGCAATCGCGCGAGGTGGGACACCGTGAAAAATCCTTTTGGTGTTTCTGGGACGAATGGAATGGAATAAATAGCCTACTTCCACAGTCATGGACGCACCCCGTACTCCGGTATAAACATATGAGCTGTGGAAGGGCAGGAGTGGTATTTGGTATTATGGAAAATAACAGTCTCAGCAACGCTTGAAAATTACCGCAATTTTGTAACAAAGTTTGCGTTTTGCTACGAAACATTCCGGTTACATGCCGTAGAGGTTTTTAGCCCATAGTTCTTCTTCAATAATAAGAACAATATTCGGCGTGACCGACCTTTGCGGTCCAAGGCCTAGTTTTTCGCGTCTACTTGTTTTGTGCATGTATGTTTTTTGCACACTTGTAAGGGACGTATAATTTAATGCCGTATCCGAATGGTGAATTTAAAAGCTTTCCGTGATAAGCTATTACTCTCGGACGTTTGTCAGACATTCGCGAGAGGTGAGACACCGTGCTAAATATTTTTGGTGTTACTGGGGATTCGAACCACGAACCTCCTGCTCAAAAGCCATGCACATATCCACTGAGCCACGCCACCCACAGTTCTTCTTCAATGGCGCTGACAAATCAGTCAATGTAGATCGCCACCAAGATGACTGATTATTTTTGAAATAAGCTAGAATAAGTTACCTTCTTCGTCCAATTGGACGCCTCCGTTTTAGATGACCTCAGGACCAATATCGACCGCGAAATTGCAACTACGAGCATCTGAACCAGAACGCACAGAGGAAAGTTAAAGTTAAGTGCTAATATGGTGTTATAAAGTTCGAGTTATTAGGGTAAATCCGAGTAAGACCAAACTGATGGTCGCCTAACCAACAAAAAACAAACAGAGAAGAGATTTCTTCCAAAATAAAAACAACCCATTAAAATTAGAATTCTTCAGGCAAATTCTCCAATAACCAAAAAATAAAAACACAGGCGAACCATTGCAAGCCAGCGCACCAGCGCACACAGATTACAATCATTATAGTATGACATGATCTGATGGCGGTCAGCCATAAGCAGAACAGGGCCAATAACACAGAATGTTCTTTAACTGCAGGCGGCCGTAACTATCTATGACTGGTGGAAGTGCGAACAAACCTTCACGTGATGGCCGCCGGTAATTTTCCTCCAAATACAGGAAAAGCTAAATGATCGGGCTAGTCCGATCTTAAAAGCAGTAAATGAACGGCTTCGTGTGCGGGGCATATTTAAAAACATAAGCCTCGTAAACGTTCACGCACCTACAGAGGATTCCCCCGATGATGAAAAATATGAGAATTCTTTGAATCAGTCGAACGGGAACTCCATGCCTGTCCTCAGTATGACGTAGAAGTCATTCTGGGGGATATGAATGTCAAAATAGGTGGGGAGCCAGTATTCAGGCAGGGTATTAGCACCAATAACACAACGATAACACTAATGACAATGAACAACGAGTCATAGAGATGGCAGCAAGCAATAATATGGTCGTTGCGAGTTAAAGGTTTGCGCGTAAAAATATCCACAAAGGCACCTGGGTATCTCCTGATAGATCACGTGCTTATAAACCGCCGCTATAACCCGAACCTGACGACGGTACGAACGTACCGAGTTGCCAACGTCGATTCGGACCACTATCTTGTTGTTATGGTTCTCCGAGATCGGATAGCATCATTACGAAAGACTGCATCCGCAAATCAGATTCGCCCTTCGCAGCGAAGAATCCAGAAACAACTACCTTCAAGCGATAGGACTCGCCCTAAATTCAGAGGGAGTAAGTCCTGGGGCTGAGATGTCGGGCGTAGAAGAGAAATGGACACGCCTTAAGAATACTGTCATTATTACTGCTGACTCCATCTTAAGCAATAGTCGTAACGATCGACACGACTGGTTCGATGACGAATGCAAGCTGGCGACTGAACGGGAGAATGCTGCGTATCGAGCAATGCAGCAATCTCATAGAACACGGGCGAAGATGAACATAAAGAGCTCAGAAGGTATGAAAAAACAGTTCACCGGCGAAAGAAAGAAACCTCGTCCATGAACTAGAACAGTACAGAAAGTGAGGACCGCACCAAGCGCTGAAGTTCTACGAAATAGTCCGCAGTGTGACGCAATATACACCGCGTTGCACAAACTGCAAAGAAAAAGAGGTTAATCTGATCGCCGATCCCAAAAGCATATTAGATCGATGGGAAGAGCATATTCATGAGTTGCTAAAAGGCTATCTAACTGAGGAATTGGAGGCACCAACAATGAACGAAGACAACACTATGCTGCCGCCACCAACCATAGACGAATGTATCAGAGCGATAAGATTGCTCGAAAATTACAAGGCCTCGGACAGATGGTATCCCTGCGGAGCTTATTAAAACAGCAGGTCCCGCAATACACGAAGCAATTCATGAACTAAAAGTGGAAGTATAGAAGGAAGAAGCTATGCCAGAAAACTCGCGAAGAGGCATCCTGTGCCCCATACTTAAGAAAGGAGGTATTACAACCTGCAGCAATTATCGTGGTATAACGTTGTTGAGTACCGCGTATAAGATTTTCTCCTCTATCCTTCAAGACAGGATAGCCCCATACGCTGAAGTTGTCACTAGTCCATACCAGTGTGGCTTCATTACAGGCCAATTAAGTACTGATCAGATTTACACCCTTAGGAAGGTGATGTAAAAATGTCTAGAGTTTCAAAACTCACTGCACCATATTTTTATAGACTTTAAAGCCGCCTATGATAGCATAACCAGAGTAGAACATTATAAAGCCATGAAAGAATTCGGTATCCCAAATAAACTGACACGACTATGTAGGTTGGCCATGACCAATGTTATAAGCCATGTAAAAATATCCTCATTCAGCATCTATAACAGGCTCCGACAAGGGGATGGTCTGATGGCCTGCGTTCTCTTCAACCTAGCGTTAGAGAAAGTGGTCCTAGACTCTAACGTAACTAAAAGTTACGTGCATATATGTGCATTCAGACACTGGCTTAAGCAGACGCTATTAATATCGTTGGCAGAAACCCAAGAGCTGTACAGGAAGCTTTTTCCTGTATTGGAGGAAAATTGCCGGCGGCCACAACTTGGAGGTTTGATCGCACTTCCACCAGTCAGAGCTAGTTACGAACACTTGTAAGTCTGATGCATTTTGTATTATTCCTCATATTCTGCTGATGGCTGACCGCCACAATTAAATTACACAATGATATGTTAAACTCTCTCCGAAAAATTGATCTACTTCGCAGCTATTGTTCCCCAGCAGTGTTACAGTCTCGTATTCAATATGGCATAGTATTTTGGGGTTCAACATATTGGTCGCACTTTAATAATATACATAGTGGTTGGTCAGAAACATTGTTTAAGGATGATTTTTTGCAAATCCTGTTTGTCGCTGTAATTTCCACTCTTCTGCAAATCAAATCTTCATCTTTACATATTTATAGTTTTGAAACTTTTCTTCAAAATAAGTGGAAATCGAAATATCCAATTGTTGGAATATAACATAAGAAACAAATATACCCGCGTAACACCTGCAGTTAAATTGGAAGTTATAACACCACTCTATAGATTCAATGTGTTCATTCGATAATATAAGAATAAATAAAATTGTCTCTCAGATGGAAAATATATTGTTTCCCCCTTAAAAAGGGTTAAAAGATCTCCTGTCTACTACTTCGTATCTGAAATATTCCTATGATAGCGACAGCACCCTATTATTCTCATATACGGTGGAACTCAAAAAACAATATTATTTAGTCGATCAATAACCATGTATCATAGATACTGGGTTAGTTCTTTTTAAATTCTCTAAATTAACTTTACTTGCCCGTGTGTTTGTTGGTTTGTGGATTTGTGGATTTGTGTGTCATGGAATCTTGCGATCAATTTTTGACCCACTTCCCAAAGTCCTATTTTATTGAAACATTATTTGCACACAGGCATATCTACGATGACAACACTTTCTATTAAAATTTGAGGACCCTCGGGCCACGGGGTCGGTGGGCTCCCCTACAAATATTTTACAAAATTTTACTCGATTTTCTTCAAATTTTAACACATACCCATCTTCTATTAGAGAATTTACATGAAAAATTGTATTTTTATGGGTTGTTTTTTTGTAAATTGAAATGTGTGCAATTTCAATTTGTCTCCTTTCACAAGGTAATTTTGGTTTGTCATCTATCTTTAGTACCGATGAGTAAGCAAATACCTCAATGAGCCAAGTTAAAAAGACATTTTTATTTGCTAAGCACACAACAACTGTGCAACGACTTATTGACATTGAGAAAGTTTTGCGACTCCCTGGCAAGCACCACAAATAAGGCATCGACAGAATCATTCCTTTTAGAGATTCTTATGTCATTATTTTTTTTGGTTTTTCTCGTAGTTCTGAGATGAATATAACTTGAAAAATGCAGTGCAACTGCATTCAGATATGTTTGTGGGGAATAAAGTGGTCATCGAATAAAACTTTCTTCAAAGTTTGCTCGATCTATTTCCGAGAATGTGCTTGGTATACTCGTATGAACTTGAGGATCCTTGAAAATTCAGCATTGCACGAGTAGAACACGTACGCATACAGACGATGTAGCGATATTTGAGTACGAACATATGTATCTAGATAATTATTTGCAAATGTGATGCAGTCGTTTGCCAATATAAACAACAAAATGTTCTGGGGATGTTTGTTGTCCTTGTTGCCAGGTGAGTGTTTTTGTTTTGCTGTCGCCGCCGTCGTAATTCTGGGAATAAATTGAAAGAGTTTGTTTGCGGATGACAAACTGCGCGTGTTTGCTTCGGTTTGGTTGGCATTTATAACGTTATACTCGTTTGCTATGCACATACACGCACACACACACAACGTGTCCGTTCTTGTGCATGAATATTTATCAAAATCCTTGAACTTTTATTGGTTGGAAATTACGAATGTCGTATAGTACCATGCCTATCTGTTGCTTGACAACAATAGAAATGGAGCACCATCACCTGGGTTTCATGATTCTGTCATCACATCATCTGGAATTTGTGTCAACTTTGATGAGAACAATAGCTTCTGAAATTTTGTACCAATTCTATTAGACTATATGATTTATAACAAGGATCATGAAGGCATGATGATGATGACTTTGCTGTGATATGGTGTTTCTGAAGTAATTCACAAAATACACTGAATACATGGCTTTCTTTTAATAGAAATGCCACTCTGTAGATAGCTGAAGGCAGGTAACTATAACAACAGTTGACATTTGGGTAATGCTTGGAAACCTTTTTTTTTTTTGATTACTTAATTCCATCTCTTTGCAGAACGATTAATTAGAAATTTAACGCTGGTTGACTTTGTGACTTCTTGCTGTGTTATCACTCGAATTGATTGTGTTAGCTCTGGAAAGATTTTTTCTATGCGATATGATTTATCAACTTGAAGCTAGAACTGAAATAGAATAAATATGTTCCGAATTGACAAATAACACCATGATATAAATTATCACAATGGATCCTTCCTTTGTTTTTGTGAGAAAGAACTAATCAATACGTTTCAAGAATTTAAAGTTTTAAAGCGGATTTGTTGTACTCTATATTTCCAAGGCATTGGACAGAGTCTATCATCAAGCTCTTTTGTCGAAAATGAATGCCTATGAAATAAATAAGGCCCTGCTTGACTAGTACCTACATTTCTAACCGTTCAATCCAGGTCGTATTGGACGGTTTTCTTATCCGCTAATTCTAATCAAATTTATTCCTTCGCTGACTCTTAGCTTTTCGGAACTTGAACTTGAATATGAACGTTAAATTCTGAACTTGACAGCATATAACGGCTGCAATAGAGTAGAACTGAATGATTCCAAAACTCAATGCTGTCTTCTGTCATCCAAGCGTTATTTAAACTGCCATCTTTTATCCATTAATGGATCTTTCATCAAAGAAACTGAAAAACTCTCAATACACGGTATGTGCGTCAACAAAAAGCTTCGTTGTAATGACCAAATATTTGCCATAGCTAAGAATGCTTCGAAATGGTCGGTGCCCTTAGACCAGGCTACTATTTACAAGGCATATATTCGCCCTAAATTGAACGTATTCCCTGATCAGGTGCCACAAAGACCACATGACATGTACTAGATAGAACTCAGAACTGCGCGATAAAACTTTTTGGTGTCGTTAATGTCGCGAAAACAATCGAATTGCTTCAACATCTGAGGAATGTTATTCCTGCTTGTCATTGTTGTATTACTTTTCCACAAGCGGTGTCCAAAAGAAATATTCAGATGCATTACGCCTATCCTCGAACCTCAACTCGAGCTCATAGGTCTACCGTTAGATATATCTTCGAATGTATCAACCAATTTAAAGATTCCTTCTTTAGCATGTCCGATTTCCTGTTTCCGCATTTCTATTATCTACAGTTATTTAAGACACATTTGCATAGATATCTCATCTTTTCCTCTTCTAATTTCCTACCGCCCCCACTGTGCTAAGCATAAGGGTGCAAACCACTTGAGCGTGTGTACATGTACAAAAAAAAAAAAGAATTTACACACTGGCTTTTGACTTAAAACAAGGTTCGTATTTCATTCGCTGTGTAGATCGCAGCAACGCTACGATCCGTTAGTTCTAGTAATCTATGTTTCGTAGCAAAGCGAATAGCGTTGCGTAAATCGAAGAGCTTTGTGTTGTGTAGCAAAGCGAATAGCGATGCGTGAGTCGTTCGTATTGATTTGTGTTTCATAGCAAAGCGTATAGCCAATCGTACATTACATATAGCGATGGGTGTTCGCAGCAAAGCTTATAGGGATGCGTAATGGCTTAGCGAATTGGCAATTCGTAAAGCAATGCGTAAAACAATGCATAATTCACAGCGATGTGTGTTTCGTATCAGAGCGTATAGCGATGCATAATATCGTATAAATGTAGTTGTAGTAGAAAGGCATATATACTCTTGGTCCACTAAGTTAGGATAATAGACCAATCCTTAGGGAAATATGGGAGCATTTAGCCAAAGTCTTTGTTCCCAAATCTTCACTCTTGAACCACTAAAATAGGACTTAGAAGAAACGTTTTTAGCTAAACTTTACAGTCAACTGAATAAAACACAGGGAAATAAACTACTTACTGGGCTGTCTTTTATATGTTTTCAATCGGTTGGTGCAGGTCGTAGAAAAGTAAATTCAGTGCCTTTCTGTCGTTTCTTAAATACCAAATATGGTTCGATATTTAAAGCCTCTTCTGTATTCTTGACTCTATGTATCGTGTTTAATGCAATTTCTTTTTGCCGTACTGAAGTGGGGTTGAAGTGAAATTCGAGAACTACAGTAATTTCAGTGCATCATGTGATCCAATTTTCACTATTCTCTCTTCGCTCCCACATTTTTATTTATTGTGATCTCTTTTGCGCCTCTTGTTTTATGTTTTTAATAAATATTGCAATTTATAAAAGTCTAACAAATAAACTTGCAACAACCACTAAATATCAATTAATACTTTAAGGGTTAAATCCTTTAATAAATATCGCAACAGTCATTACATTACAGTGTAAATAGTAGAAATGAATGTGGGAAGACATGAGGACATGATAACTATGAATAATATATCAGCTTTGAGGGAGAGATTGTCGGTCGCTGTGTAGCTTTAGAATATATGACTTAGTTAAGAGAAAGTTGTTAAGGATGTCGTATTCCTACCGAAAATGTAATTGTCAAAGATTTTCGGCTACTGTCCAGTATTTTAAAGTCCGAAGATATATAAAAGTTTGGTTAAAGGGAGATGAACAAGCATTGAGCTGAATACTGAAAAGTTAAAAGCTGCCAAATTTTAAAGATTTATTTATGTCTGAAGTAGGAATAATTGATGAAAAATTCCATCGCTCATTTATTTCGATGAAAAACGGTTTCCTTTCAAAATCGCTGGTAACCATCAATATACCAATATTAAGATTCTCAAAGGATAACATTAAAAGGACGATCTAAATAATTTGAGAATACTGCTAGATGCTTCTCTCTAACTGTTCTCTGTTCTTATATACAAAATAAATCAAAACACAGACGGCCATAGAATTTAAGTGACAATTAATTTCAATCAGTGATCGCCAGTGTCTCTGTCTGCTTGCGCATATAGATAAGCAGGCCAACTTCAGTGGGGGGAATTTTTTTTTTTGCTATGAATATCGTGGATAGACTGGCTTTCTATTTTATCTACTCGTGTCGTATTGTATTTACAACAAACACAATGACAACTCGAGCTCAAAACAGCATGCAAATTGGATTCAATTAAAGTTGACCCTTGCATTTAAATGAAAACAATGATCCAGTATTTTGAACAAAGGCTCACTAATAGAAGTACAAAAAATATTTACATTTTTACCAATTTAGAGTGTTCATGAAGGATGAAAAATAATTCTTTGAAACTTGAGCTCACTTTGTCGCTTCGCTCTGCTAATTCCGCTCAAAGAGAAGCAAATTAATTTTTCGAATCTACTAACAAAGAAATCCACTAGGAATTATTTATAATAAACAGCATTAATTTAGGATGTGTCACGCATCGCAGTAGGATGTTGCTCTGTATGCATATGAATCCCGGGCGGATAGTGTCAACCAAGAGAGAAAGGACGATTAGTGGACAAAGTCCTGGTAGCAGCAGCAGGGAAGATTGTTGTTTGCTTTCGTTTATTAAATTCTAGGCAAACAAATTTCCTGTTTAGATTGCTCCTTTGTAAATATATTATACTTTTCCCCTAAGGACACTATCGGCTCAACACAACTGTCGATAGACAAATGATATTTTGTTTATTAAACATTCCCTAAGGAACTGAGTGGATTAATTTAATTGGCTTTGCAGAAGTTGCAGACGTAAAACTTTAGCCACATCCATCTCATTGTCCTGTTTGCTTACCATATTATGTTGATTTCAGCTGAAATCCTGGTTTACCTTATTTCGTTTTTTATCCATACATGTATTCGCTTTGGGATATCACAGCTACACATATAGAGATTTTGTTACTTTTTTTGGTTTTTGTAAATCGGGCAAAGTTAAATACGGGCTTTCGTTATATTGTACAGTTTTGAGAGAAATCTCATTTAATAGAAAACATCTTTATTGATATTTGTTGATATTATTCATTTACTTATGACGCGCTTCAGTTCGGTGTGACCATGGTCCTCGACAAACATACATTGTTTTTGCTAACTGCGTCTGGTTGCGCAAACTTATATTTTGCAGGTCACCATCTACTTGTGCACACTATCTAAGGGATGCCTTCGTTAGGTTCAGTTGGAAGACTCTCTGGGCCGGAGCGTTGATGTTGATCCGCTCTATATCTCCTAGCTATCTCAAACGTCCGCTAAGTAGTTTCCTGAATAGGTCGATGTCGCTGTACAACTCTTTTTATTCGTCAATGAATCTGCTCCTCCAAAAACCGTCAACGGTACAGAGAAACGTCAGAAGAGTTTTTCGCTCGAAGCGACTAAAGATAGATTTATCCAATCTTTAGCTTTAGCACCGTAGAGCAGAACTGTGGAGATTATGAGCTTACATTTAGAGAACCCTATATATAAGCTCTTAATCTCCCTGGTACTACTGAGAGCTCTACTACTTAATTTCCCTCTTAGCCAAAAGAAACAGCGTATGGAAAGATTGATTCTACATTTGATTTCTTTAGAGGAGTCATTATTGGATGTTAAAGCGGAGCTAAATAAACTCTCTAAGTACCTCAGTTGTCAGTGTTTGGTGTCAGTTTTGTTGACGGATGCTTCGAAAGAAAGTATCGGTACCAACAACACTCGCATCGAATCAAAGTGAAAACAACCTTTATATATATTTTGTACCACTCTCAAGTATTTTATCTAATTTCTTGTAGTATCGAAAAAAACATTTTGTGGGACATTTCCCCAAAACAGTAATTTTTCGAAATGTTTTCTACTTAATCGATTTTTTTTTGTATAGAAATGAAAGCATTTCCTTCATATCTTTCCTCTCTTCTTGTAGATTCGATCTTAAATTAGAAACAAATGAATAAATAGACACCGTATTAATTTTAGTGTTTGTCTGTCTTCGTTTCTGAATTTTGATTGATAACAAGTTCTTTGTGATGTTTTCAGAAATCGCAATCTTCTTGTGCCTCCATAACTTTCAAATCGCTGCTTGACATCACCAAATGTTATTTGACTAGCTCCTTCAGTCTCTGAATCGCTCTTTCACATGCACTGTAATCTTGGAGGTGAGTATTGCAACTAGGATCCAATAACGTTGCAATCGGTGCATGAGTATTAGAGTCTATAGCCTGAATTGTGAGTAACTTGAAACAAAACTTCCATTCGACCCAAGTATTTTTTTAGCTACAAGTTTCGAGTATGTACTTTATTTTTTATTTGTATCGACTGATCCCTACATACATATATGACAATCCAAAATTTAACAAATATATGCAGTACGGTAATTGGTCAATGAAATTGATTCTACCAATGCACCCAACTGAAATATTGCATGAATATCTCTTGCGTATTTAATAAAAAAGTTTGTTTAACAATTTTCACTGATATTTAATTTTTTTTTCAAAAAAGAAAAAGCCATCAAAAGAATGCTTTCGAATAAATTAGAGAAATGCGAAACCATGCCGGAACTTCGGGGCTATTTCAGCCCAATTCGCATTTCAAATGCCTGAGGAGCAGTGAATTGGAATAACTTATTTCGCCACCAGCATGCGTCAGCGTGGAATAATCGTTAATCCATTTTACTCCTCAGCGCTGGATCCATTTAGGCAGTGTACGTACGGGCACAATAGTTCACTTTAACATGGGATGGAATTTTGCGTTGCTACGGCATTATTAAAATTGAAAATTGATATTAGTATTAATACTTCTGCGCTTGAACGTTGTATGTGCGCGTGTGGGCACATTTCGGAAGTATTGAATTTTCCGCTTGTTGAGCTTCATTTCTGGTCGAAAGCACCAATCAATTGAACAAATAGGATTTTTATTTGTAATAGTTGATTGATTTTTTTTAATTTATACAGAGGGGTAGTTATGTCCTAGATTCTTTCCTAAGCACTGCAGCTGTTTAAGAAGAAACGCTATGAAAAGCGGAAAGAACATATTGTGCTGCACGCATCGCTTTAAGGTATAAAAGGGGACCCACTTCCTGACAATTATAATTAAATTCTCTATATTAACTTCACTTGCCCGTGGCACGGATGTCGGACGTCTTTCGGTCGTCGGTCGTCGTGGAATCTTGCGATCAATTTTTAACCCACTTCCCATGGCCCGATTTTATTGAAATTTTGCACACATATGTATTTCCGGAGACAACACTTTCTATTAAATTTTGGTTTTGGTGGTGGAGAGAGAGAGAAATCTTAGCTTTTATAAAATAAACAAGTATTTTTACTAGTGCGAGTCCACATGTTCCCGGAAAAACCAACAAGAATGTTTAATAGAACCCGTATCATCCAATATAAAAACGAGTGTGGCTGCAGCCCGTTATAAACGCGCCCCTTTAAGATAGTGGAGCACGAATTTGAAGTAGTGCAATCCTTTAACTATCTCGGGTCAACTGTGGCAGCCGATAACAGCATGGAACCAGAGCTTGTATTATTCAATTTAATGTCAATTGTATGACTACACTAAAAATATTTTTCAATTTCTAATTAAAAGTGTTTGCTTCCATTATTGTTTATGCCTCTGTTATAACTTGTGAACCACTGAATTGATATGCTGATGATATTTCATCACAGTTTTAAAGCGGCTCTGTGCCTGAGGGACATAGCTAATTAGTAGATAGTAGAAACCCAATTAAATGGTTGTTTCGGAAGTGGATGTCAATGTTTTTTTGACAAAAAACAGCCTAAAATGCAAATAAGTTCAGTCCGCATTCGATCCATCATATTACGACTATACCAATAAGCTTGGTAGCCAACTGTTTGATTTAGTACTTTGTATAAAGTACTAACTGACCCGACAGACGTTGTCCTGTCCAACATTCAATTAATTTGTTTGTGAGCATTTTCTGAATTTGTGAAGAGCTATTTGATAATAGGATCCTCTAGGTTGTAATTTGGGGGCTTTTGGGGTCTTATGGGAACTTTCTGGGCTTGTTTGGGGGTCTTTTTGGAAGTCTTTTGAGGATCTTTTGAATGTTTTTTGTAGGGGCTTTGATGATCTTTTGGAGGGTTTCAAAGATTCTTTTATGATTTTTTGCGGGTCTTCTGGATATCTTCAGGGAGTCTTTTGAGGGTCTTTTGGGGTTTATTTTGTAATTCTTTTCAGGGTCTTTCGGAGGTATTTTTATGATTCTTTTGGGGGTTTTGGTGGTCTTTTTGGGGCTTTTACGGGTCTTCTGGAGATCTTCAGGGAGTCTTTTGAGGGTCTTTGAGGTTTTTATGTGTTTTGCTGCCTGGCGCGTAAACAAACAATGCTGATAGTTTTCTGACACTGGAACAGGCGACATACAATTGACGATTTTCAAGGTTAATGTCGCAAACACACATTGATTGCCCTTGTGATTTGTTTATTGTAATTGCGTATACAAACCGCAACCGAAACTCCAAGTACTTACAGTCTAATGGCGTATCGGTCGGAATCGTTGGGATGCGTTGACTGATAGCAAAAATAAGACCGTGCACCGTGGATCAGCTGTCAAATGACATTTGCGCACATAGCGCCAACTATTGGAATCTTTTGGAATAGAAATGAAATAACGTCTTTTGTCGACCAGATCAAGAATCAACACAAGAGTAAGAAAAGAAAATTTAATTTTATTTTAATTTAGGCTGGAATGCGTTTTTCCGAATTTTCCCCGTCCCGTCCGTTATACGAGAAAAAACGCGCCCTAGTTTGTATTATTAATTTAATTCCAAATAAAGCATTGCATAAATTTAGGCTGTCATTTCTGTGCTTGCGTGCTGGCTTATATCAATCTACTAAGCAAACACGCACGCTATTTAGAGTAATATGATTTAAATGCTCAAGTCCCCTTGCGTCAATTCTATTACTTCGTGTGCTTCCATTATCGCTGATGATAATAAAATCAGTAATTATTTTTTTGTATATACACATGCACATATACACATATCTATATGATAACAGAAGTGCTTAACTTGATATCACAGAAAATCAGCCATCTGTTAGCTTCGCCCGAACTTACAAAAATAATTAACTCCCCCCAATCGAATATCAGAATCAATTACAAAAATGTGATGTTATGATGTAGTAGTCGGCAATGTATATCAACTAAATAGTCCTAACATACACAACCTTTCAGTGTGAGTTAAATTTATTCTTATAATTTAATGAATGACGTGCTTTAAGTTTATTACATTTCTGGCATATGATTAGGATATATGGGTGGAGATTATTGATAATTACTTAAGAAAGGATCTCAGAACTTCGCTTAATAATAATTTTCTCATCATAGCAAGGATTATCAAACTTTGATTGTAACACTTGAAGAGTTTTGATTTTTAGAACTCATATAAGGTGACGTATAAATCTACTATGTTACTTAGACTCTAAGAAAGAAGAACTGAATGACATCCATTCAAATTGGCTTTCGTGAGGAAATTTATTACCTAGTCTGGACTAGAACCTACATATTTGTACAGACTATTAACAATTGAACGAAATCCACGTTTTAGAGGCAAATGACTATAACGTTGTTATTGATTGATGATTGATTAATTAATTAATTGAATAATCTTTATATATATAATCATTGGTGCATTTGTTTGTTATTCAATAAAGTTTTAATAGCTCAACCAATCTTTTTGAACCCATGTCGATTCTGTTTACGGGTTCGCTAAGGTGAATAGTGATGATGATAGACAGCTCTAGGGAGATGGGGTTGATTGGTGAGGAGGGTGACCGAACATAAGAACCCATGAGGGGGAACCCATTATAGGGTAAAACCTTCCCCCTCCTGCCGATATTATACATTGAAAATTTCATATATGTCGGTTTGTAAATGTGACTGAAATTAACATTTATATTAAAATCTTTAATTGCTTTTTCTTCTGTAGCTCATATAGGAATTGTTTTACTTATATATAAAAATTTTTAATATATAAAAATGTTCCGGATACGTCAGTCTAAAACTCGAGAATGGTTGGACCGATTGACGCCAGACTCTTAGACAATATGTTAGTTTAGTCTGCAGAAAGGTTTCTCATAAGTTTAATCCCGATAGGTTGCGCTTTAGTCGTTATATTTGAATTTTTCCTATTAATGGTACGATTTGGCTCAAATTCATAAAAAATTTTCTTAAATAAAAATAAGCTTGCTGATATTTCGACCCGCTAAGTGGCGGAGGAGTCAAGATATTTACGAAAAACTACATTCGTAGATATCTCTTCATATCAGAATGAATGTACGTTGGCTATGATTATTGAAATGTTTATAATTATGTTGAATTCTGATAGGTGGCGCGCGCTGTATCCACACTTTTGTATTTATTGGTTGATATTTGAGTAGAATTTTTGCATGTAGTTAAACCGTAACGATTCTAGGCCAATTCCACTAGACATAATTCCACTGGACACAATTCCATTTGGCACAATTCCACTGGGCATAATTCCACTTGGCACAATTCAACTTGCACAATTAAACTTGGCACAATTCCACTGGGCACAATTCCACTTGCACACGCGCGCGTAAATATTTGGTGTTAGAGGTCAAGTTAGTATATTAATACCTTCGTAATTTAGTTTTCTCACACATTGATGGTTTATACCGAAATTAGATGGTATACAAAAAAGCATTCAACCCATTTTAATTTCTTTTACATAGTAAAAGGAAGATTCTAGGCCTATTCCACTAGACACAATTCCACTGGCAAAATTCCACTTGGCACAATTCCACTGGGCACAATTCTACTTGACACAATTCGATTTACCACCCTAAATGCGTTTGATTATCAAAAAGTTAAATTGTGCAAGTTGAATTCGTTTAATTATAAAAAAAAGTTAAATTAAAAAAGTTACCTAAAGAAAGAATACGAATGTTATATAAAAATTGCAAAATACATATTTGAAATAAAATATTAAACGCATTTAGGGTTAATTTTGTTAAATTGTTCCCCAGGGGAATTGTGTCCAGTGGAATTGTGCTAGTGGAATCGGCCGGCTACCGGATAAATAAATTGAATGAATGGAAATAAAACTAAAATATTTTTGGTCGGTGGGGGAGAAAATGTACATTGGGGATAGGTCTACAGGAGCTACGGTTATTGATGGTGGTGATGAATGGTAATTGGGGAGGTGGGTGGTCGAAGAGAACGGAATCGTTAGGGGAGCTGTCGCTGGGGAGTGGGTCAGTGGATAGAAAATGGGCGGTGGGGTTATATGTGGGATATATGGATATTTATGGTGGTGATGGAGTGATCGGATGTTGATTGGGGAGAAGGCATGGATAGGTGGTGATGGGGGCGAAGGGTGGGTAATGAAGCTACGAGCTCCGCCGGTCACTACTGCAAGTGAATTAATAAGTTTTAAGACATAACTTTTTGGTAGCTCCGTAGACGTAGCCCTGTTGTAGGTTTTAAGTTAGTAAAATTAATATTAATTAATTTAATTATTTTTTTCTTTTTTAAAGTGCTTAGTTAGGTTGAGGGTAAATCTTATATTACAAATCTTTTCTTACAAACAAGGAATTTCACCTGTATAAGATGAAAGTTGAAGGAAATTTTTCTTTATAGAAAATCAAGGATATTTCTTCCCACGCAATATATTGAATCTTCGTTAATCTATGTGCACTGCAAATGTAGGATGTATTTTTAATATCTTTATACGTTACTGTAGAACACATGAAATGGTCTAACACATCCGGATTATACTCAATATATTCTCTATATGTACTCTATGCATATAGCTGCTGTTGTCAATTCTTGCACTACAGGTCACGAAACGACATATGATAGACATATTATTAGCTTCGTGCTATTTCCGCACAGTTTTCTCTTAAATTGTTTGGTGGTCTATTAATTATATAAACATTGCAGCTATCCCCCATTTATAGTTAGTCCCAAGTAGTCCGGCTCGAACGACTTTCTACACTCTCTACAATTTATGTGCTTATATCCATGCAACCTCCACGGAATGCAACGATGGCTCTATCAACGGGCGATGGATAGTGCAATTTTTAAGTTAATACATATTTCTGCATTAAATTTCACTTCAAATGAATCCACTTATTAATGAAACTAAGAAATAATCGGGATGAATATTTTACTCTCCCACCAAGCGGTAATTAAAAATATAATTTTTATCTTTTTAATGGGAACTCACATAAACGTTTTCATAATTCTATAAGCGCACTTAATTCTAAAGCATTAAATGTACGGCTGACTTTGCATAAGTAAGTAGCAGCATATCTTGAAATGCCAACTTAATGCGTTTTTGTAACTATATAGCCTGAAGAGAATTCTGATTATCTTTTGAAAAACACAACTTCAAAAGGAAAACCAGCAGATGTGTGAAAGTAAAGGAGGGGAAGTGAAATGCCACAAGTGTCAAGGACAAGCGTAATTTTAATATAAAGGATAAAATCCTGCTTCGTTTTGATGTTGAGCATCAGGCAACCTTTGCCAATATGAGTTGCAAAGTAGATTTTGAATGCAATTCCAAAGTTGGAAATGATTAGCTTTTTCTTTGTGCTTCCATCTACGAGCTTATACGAGTATGAGAGAAACATTTTTAGATGCCTTAATGTAATTTATGGTGCTGTGTCAATTTCCGCCTAAAGCAGTGCAGGTGATCAGTTAATGGAATTATACAGGTATAGAATATATTTCATGTTTTTGAATATAATGGCTACTAAGCTTACAGGCTTGTATGAGTTTTAAAGTAATGCGTTCAATCGCAAGAATCTAATGTGAGAATCGGATATTGTAGAAAAAAATCGAAAAAAATCATCAGCCGGGAATTTAATATTCCATTCACTGGTAAGTAACTTTCATTTCCTCGGACCTCGGTGTTAGGAAAAAAACCAACCCAAAAAAATTAAAATTTTTCATGTAAATTCTCTAATAGGAGATAGGTATGTGTTAAAATTTGAAGAAAATCGGGCTAATTTTTAAAAAATGTACATGGACACCACACGGGTCTCAGGGCCCTATCACTCCAACAAATTTAAAAAAAGTTATGTCCATCAGTGATACACATGTGTTAAAAAATTGAATAAAATTCGAGCTAAATTTTAAAAATTTTTAATGGGCACCCTTTGGCCCTCAGGGCTCGTTCACTCCAAAAACTTTAAAAAAAATTTGGTCTATCGAAGATACAGAGGTGTATAAAATTTGAAGAAAATCAGGTTAATTTCTTTGAAAAATTTTTATGGGGCCCCTCGACCCCGGCCACCAAAATTTTTGCAAAAAGTGTTGTCCATCGGAGAAACACACGTATGTATATAAAATTTAAATAAATTCAGGTTAATTTTTTTAAATACAATGTGGGCCCAATGACCCTGGGCCCCGGGGTCTTCAAAAATTTTACAAAAAGTGTTTTTCATCGGAGACACATACGTATATAAAATTTGAAGAAAATAGGGTTAATTTTTTTTTTTACGACCCCGGTGCTTGGGGTCTCCAAAATTTGTACAAAAAGTGTTGTATATCAGAGATACACATGTGTATAAAATTTGAAGAAAATCGAGTAAAATTTTGTAAAATATTTGTATGCGAGCCCCCCGACCCCGGGCCCGAGGGTCCTCAAATTTTAATAGAAAGTGTTGCCTATCGGAGATACACGCGTATATAAAATTTGAAGAAAATCGGGTTAATTTTTTTTTTAAATTTTATGGGGCCCCACGAGCCCGGGGCCCAGGGTCTCCAAAATTTTTACAAAAAGTGTTGCCTATCGGAGAAAGTGGTGTCTCCGGAAAGACACATGTGTGCAAAATTTCAATAAAATCGGGCTTTGTGAAGTGGGTTAAAAATTGATCGCAAGATTCCACGACAGACGACCGACGACCGATGACCGACCGACCCACGGGCAAGTGAAGTTAATATAGAGAATTTAAAAAGTATTAGACCTAGATAAATAAAAATCGACCATAGGATATATATATAATTTTGTTTTTTAATTATGTAGAAATGCGAGATCTAGACAAAAAAAATTGGGAACGTGATTAGTTGATAAAACTGTTTTGGCTTAAGTCGACATAAGATATAGTTTAACTTTTTCCATTGATGCAGTTAGGTTGGGTTTTCCTTAGTTTTGGCGAATGTATTTGAACAAATATCGTGAGCGTTTAATTAATTGATGGTGATGCTTTCTTTAGCTCTAAAGTGTGCTCTAGAGACGGCATCTCATTACAGTTCACATATAATTTATAATAATAGTATCCGCTATGTTGTCAACATTGTCTGCGTAGGCCAGTATCCGGGTCATCTTACAAAGAATTGTTTCTCACACCGCTACATCAGAATATGGGATGGGTGACCGCATTTGTTGGCTTTAAGCAACCGTGCGCGTATTTCTGGTTCCATGCTGTTATCGGCTGCTACAGTTGACCCGAGATAGTTAAAGGATTGCACTACTTAAAATTCGAGCTCCACCATTTTAATTGCTGGACCAATGTTGGATCTTATGCTCGCAGACGTGGCTACCATGTACTTTGTTTTGCTCTCAGTTATGTGCAGCGCCAGATTTCATGTTGCTGGCTCGATCTGGATAAAAGCTTCCTGTACAGCTCTTGGGTTTCTACCAACAATGTCAATATCAATATCGTCTGCGTATCTGAATGGACTTTCAGAGGATTGTTCCTCTCGCCGTTACGTCAGAGTCTCGGATCACTTTCTCCAACTCCAGGTTCAAGAGGACTCAGGCCAGTTCATCCCCTTTTCGGAGCCCGTTATAGACGTTGAATGGGCTTAATAGCGATCCGAATATTTGTAATTGGCTTATAACATTGGTCATGGTCAACCTACATAGTCTTATCAGTTAATTTGGGATGCCGAATTCGAAATTGTTTTAAAAAGATCCGCTGGGATCCCATCTGATCCCAGTGCTTTATTATTTTTAAGCCGATTTATCGCTCTGCTAACTTCGTCTATGCTTGGTGGCGGCAGCATAGTATGATTTTCGGTCATTGGTGGAGCCTCAAATTCGTCAGTTAGCTGGCCATTTAGCAACTCATGAAAAGGCCCTTCCCATCGCCTTAAGACGCCTTTGAGATCGGCGATCAGATCACCCTATGTCTTTGCAGTATGTGCAACGTGTTGTATATTGCTTCACACCACGGACTCTTTGGTAGAACTTCCGCGCCTAGTGCGGTCCTTGTTCTAAGTACCGTTCTAGTTCTCTAGTTGTCTGTTCTAGTTCTCGGAGGAGATTCTTGTCCCAGGCTGCTTTCTTTCGACGGTGAACGGGTTTTTTAAATCTTCTGAGCTCTTTATATTCATCTTCGCGTGCCCGCGTTCTATGAGATTATTGAATTGCTCGGTACGAAACATTCTTACGTTCAGACGCTAGGGTCGTCATCAAACGAGTCGTTCTGATCTCTACGACTACTGCCTAGGATGGAGTCAGCACTAGTAATTGTAGTATAGGCGTGTCGTCCGTTTCTCTTCTACACCCGATATCTCAGCCCCAGAACTTACTCTCGCTGCATTTAGTGCGAGTCCTATCGCTTGGTCGTAGTCGTTTCTGGTCTCTCCGTTGCAAAGAGCAGCCGTGTTGACTCGAATCTGATTCGCGGATGCAGTCTTTGTGATGAAGCAATCCGCGCTCGGAGTAAACATACCAACAAAATAGTGGTCCGGGTCGACGTTGACACATCGGTACGTTTGTACCTTCATCAGGTTTTGGTTGTGGCGGCGGTCTATCAATACGTGGTCTATGTGGTTGCAAGTGGCTCCATCGGGAGATAAGCGGGTGGTTTTGTGGATATTTTTACGCGCAAACCTTGTACTCGCAATGTTATCATAGACTGACTGGTGTAAGTTAATCAGCTCGTTTTAGGTACTCTCTGATCTCGAGGCAATATTTTTAAGCTGATATATCGCTCTGCTAACTTGGTCATTGCTTGGTGGCGCAGCACAGCGTGCTCGTCGGTCATTGGTTGAGCCTTCTTCAGTTGTTAGCTGGCCATTTAGCAACTAATGAAATTGCCCTTCCTATCGCTTCAACTTCCCACTGTTTAAAGCCATATTCAAACTTCGCACACATGTATATCTCCAATGAAACCACTTTCTGTAAAAATGATTTCGAAAGTGATCGTGCCGAGGGGATTCCATATAACTTTTTCACATTCATATGTATCTCCGATTACAGAATTTACAAAAAATTTTAATTTTTATGGGTTGGTTCTTACCATATCTTCTGAGTTCTTTATTTATTACTTACGTGTTGCCTTTCTCGGCACAAAACATGCTTACGTTCAGGTAAAATCATTCGCCATCATCAAACCAATCGTTTCGATCTTTAAGACAATATGTTTGTGGCGTTTCTATTTCTCTTCTACGCATGGCATCTCAGCCCCAGGAATTACTTTTCCTGTTTTTAACGCAAGCCCTATAACTATATGCTTTAAATAGTTTTAATTTATTATCAACTCAGTTATTTAATTGAATACAAGATTTCCTTAAAATATGACATAAACATAAAAAATATAGATTTCGCCTAAAGTAATAGTTGATTAGTTGTCCTTTTAATTTTTACGATTTTATTAAATACATAAATTGTTGAATAAAAAAAAAATATAATAAAAAAATAATAAATGAATCCTGTTTCGTGTTGTAGTATCATCCTTTGTTGTTGTTCGTGTTCAAGGTTGAGTGTTTGCTTTGAACCATCTTGTCGCTCTGTCGTTAAATTCATTTTAGCCAAGTTACAAAATAACAAAACAGCGCGTAATCCTTGCCATCGAAATTCAATTTTGCTTTTATCCTTTCAATCCACTTAGGCCACCAGCCGCCATATGGAGTGATTATCTTAAAAATGTGTTGTTTGCTTACAACTCATAATCACAATGTTCGCCACTTCAGTTCGGGTGGCTTGTGACAAATGTTTATTCGAATTTTTTGAAGAATCCATTAGTCTGTAGACGAAATCTACTTGAGTTAGAATACCCAAATATATTCGGCACAACGGGTGTAAGCAGCAACAATAGTAACCTTGTTTATTCAAGTACTGCCAGAGACATTTCATGGTAAGTTAACTCGAACAGTAAAATTCATACAAATATTTGTTGAATAACAAATTACGATTTTGTGAGACTATTTCGGTCCTTTATATTTCAATATCAAATACCCATACGGGAACCCTTTTTGATAGAAAGCAACTGGAAAAGACGCGTGAAAAAGGGGAATAATTTTTTAAGAAATTTTTCTTCGCTAAGTTAATTTGCGATAGGAATATGACATCCTTAAACAGCTGTACGATGGACAGAATTCCTGTAATTTTCCCAAAGATGATATTTCATTAATACTATTTACCCTAGGAGAAGATCGTTACAAGACTGGCAAGCAATGTTCGACAGACCATGTTTGTACAAGCTTGTTAAGGGAACAAGCCACCTCTAAAGAAAAAGACACGTTTTACTAGCGTCTAAGTAATTCATTATATCAACTACGAAAGAGTGACATCGTTATTTTGATGGGTGACATTAACGCAAAAGTAGACAGCGACAACAGTGATTGGGATGATGTCATAGGAAAGCATGGCCTTGGTTCTATGAATGACAACGGTGAAAGGTTTGCTGATATATGTTCTGATCGCAACCCTTTTCATTGGAGGCACAATTTTTCCCAAAAAAAACATCCACAAAGCCACCTGGACCTCTCCTGATCACATGTACAACAACTAGATTGATCACATCGCTATAAGCCGCAAGTGGCGAGCATCGTTGCTGGACGTTAGAACCCGAAGAGCAGCTGACTTCTACAGCGACCACCACCTTGGGGTTGGCAGTGTGTGATTGAAATTCGCGGGCCACTCAACCACACAAAGTCAAACAACGAGAAAGCCAGCTGTAGCAGCACTGAAAGACCCAGATTTGAAACTGCAATATGTATCCCGCATACAACAGTCTCTCTCTGAGAAACAGCCCCAAAGCCTAGAGTCTAAATGGAAGAAAACAGTAAATGCGTATACGGAAGCAGCCTCAAACCATTATAGGTTATCCCGACAAAACTAGAAAAGAATGGATATCAGATAGCACAGGAAAAACCATTCGTGAACGCTAATCCATCAAAGCAGAGTTAAACGCAGCATCGGGTGCCGAGCGAAGCGCATTAGCGCGGAAGTATAGGGATCTAGACCGACAAGTTGGCCGTTCAGCTAGAAACGACAAACGAGCACGGCTAAGCGACATCTCAACACAAGCACAGCTAGCTGCTGATAGCAGACAATATAGCACAGTCTACCAACTCGCTCGTAAGCTCGCCAACAAGAAACACCATATCAACTACCCCGTTAAGGCAATATACGGCTCTTTGATCCTTATGGCGGATCAAGGCGGATTAACCCGCTGGACAGAACATTTTAAGAATGTTTTGAATTGTACTTCGCCAGGCACGTCCATCAACCCACATATGCACCCTAATAGGTTACTTAACATCAGCGTCTCTACTTCTTCGTAGGAGGAGATAAGGACAACAATTCGATTATTGCAATCAGGTAAAGCAGCAGGCAATGACAACATCTACGCAGAACTCCTGCAAGCCGACGTTGAGTTAACTACGCGAACATTGCATGCGATATATCAAGGTATCTGGGAATCTGAATCCATTCCATCGTCGTTAAAAGAAGCCTTAATAGTCAAAATCCACAAGAAAGGTGATTTGAGCAAATGCGAAAACTGGAGAGGAATTACCCTGCTAAACATCACAAACAAAGTGATCTCCTCTATAATAGCTAGGCACTTACGGAATGCATTAGAGCCAATTTTGAGAAATGAACAACTAGGTTTCGTCCAAACCGCTCTTGTACTGATCAAAGTTACACCCTGCGAATAATCATTGAACAGTCAGTTGAGTATAGATCTCCTCTGTATATGGTTTTTGTAGATTTTAAACGCGCTTTTGATGATGTGTCAGATTTTGTCTAGCTATGGTGTTTCGGAAAAACTCATTAACATCATTAAGGATGTTAATCATCATCCTTTCAACATCTACTCGGGAGTCAAGCAAGGGTGCACCCTCTCACAGTTGCTTTTCACAATTGTCATCGACTGGGTGATGAAAATATTAACCCGTACTCCATCGGGTTTGCCATGGAATGTTTTTCACCGCTTAGAACCCTGGACTATGCCGATGATATCTGTCTCCTATCACAATTGCTAGGTGACGTGGAGCGAAAATTAAACTCACTAGAACTCCATGCTAACAAAGTGGGTTTAAACGTCAAACGTCTCAAAAACAAAACTACTTCGCGTTAACGCTAGTGGAACATATGATCTCTCGATTGACGGACACCATATAGGGGAAATCGACAAGTTTTGTTACTTGGGCAGCTGGACATCAAAAAATGGTGGTACTGACTCGGATGTGTGCTCTCCTGTAAACAAGGCGCGACACTCCTATAGTATGCTAATTAATATCTGGAACTCCTCGCAAATCTCCCGGAATCTGAAGCTAACGATCTTCAGATGTAACGTTCTCTCAGTACTTTTGTATGGCTGCGAAACATGGAAAGTTACAGAGTCAATTGCGACGCACCTCCAAGTCTTCGTCAACAAGTGCTTAAGGAGGATACTGAGAATAAGATGGACGGACATTATCACCAGTCAAAACTTGTGGAGAGTAACGCAGCAGGAAGTAATCGCGATCACCATCAGACGACAAAAAGGGAGCTGGATTGGCTACACTTTGAGAAAGCCAGCGGACAATATTATAGCTAGAAGCTAGCTAGCCGAGTTGGCCGTCCTAGCAAGACATGGAAAAGGACAATCGAAGATGAAGCAAGATCCAAGGGGACCGAGTGGCGTCTCTTGAAACCTCAGGCGATAAATCGAGTTCGTTGACGGGCGTTTGTAGAATCCTTATGCTACCCCGCAGAGTAAAGAAAAGAAAGAAAGAAAGACGTTGTATTGGGCACAGGATCCAGCCTTCTGACATCGTTTATTCCTTCTATACTTTCGATATTAATTTATGAATTGCTCGGTGTAATGCGGGCTCTTCAGATTTATTTTGGTCGCTAAGATGATCCCGAGGCCTTATTATTTTTTTGGTCAATTTGCCGCTCTGCATTTTTGTTCTATCCTTTGTAACGGTAGCATTAGTGTGGTCGTCGGTCATTGTTGGAAAATCCAATTTCTCCGAAAGCTGTCCATATAGAAAATAATGAAAGTTGTCTTCCCATCGCTGCAAGAGTCGACGATCCAAATTACCCTCAAAAATGGAGTTACCAGTAATAGTGACAACATTAGGTGTGCTCATTTATGTCCTACGCCCGCCAACTCAGCCCTAGGACTTTCCATCCCGTTATTTTACGCGAGTCATATAGCTTTAGCATTGTTATTTCTGATTCCGTAATGCATTATTTTTTACGGGGCTCGTGTCAACTTTATTGCGACGAGACCTACCCAATCAATTTGATTTTTTCTTTTTTGGGTTAAAATACCGACGCAGTTGATCGCAGTTTCCTCAGTCATACTTGCATACATACCACAAGCATGTTATTCCCCTTATTCTGCTGATGGCTTCCCGCTGACCGATAATAAAAATTAAGTAAGCAAAAAAGAACCAACCTCACTTTAATAACTTTTCCACTCTGATGATGGTAAGTGTAAAATATATTGGGTATACAAAAACGTTTCTCTTAGTCAAAGCTGAAAATCGAATACAAATTGCCTAAGGCAAGAGATTATGATACGAGTATTCAATCCCAACAGATCCCTACATTTTATCTAAATAAATAAATGTATACAGTGACGGCAAACATTGAATCGAAACAATGGCGTACCAATTGCAAAGCCTAATACAAATGTTCACATCTAATCAACCAGCAAAGCACATCAAACGCCTTTAGAATTGGGAATTTATCAGAGAATATCGGTTCACGTATATTTCAGCATTGAGCCATCAGTAATATAATTCAAACATCAACACGTCGACAGACTTTGCCGTTAAAAATCAACGGACACACAATCATACCTCCGAAATTTATCCATCACTGTACAATAAAAACAAATACCCTCAGGGATTATTCTTCAGACGCAAAAAAGCCTTTCAAAATTCCATCTATATCGCACGAGGTTGATAAACTTCAATGGCTGTGAACACTGTGTGGTGGCAAATGTTTAGGGAATCCCAAAAACAAGGTGCAGAAGAAAAATCTACGAAGGAATCCGAGAAATAACGTTTCACTTAAGTGGAGGTCGTCAAACTTTTGCCAGAAGGAAAATGCGAAATGAAAAACTAAAACGACAAAACGTTTATCCAAAGCACCAACGGAGCACAAGAGATGGAAACTGGATATGGTGGCGGTAGGATTTTCCCCAAATACTCGTATCTATCCTCAGTTGATGCGGCTGTAAAATGCTTGAAGCGATGAAAAGCCGCTTGGATTTTGAATTCCAAAAGTGATGCCTATTTAATTAGTAGCTTCTATTCAGCTGAAATTCAAAGCGAAAGCGTGCCAGAGCTGAGCAAAAAAATTCTCACTTTTCGTCGACCGGTGTTTTTAAAATTAGCGATTTCGTTGAGTATCTTTTTTTATTGCACTAGAAGCAAATTATAGTTGACTATGGTCCGTTATTCATCAGAATCATCAGATTTGCACGTGGCTGTAACTATCTCTGATTGGTGGAATTGCGATCAAGCCTCCACGTGGTGTCCGCCGTTAATTTTTCTCCAATACAAGAAAGTCTGAATGATCGCGCTAGTCCATGCAAAGTAAGGTTGGCGCGAGGCCAATAACCTCGCCCGTAAAAAATCTTTATTACCCAAACCCAAAATCAGCCTCGGATACACTGGAACGACGACGAGCACGGCAACGATAGTAGCTACATAGTTCAAGATTTTTTTCATGGAAACTGTACAGAGTTCGAGCTGCATAGCCGATATCCTGTCTAAATATAATGCTGACATAACAGCAATCCCGGAGATGCAGTGGACTGGGAATGGTGTCTTACAAAATTGAGAATATGACATAATATACAGCTGTCATGCAAGACATGAGCTGCTCGAGGTGGGGTTTCTAGTCAGAAAAAAAAATGAAACCCACCGTTATCAGCTTTAAAGCAGTAAATGAACGGCTACACATCCTTCGCGTTCGAGGCAGTTTTAAAAACATAAGCCTCATAAACGCTTACGCACCTACAGAGGATTCCCCAGATAATGAAAAAGAAGAATTCTTTGGATCAGTCGAACGGGAACTCCATGCCTGTCCTCAGTACGATGTAAAAATCCTTCTGGGGGATATAAATGCCAAAAAAGGTAGGGAGCCAGTATTTATTCATGCAGTACATTGGCATCCATAGCTAGCACGAGAACACTAATGACAATGGACAACGAGTCATAAAGATGGCAGCAAGCAATAATTTGTTAGTTACGAGGACAAGGTTTGCGCTTAAAAATATCCACAAAGCCACCTGGGTATCTCCTGATGGAGCCACTCGCAACCAGGTAGACCAAGTGTTGATAGACCGCCGCCACAACCCGAACCTGATGACCGAGGTGCCAATGTCGACTCGGACCACTATCTTGCTGGTGTAGTGCTACGAGCTAAGAGCTCAGAAGTTATGAAAAAACGGTTCACCGGCGAAGGAAAACAGCCTGGGAGAAGAATCTCGCCAGTGAACTGGAACAGTACATGGAGCGATGACCACACCAGGCGCAGAAGTTATACCAAAGAGTCCGCGGTATAACGCAATATACACCACATTGCACATACTGCAAAGACAAAGATAGTAATGTGGTCGCCGATCTCAAATGCATCTTAGATCGATAGGAAAAGCACTACTATGAGTTGCTTAATGGCCAGCGAACTGACGAATTGGAGGCTCCACCAGTGACCGAAGACCACACTGTTCTGCCGGTACCAAGCATAGACGAAGTTAACAGAGCGATAAATCAGCTCAAAAATAATAAGGCCCTGGGATGTGGTGATATCCCAGCGGAGCAGATTAAAACAGGAGACCCGCAAAACACCAATCAATTCTTGAACTAATAGTGCAATTATGGGAAGAAGAAGCGATTCCAGAAGACTGACGAAGAGGCATACTGTGCACCATACCTAAGAAAGGAGATATCACAACCTGCAACAATTATCGTGGTATAACGTTGTTGAATACCGCGTATTAGATTTTCCTCTATCCTTCAAGACAGGATAGCCCTATACGCTAAAGTCATCATTGGTCCATACCAGTGTGGCTTCATCCCAGGCAAATCAACAACTGATCAGATCTACACCCGAAGGCAGGTGATGGAAAAATGTCTAGAGTTTCAAAACTCACTACACCATCTTTTTATACACTTTTAAGCCGCCTATAATAGCATAGCCAGAGTAGAACTTTATAAAGCCATGAGATAATTCGGCATCCCAAATAAACTGACACGGCTATGTATGTTGACCATAACCAATGTTATAAGCCAAGTAAAAGTATCCGGATTACTATCAAGCCCATTCAACGTCTATAACGGGCTCCGACAAGGGGATGGACTGGCCTACGTCCTCTTCAACCTGGCGTTGAAGAAAATGATCCGAGACTCTGACGTAAAGCCGAGATGAACAATTCTCTATAAGTCCACTCATAAACTGGCTTACGCAGACGATATTGACATCGTTGGTAGAAACCGAAGAGCTGTAAAGGAAGTATTCATCCAGATCGAATAGGCGGCATGAAATCTGGGGCTGCACATAAATGAGACAAAACAAAATACATGGTGGCCACGTCTGCGAGTAGAAAACCCAACAATTCAAATAGTGGAGCGCGAATTTGAAGTAGTGCAATCCTTTAACTATCTCAGGTCAAATGTAGCAGCCGATAACCAGAAATACACGCACGGTTGCTTATAGCCAACAAAGCCTACTATAGTCTGTCAAGACTCTTCAAATCCAGGAACTTAACCATACCATCCAAGCTACTGGAACATAAGACAATGGTCATACCAGTACTAACATATATGGATCCGAGACTTGGGTGCTTAGCAAAAAGCATTCTGACCTCTTAACCGCGTTAGAGAGAAAAGTCTTACGGAGAATTGTTGGCTCCGTATGTTAGGCAGGACGATTCCGGAGTCTCTATAATTATGATTTCTACGAGCGTTACTCATCATCATTCTTTGATTGGGACGAACCCTGCTTACCTAGCTTTCGCCATTAAGCATGCTCATGAACTAAGTATATTTAGCGGTTCTCGTAAAACTGTAAGCTCCCGCGTTTCATCCCCAGAAATAGCTAGGTCCTCAACCAAAGTTGTCCTCAGACCGTACAACCTTATTATGCCTTATTGTCTGTGGGCACAGACAACTCCCGCGGTACCAACCCGACCTTGATGAGATCTGACATCAAGGGACTCAGTTCGTTCAGTATGAGTGCCTCGGGTTAGCTACGCTTCAGCCTTGGCAGCACATCGTCCGGAACTGCGAAGCCTATCTATCATTTGTCACTAGGATACCGTGCTATCCTATAATTATTCCGTCTGTCCCTAACACAGACCTGTACGAATTGTACGAAATGAACCACTTAATACGAAGACTTGCCCATAAGGGAATTCTAGGTACCAGGAGTTCACTTTGAGTCGCATACTCTAAGCACCCGTGGCCCTTATATAATATCCCGTGGTAAAGCGCAGCTCCCTAACCATGAATAGATTAAGATGCAATTGCAACCCCCACGGGGAGGCTCCTAGCAGGACGCACCTAGCTCGCATGAGTGAAGATGATCCTGCTCGAAAAGTCCTTTGCGGTAGGATTTATGCAACACGACAACGAGGCCGGCCAAGCCTATGCTGTAAGGATAGCGTAGACCAGAACGCCCAGAGTTTAGGGATGCCAAACTGGATGACATCGGCTCGAAATTGGGACCGGTGGAGAGATTTTTTGCGGGGGGCCAGGACCGGACACCGGTTGTAGAGCCAAATATGATGATGATGATGATATCCATACATTATACATTATATTTCCAAAACCTTTATTGTAAGTGACATTATGTTAAATATAAATATATTTGTTACCAGATCTAAATGTGATGATAATGATTAAAAGGTTGGATAGATTTTTGCCGGAGTTCACATCCAGACCTCTTATGTAGCGAGCCAAATATGATAATGATGACAACAAGTGTTCTCTAATTCAAAGCTGATAATCGAAATTGCCTGAGGCAAGAGTTCATGATATCCAATGCCTACAAAACTATAAGTACTATGCAACAGTTAACTAACACTTTATGTGTCCGTACCTGTCTTTTTCGAAGAATGAGAATATATTATATTTTATAGACACAAGCAATACAATCCTTTTATCATCATCATATTTGGCTCTACGACCGGTGTCCGGTCCTGCATTCCAAACCGGTGTCCGATCCTGGCCTCCCGCAAAAAATCTCTCCACCGGTCCCGATTTCGAGCCGATGTCATCCAGTTTTCCTTTCATGGACCGAATATAATTATACAGTCAACAGTGCGTGTTGTTGTTGGTTGAATTCAATAACCAGTGACACGTACGAGAAAACACTGTGTACACCTTGCCTACACAATTTGCTTGATGTGCAATAAATTCGTTAATTGCTTGCATATGGCAAACAGAAAGTATCGCCAAGCACTCAAGATGTAATACCAGCAAAGCCTATATCTATCATATCACCAATTATCCTGTAGACGAGATGGTCGTACCACATGTAGAGAAAACAAACGAGTCCGTGTTGGGTAATAAAGATTGAAGCATATTGCTGGAAAAGGGAATCGTGCGACACATCAGGCAGATTATTGTAGAGCAACTCATGCATTTTGTAACGCTTCTACAGGATGTTTTCTTGTTAGGAACAATGCAGATGCAGCTGTTTCCATATTGTCAATCAAAATTCCTATCAGAATATTTCATTGAAAGTTTTAACTAACAAGTGACTTCTTTATCTTTTCTATTTTTTCTTTTCCAGATAAAAACCAACCATCAACATCTCATCGATCAACATCAATAGAGTGCCGTTCGGTTTTTCGCCGTCATGTCCAGCAGTCATCAGCATCATCAGCAAACGGCCAACAGCATTGCAGCAAATCAGAAAATTAGCCCAGATTTAGAGGCCAAATGGAGGGAGCTGCCCGATAAATATCTCATGATAATTGCTCAATTCCTGTCGGGCCACATCAACGACACCGACGCCTATGACAAATACAATGGGCCCGTCCTCAAGACCAGCATTAAGTCGGTCTATTGGATATTTCTCATCCAGTATGCCGTGCTGGCGACACTTGGAATATTCATGAATGTCGCCATTATCGCATATATCATGTACCACAAACTGTACAAGGATGTCACGCATTCGTTTATTGTTAATTTGGCGTTGTGCCATGTTGTTCAGTGTGCGATTGTATTGCCAATAACGCTGATGGTCATGCTGATACAGAACTGGATATTCGGGCAGTTTTTGTGTTTCTTCCTGCCAATGTTGCAGGTAAGTGATTTATGGTGTAGAGCGGGGCAGGGTGAAAACGTGATGTTATTTATTGACTTTGGAGGACAAAGGTTGAACGTTAGAAATTCCAAGTTTATATTAATATATATATACTGTTGTATATAGGACATTTGACGAAAGACTTACTTATATTTCATTTGTATGGGTGTTTATTGCTTGTGGGCATTCGATTTTGTCTTCCGGAAATAAACATTTGAATCGAATAGAGATACGTTTATAGCTTTTACAGTCAGTGACCGAAATCCAATCCAATGAAACATCGAAGCGTCACGTGCTATGAGGTGTGTGCGTGCGTATGAGACTCTATTGAGATTAAAAGGATTTTATTTGAACCAACGAAAATTAAAATTGCTGTGGGGTGTCCAGTGAATTTAGACGAAATGGGATTTGTGTCTAAAAATGTACATGCACAACAGACATGCGGTCGCGAGAAGCTAGTCCTGTCGCGCCGATTATTATTATAGGTAACTATTGAATTTGATAAACATACATCGAGTGATTGCTTGCTTATGCGGATGACACGTCTCAGCACCTTCATACCTTAAAGGAACTCTTAACAATCTAACTAGATGCACAGATCGTTGAGGTTTGGAAGTAAGCCCGCATAAAACAGAACTTGTCCTCCTCTTCACTAGGAAATATAAAATTGCACATGTTGACCCGCCCTCTATAAAGAGCAAAAGCTTATCCTCCACGGATGAAGCCAAATATCTGGGTCTTGTTCTGGACAAAAGCTAAGCTTACTTATACAAAAAGACTACGCAAAGCTACAATGGCAATCATCTCCTACAAAAAAAAACCATTGGTAACAAATGGGGTTTTCAACCCCATAAAACATTGGCTACATATATCGGTAATAAGACCTACACTGATGTACGGTGTGGTCGTCTATTGGACTGCCTTAAACAATGCAATACATCGCAATGTGCTAGGAAAAGGCGTGTCTATGTATGAGCACCACGCACTCTCCACTGCACTGGACATTCTGTTGAATCTAACACCACTCGATATCTTCAGCAGACAAGTAGCTGCTAGCGCTGCTATTCGCCTCAGTGCAACCTTCCAGTGGACCAAGATTGAAATCGAATACTCCATTATACTGAGTTTATTCAGGACTCCATCAGGAACATAGACTACACCATTCCTAGTCTCTATCCCCTCCAGATCGTTCTAGGAGCTCTCTTGGAAGATGAATCGATCTACTTCTAGACTGACAAACTCAAAAACTGATGCTGGGGTAGGCGGAGGTGTCTTCTCAAAAAGGCTTAATTTTAGTCTTTCTTTATGCGGAAAATACTTAAGCACCTCAAGGCTCACACAGTCCCAGGACAGAATGCAATTTCGATCGAATTGGCAGAAGTGATGGCATTCATAAAGGAACTAAGCCACCACTTAAAGTGGTAATTATCTGGTATGCACAATAGATCTCTAGGTTGCAGTGTACCAGGCTTTTCAGCCCACCAACCTAATAATAATAATAATAGTCTCTTTTTCCGTCTTTCCAATCACTGCAGTGTATTCCTAGCAGAAATCATGGCCAAAAAAGAAGTCCTGCCTTGGCCGACGACAAATTTTTTTTCCACTAAGGATATCCGCCTTTTCTTGAATGGCCAAGCTTGTCTCAAATTCCGAGAATCAGTCTCTATGAACTCTATTTAAGCTCTACACTGACGATCATCCCTCAAGGAGACGGCGGAGCAGATCAACACTCTCATGTCTTGGTTGTTGGGGCATAGAGGCCTTCTAGGGAACTGCAGGGCTGATAAAGTCGCCAAAATGGAGCTAAGCTGGCCTTTTACCTGAAAATAGTTTCTTAGGCGTACCGATCGCTACATGCAAACTCATGCTAAATCTGGATGCTATTGAGAAAACTAACATTAGGTGATAAAAAGGAACAAATTGTGAACTACAAAACATCCGAAACGCTCCAAGTGTTTGATTTCTCTAAAAAGATTGCACATTGGTGTCACAATAGGTGTCTTATTGGGCACTGTCTCATAGGCAAGCATGCAACATGGCTTGGTGTATTTTCCACTGACTACTGCATGACGAGACATCAGCAGAATAGGGGGAATAACACCGAATGTTCTAGAACTGCAGGTGGCCGTAACTATCTCTGACTGGTGGAAGTGCGATCGAACCTCCACGCGGTGGCCGTCGGTAATTTTCCTTCAATGCAGGAAAAGCTGAATGATCGGGCTAGTCCCTTCAAAGTAAGGTTGGCGCGAGGCCAATACCCTCGCCTGTAAAAAATTATTATTACGGAACCCAAAATCAGCCTCGGATAACGAAAACGGCTAAACGATTTAAGAATTTTCTAATGGAACGTACGCTCACTGTCTAAATATAAGGCTGACATAACCGCAATCCAGGAGATGCGGTGGACAGGGAATGGTGTCTTACAAAAATCCGAATATGACATAATATACAGCTGTCATGCAAGACATCAGGTGCCCGGGGTGGGGTTTCTAGTCAGCAAAAAAATGAAACCCACCGTTATTGGCTTTAAAGCAATAAATGAACGGCTATGCACCCTTCGCGTGCGGAGCAAATCTAAAAATATAAGCATCACCTACATAAGCACCTACAGAGGATGCCCCAGATGATGAAAAAGAAGAATTCTCTTAATCAGTCGAACGGGAACTCCATGCCTGCCCTTATAGAGGATTGTTTCTCTCGCCGTTACGTTATAGTCTCTCACTTTCTCCAACGCCAGGTTGAAGAGGACGCAGGCCAGTCCATCCACTTGTCGGAGCCCGTTATAGATGTTGAATGGGGTTGATAGTGATCCGGAAATTTACTTGGCTTATACCATTGGTCATGGTCAACCTACATAGTCGTGTCAGTTTATTTGGGATGCCGAATTCTCTCATGGCTTTATAAAGTTCTAACCTGGCTATGCTATCATAGGCGGCTTTAAAGTCTATAAAAAGATGGTGTACTGAGTTTTGAAACTCTAGACATTTTTCCATCACCTACCTTAGGGTGTAAATCTGATCAGTTGTTGATTTGCCTGGGATGAACCCACACTGGTATGGAGCAATGATGCCCCATACTTTAGCGAGTGAGGCTATCCTGTCTTGAAGGATAGAGGAGAAAATCTTATACGCGGTAGTCAACAACGTTATACCACGATAATTGCTACAGGCTGTGATGTCTCATTTCTTATGTATGGGAGATAGGATGCTTTTTGGCATTTTCTGGCATCGTTTCATCCTCCCATACTTGCATTATTAGTTTATGAATTGCTTGGTGTATTGCGGGGCCTCCTGTTTTAATCAGCTCCGCTGGGATACCATCACATCCCAAGGCCTTATTATTTTTGAGCCGATTTATCGCCGATTTATCGCCGATTTATCGCTAATTAACAGTCGTCATCGAACCAGTCGTTCCGATCTCTACGACTACTGACTAAGATGGAGTCAGCAGTATTAATGACAATATTTTTAAAGCGTGTCCATTTCTCTTCTACGGCCGGCATCTCAGCCCCAGGACTTACTCTCCCTGCATTTAGGGCGAGTCCTGTCACTTGGCCGTAGTTGTTTTTTGTTGCAAATGGCAGCCGTGTTGACTCGAATCTGATTCGCCGATGCTGTCTTTTTTGATTATGCAATCCGCGCTCGGAGCACTACACCAACAAGATAGTGGTCCGAGTCGACGTTGACACATTGGTACGTTCGTACCGTCATCTTGTTTGAGTTGTGGCGGCGGTCGATCAACACGTGGTCTATCTGGTTGCGAGTGTCTCCATCAAGAGATACCCAGGTGGCTTTGTGGATATTTTTACGTGCAAACCTTGTACTCACAACTACCAATTTATTGCTTGCTACCATCTCTAGGTATGACTCGTTGTCCATTCTCATGAGTGTTCTCGTGTAAGCTACAGGTGCCAATGTACTGCCTGAATACTGGCTCCCTACCTATTTTGGCATTCATATCCCCAAGAATGATTTTTACGTCATACTGAGGACAGGCATGTAGTTCCCGTTCGACTGATTCAAAGAATTCTTCTTTTTCATTATCTGGGGAACCGGTCCAGTTTTAGTTTCAATCACCGTCGTTAAATACAAGCGATAACATTCCAGTAAGGTGGCAGTGTTCCAGCAACATCTGTGACGTGTCATCTGAAGAGGATGTTACAACTCGATTATGGCTGGTTGTAACACCACCACAACGCTACGAAGTGTAAACCAACCAAAAAGGAAGGAGTGTTACAGATCAGGCCATTAACTGCATTATGTAAACTACAGTTTTTGTATAGCATCGTGTAAACAAGAGCTGACTTCTGCGATAGATGAATAGGAGGGTAAAATGTCACTTGTCTTTCTCTTTTGAATAAATACCACGTGTAGGAAGATGCTCTCGATAAGTGTTTAAATTAGTAAATCGGATCTATAAAGGGGTATCCATTTTGCGGTTTCAAAAGTATAGGACAATTTTTTTTTCAGTTGAAAGTCTGACATTTACGAAAATGGATCGCTTAACTATCGCACAACGCTTGAAAATTGTAAAAACCTACTACAAAAATGGTGATTCTGCCACAGCCACATATCGTGCTTTAAGAGGAGATTATGGTTTACATAATCGTCCAACTACGCAAGCAATTGGCAAAATTGTGAAGAAATTAGAAGAGACTGGATCGGTTACAGATATTGTAAGGCCTGTGCATCATCGTTTCGCTCGTACCACTGAAAATATCGCTTTTATTTAATTTTTTTTTATCACCAGTCAATTATGCAGATGTAATGTATTAACTAGCAACATAATTGCCATTTTAGTGAAAATGTTGCCGAAGACCCGAATGTGTCGATTCCTCGTCGTTCTCAGGAATTACGACTGTCTTACGGCACATTATGGCGTATTTTGCATTTGGATCTACACCTACATCCATATAAAATCCAGCTCACACAACAACTGAAGCCAGCTGACCATTCACAACGTCGTAGATACGTCGAATGGGTGCTTGAACAACAGGCGGTGGACGGCGATTTTTCGAACAAAATATTCTTCAGCGACGAAGCACATTTCTCACTCGGTGGGTATGTTAACAAACAAAATTGTCGTATTTGGGGTTGTGAGAATCCTCAAGTAATTGAAGAGAGGCCATTACATCCACAAAAAGTCACTGCTTGGTGCGCTCTTTGGTCCGGAGGTGTGTTTGGACCTTACTTCTTTGAAAACGACTATGGAACGACTGTCACCATCAATTCGGAGGTTTATGGTCATATGCTAACCGACTTTTTTTTTGCCTGCTATTGAAGAATACGACTTAGAAAATATGTGGTTTCAACAAGACGGTGCCACATGCCACACAACTCGAGCGAATATGGCTTTATTGCAAGAGACATTTCCTGGCCGCGTAATTTCTCGTCGTGGCGGTATCAACTGGCCACCAAGATCATGCAATTTGACACCGTTTGACTTTTTTTTGTGGGGCTACGCGATAGACCGTGTTTATGCAGATAAACCTTTAACTCTTGAGCACTTAAAAACCAATATTCGTCAAGTTATGGCTGAGATACCGCCCAATATGTGTCAAAAAGTGGTCAAAAATTACCTCAAAAGAATTGATGCTTGCAACAATTCGCGTGGTGGTCATTTAAATGATGAAGTATTTCACACATAATGTCAACGTTCAAACTTTATAATAAAAAAGAAATATCATGATAAAAAATATTTTATATGTGTTTTAGTTACGTTTACTTTTGAAACCGCAAAATGGATAACCCTTTATTAGTGTGAAAACGTCACACGCTAGTTTTCCTTTAATTCACGGTATGGAATGTATGAAACCGCGGGAAAGGTAATAATTTTGTTCTAGAGCGCTTAACATTGAATCCGGTACGAATACGACTATGTATAAAAGAAAAAACTGTTCACTTTACATTTAACAAATAACCTCTTAAGCGCCTTAAAGATAATCCGAGTTTTCACAGGACAACATAAATAATTCTTTATCACTTTATCACTTCTTTATCAAAGCTATCACATCCTTAAAAAGCATGGTATTAACGTGTCACAATAGCTACGCGTGAAAATGCCGTGCGTGCATTATCCGAGAAATAATTTGCAATTTCAACGCTTCGTTCAGTGAATTAATTGTTGAGGATTTGGCCGTGCTCTACGGCTCTTGTCTTACCACGGACATGATGAATTGATAGCAATTTTATCATTACCTCGGGCCTATACGAGTGATAAGAAGAATTGAAGTATTTGTTTATTGCCTGCATTGAGTGTGAGATTAATGACATGTAGGCAGGATGACGACATTGAAGAATCCTTTAATACCAAAAAGAAACAAGAGTGGTAGGAGAAATTTAAGACATATGCCATTAGGAAAGCATGTTATAAAAATTTTTACTTTCCCGTATACTTTTGCAACTTCAATCTCATGACTTTTTAATGATATTTCTGGCTTAAGGTTTATTCTTTGAGATTACAACCTCAATCCAGGTCACGTTCTCGTTTGCAAAAAGAGTAGAATTAATCGATTTAGAGCTGCGACTATTAGTGTCCAGTAGGCTGACATATATTCGTAGTTTCGCTGATTATGGTGATTTGAGGGCGCAATTTTCACCCTGCATTTACTCACGCACACTCACAATTGTGTAATGTACATATATTTGAAATTATTCTCCATATTTTTCATCAACAGGATATTCCTTTGCATGTGGCCATGATTTCGCACATTCTTATCGCATTTGATCGGATGAGATGGCTTGGCGATCCGTTGAGAGGACGTTTGCCGGCGTTCGTTTGTTGCTGTGCAACATGGCTTACTGGCATGGTAATAGCATTGCCATATCCAATTTACACCATGTACGTGGAGATTGGGGTAAGTTAACCATTTATTGCAGTATCCATGAGAACGAGAATTTATGTGAATGAAAGTTTAGATGGCGTGCTTTGCTAAGTTTTATGTATACATTTATATGTATGGCGTTTCTCAACCATTAACTGAGACGGGCTGTTAGGATATTCCCCTAAAGGGATTTTAACAAAACTGACACTTGTATTAGCATCTTGATGGCTACCATGGAAATTTATTATTCCCACTCTCAGATAAAGTGAAAGTAACGAACAGTTACTACTACTGATATGAGAAAGTCGAGGGAAAAGGTAATGAAGACTGAACCCATATTATCTCACTGGTGCTTCTGAGTTTAGTTGATGCTTGCCTTGGGCTGTGTATGTCAAAGTCTTTGTTCAGTTGCAATTCCAGAGCAGTCTGTAATGTTTCCTATTAACATGTAAGAAGTTAATAGGAGAAACAATTACGTTCTGCTTGTCATATATTATCTTTGTGGAATATTAAAAAATTTGTTTTACAAACACAATCTCGAATCTTAGGCCTTCTAAAAATAAATGAACTCAATCTGCAATTTTTGCGGCCTCACTTCAGTACTTAAGATTTAGGGTTTTTTTTAAAGCAACGAATATGAAGGTCATAACAGCATACTTTCGAACTAGATCACTAGATAAATTACTGCAGGTTTTCTAGACATAAAGTCAGGAAGGTTTTTTTGGTTTTTAGTTAATTCACAGAAAGCAAGAACCTCGACCAACTCTACTCTTAAAATAAAAGTGATTTTGATGAACAACTTCAAGACCATTCACCGTATATTTTTCTCACACAAAACGATTGCATCGAGATAACGATTAGCTGCGTCTGATTGTTATTAGCAGGTCTTATAGTCTAAACTATTCTGGCTCACTTTAACTACCCCATACTCTGTAGCTCTCGTAATATTTCATATTCAAAGGCAATTTTGGATTTAATAATATTTCTGATGTACGATTGCTGTCGTAGAAGGAAATTCCGGATGGTGATAAACCTATAAAATGACTTTTAAAGAGGCCTTCTTACAATGTAAACTTGAAATGGAAAATAACCGAACTTAGAGAAACTGTCTTAAGGATTCACGTGGAGACCTGCCTTGAGGAATCAACCCATGGTCCTCTTCGAATGCGAATTGATTTTGTGGCGTCTGTGGGATGTAAAATACCAGCGTTCCCACGCATGGAAGCGAAGCCTATCTATTTATATACTTTCTTTCTAAATATATCCTATTTCAATTTTTCCTTTTTATACAAGTTGTGTTTTAATTCCTTCAGTCTTGTTGTTGTGTTGTAAAGATTTCAATTTTGGTGTTTTTCTTTGCGTAACATCTCAAAAAAAAATTTTAAGAATACTTTTTGGATACATGCATGTTTGCTGGACTTGGATGACTACGAAAAGTGTTAATTCTTGATCTTGGACAAGACCGAACCTAGCTCTGCTTGATAAAGAAAGCTATCCACTTTCTTAAGATAAGATAAGATAAAATTGGACTTTTATACAAGTATTTATTTAAGTTGAATTTTTTGGAAAGCCTATCGGCTCACTGATTTTTCGTGACTTTTTCGTTTGTAAGGCCTGGGTAATGTTAACTCCATCTTAGCGCATCTTCACGCGAATAAACCTGCGGTTCTTAGTTTATGTGAAAAGCAGGTTTCTTTTATGGGTACCCCTAATGATTTTCAATGTCCGGGGTATTCTAGTGTCGACTGTTTAGTTCCGCATCGAGGGGTTGCTCTCTTTATTAGAGATGATATCTGTTTTAGTGTTCCTAATTTTAATGTTCCGAAATGTAATCCCTTGTTCAATACGATATGGATTGAAATTATAATTGCAAACCATTCAATGTTTATTTGTTCCCTTTATCGTAGTCCTAATTTGTCACCTGATGACACTATTATTGAATTTGATAATTTATCGGAAACAATTGACAAGATTTACGAATCCTCACCAACTTCAGAATTAGTAGTCTTGGGAGATTTTAATGTCCATAATGATTCTTGGTTGACATATTCGAATGGTAGAGATCGATCAGGTGAATCCGCAGAACTATTTTCAGATACCAATCTTCTAACACAACTCGTCGATAAGCCAACTAGATATCCCGATACAACTGGTCAATCACCTCACCTATTAGATTTATTTCTAACTTCTATGCCAGATAAATATTTAATTGATTTATCTGCTCCATTAGGTCTTTCCGACCACGCTCTGGTATTAGCCAAATTTTCAATAACCCCAACCCTTGTAGAGTCAACAAGTAAAAGGCTACTCTGGCACTTCAAAAATGCTAACTGGGAGCTCTTGAATCAATTTTTTAGCTCATTTGATTGGTCAACCTGCTTTTCCAACAATAATGCTGATGAAGCATCTGAACTGATCACGTCAACCATTCTGCTAGGAATGAAATATTTCATTCCTTCCTCCTTTAAGAAAAGCAATATTCGTAAGAATAAGTAGTTTAATGATAACTGCAGGTCAGCAGTCGCGAGTAAAAAATCAGCCCATTTGGACTACGTTAATTGCCCATCCGTAGAAAACCTTGTTAAGTTTAGAATAGTCAGAAATAGAGCTAACGCTATAATTAATAGGTCCAAAATAATAAATTACCAAAAGATTCGAGATAGTATGCAAAAAATTTTAGATTATGATTCAAACATTAAAAGCTTTTGGACATTTGCAGCAATGGTTAAAAGAAACTTTGCAGAAAAGACTTCTTCTGTTCCTTCTCTATTCCATAATGGTATTCTTTATAAAACTGATATTCAGAAAGCAAATCTCTTAGCTTCGCATTTTGCTAGTGCGTCAACCCTTCCATTGTCTAACCAAAGTCCACCAATTCTCCCGAATGTAGGCCCTGGTATGTCTGTCAATTTATTTCCGTCGTCGGGTTGTTTCCAAAATTCTTAAAGAACTTGACCCCAATAAAGCAGCTGGACCCGACGGTATTCCACCATTATTATTGAAAAGATGTCATCATACTTTGGCAAAACCGCTTAGCAAATTGTTTTATCTCTTAATGAAGACAGGTGTTTTTCCGTCAATTTGGAAAATAGCAAATATTCAACCCGTCCCGAAAAAAGGTGATAAATCTGCACCTACTAACTACCGTTGGGAGCGAAGCCTTGAAAATCTAGGCGAATTAAGCGTTGTGTCCTTGGATATTTCTAAGGCTTTTGATAGAGTTTGGCATGATTGTCTTATTAATAAGATTCGTGCGCTCAACTAACACCCCTCTCTCATTACATGGATTGAGGATTATTTATGGAACCGCAAAATAAAAGTGGTATTGAATGGTTTTTCCTCATCTTCGCATGAGATCAATGCTGGCGTTCCGCAGGGGTCATCCTTATCGCCTACATTATTCTTAATATATATCAATGACTTGTTGTCTTCTACAACATGTGATATCCACTCATTTGCTGATGATACAACACTATCGGCTTCCATTGAGTTTGTCAGTCAAAAAGAATGCAATTCTCGCTTGATTGGTTCGCGTGAATTAATGAATTCGACAATTCTGTCGAACATTCAAGTTATTCTTGATTGGGGCAGATCTAATAGGGTGGAATTTAACCCAAATAAATTCCAGGCTTGTCTTTTTTCTCAAAAGGCAATTCAACATTACGTAGCACCAGTAATTAATGGTGCCACTGTTGCGAGATCAGATTCACTTAAGTTGTTAGGTTTGAAAATTTTTAGTGAACTTTCCTGGAAGGAACATATTTATGAAATCTCAAAAAGAGCGAGCCAATGCTTGGGCTTTATAAGACGTTGTAATTTTTACTTACATATGGATCTGAGACTTGTTTGTTTAGTAAAAACCGCTTTGACCTCTCAGCAACATTCGAAAGAAAAGGAAAGTCTTACAGAGAATTGTTGAATTCCATAATGATGCGATCTACGAGCCTAACCACGATTATGTCGACATCGTGAAGAGAATTAAGTTTGGAAGGCTCCGGTGGGCAGACATCTAGCTCGTGCGAGTGAACAGATTTCGCTCGGAAGGAAGGTAGGTAGAATTTATGGAATATAATAGCGAGGCAGACTAGATCTACGCTTAAAGGATTGCATAGATCACGACCCGCAGAGTTTAGAAATGCTAAACTAGATGACGTCGGCTCGAAATCGGGACCGCTGAAGAGATTTTGGCGGGACTCCAGTACCGGACCTCGGTTGTTAAGCTTTGTATGATAATAGTGAGGGATTTAACGCAAAACGAGAGGAATAAATTTATGACCGAACCAAATCAAACTTTTAATGCATCAGGGCGGATGTTTATTACTTACCTTTATCAGAAGTGCGTTCGATGATTTACTGAATGTACCTCATATATTTTTTTAACAATGAGCAGCAAGCAAACAGCAAATATCCATATTTTTCTGTAACTAAACTCTTTCATGAGATTCAGTCGTCAATATTGCAAGAACTGTGGTTACCCTATATTTGAGTGCGTTCGTTACAAGAGCAAACTTATTTTTTTATTCAACTTACGTGTCTCACACACCTTCCATTCTTTTCCTTTAATAAATAAATAACCGCTCTGATGATGGTGATGCCGATAATGTGATCAACCAGCACACTTCCTATCCTCGACTCCTACCACCGTCTGCCTTAGAAGAAACATAAATTCATATTGTCATGTTCGTGCACACGTCAGACAGAATAAATTCATAACAATGTCTGTCTTGGATTGGTACCAAGCGGAATGGTCCCAATGCAGAAAATGTGCTGTTGTCAGATGAACTTAATCGTGGGTAGGGTCGAAGAGCATGATTCTGTTATGGGGTAACATTAATACGATGTGAAAATTATCCCTAACACACATGTGGAGTGGGTAAATATTAATACAAATTATGTATATTTTTGTGTACGTGAGTTCGTAGGTGTTTGAGGTGTTTGAAGAATCTACTACTAGAATTCTACTTTATGGAGATTACTTTTGCTAAAATATAAAAAAAAAATCATCTAATATATTCAGAGTTTATTGGTTCCTGGGGCTTGCAAGTTGAACAGATGAATCTTTTGCAAATTTTATTAACAACATATGATGCATATATATTAACGTTGCATGATGTTCGTGTCACAATGAACTGAAAGTAAACCCAACAAATATTTGTCAAAGAGCTTAGAAAATTGCAGGAATGTGACCTACTGAACGTGATAGTCGATAAGAAAATAACAACAATTTGTCTTCTATTTAACTTAGTTTACCACTTAACGTGGAGCGATTTTTTTAAAATTTGGAACGTGCAGCAATTCTATTTTCTCCTTTATCCCAGTCTCATAAGCTAAAATCATCATTGTCCCATACCAGGTGTGGCTTCAACCCAGAAAAATCAACAACTGATCAGATATTCGCACCTAGACTGATGATGGAAAATGTGTAAAGTTCCAAAACTTATTACACCAATTTTTTTTTATAATTCGCGCACGTTAAAAAGGGTTTGCACCCTTATAATGCTCGGCTAGGCTCGGAGAAAAGAGGAGATGTCTATGTGTTTGTATTTTGAATGCGTGTGGATCATAGTGATGTGGGAAGACAGAGCTTGGCAAGCATTGCACATACGTGTTGTACGGCTTAAGAGCGTATCCCTGAATTGAGGATGGGCTAAGGGATAAACTGATGAGCATTTAGAGCGCCACGAGTTTTGCGGTTGAATTCAAGGAGAGGTAGCATGCAGCTGTATATTTCTCTTGAGCACCGCTGATGGATGAAACGATAAAACAGTGACAAGCAAGAAACGTCCTTGCGGTTTTCAAGCGAATCTATTGATTTCGCTATATTTGCGTCACCGGTGAGTTATATCGCGTGGTTTTGTATTCTATCTAGCTGATGCAAGGTAGTTGTAGGCGCACCAGACCAGATATGACAATTGTACTCAAGTTTAGTGCGAATGAAAGCCCCGTAGATAGTATTCAGATCAGAGCGAGTGAAATATTTCTTGCACCGGGTTAGACAACCTAAACATTTCGCCGCATCTTCGGCGACGGTAAATTTGTGGTCATTCCAACGAAGCTTGTCGTTAACGCTCATACCGAGAATTGCGAAATTTTCAGTTTCCTCGATGCAAGTGCCATTCATTGATAATGGCATTCGATTTAAGATTTGCTTGAAAGACAAGAGACAGCATAGAGTTTTGGAAGCGTTAAATTCTACTCGATTGTTTACTCCCCATTTTATTATGCTGTCTAGGTCAGAATTTAACGTGCTTAACACACGTAGTTGTTTGAGTTCCACATGAGAAGTGGAGGGACGTTCCTCAAACTTATATGAGAAGCTGAGAGTGCTGTCGTCAGAGTGAAATGGGTTAGAAGTCACAGATAAGAGATCATTAATAAAAAACAACCCATAAAAATACAATTGTTCATGTTAATTCTCTAATAGGAGATGGGTATGTGTTAAAATTTTACGAAAATCGAGCTAATTTTTAAAAAATTTATATGGGCCCTCGGACCTCAGGGCCACACTCCAAAAACTTTACAAAAAATTTTGTCCATCGGAGATACACACGTATACAAAATTTTAAAAAAAATCGGGTTAAGTTTTTTAAAATTTTTTTTGGGGCCATGACCCTCCAAACCCTGTCTCCAAAATTTTTGCAAAAAGTGTTGCCCATCGGAGATACACACGTATATAATATTTAAAGAAAATCGGGTTAATTTTTTTAAAAAAAGTTATGGGGCTCCACGAACCCGGGCCCGGGGTCTCCAAATTTTTTACAAAAAGTGTTGTCTATCGGAGATACATATGTGTATTAAATTTGAAGAAAATCGGGTAAATTTTTTTAAAAAAAATTATGGGGCCCCACGAATCCGGGCCCGGGGTCGCCAAAACTTTCACAAAAAGTTTTTTATATCAAAGATACACAAGTGTATAGAATTTGAAGAAATTCGAGTAACATTTTGTAAAATATTTGTAGGGGAGCCCACCGACCCCGAGGCCCGAGGGTCCTCAAATTTTAATAGAAAGTGTTGTCATCGGAGATATGCATGTGTGCAAAATTTCAATAAAATAGGACTGTGGGAAGTGGGTCAAAAATTGATCGCAAGATTCCATGACACACAAATCCACAAATCCACAAACACACGGGCAAGTGAAGTTAATATAGAGAATTTATAAACCGAGGAAAAAACAGTGGCCTGCATTTAAGTAATGTACTTTAGACTTGAAACCGTCCAATACAACTTGAATTGAGCGGTCCGAAATAAATGTGTTTTTTCTTTAAAATGTATATACAAAACTTTAAATTTGAATACATGAGAATCCGGCGCTCTTGTTGGGACACCCTTTATTTACCTGTAATTCGGTCTAAAGACTGATTTATCTTAAAAGACTAATATTATTCAACGTATAATGTAGGTCTTTCATTCGTGGGCGATTTCTGAAATAGGTTTTTTAAACCACATTAACCTTTGCAAACCTTTAGGCGATTCGTAGATTTAGTATTTTCTCAGTTTCCTCAGGGGTTGTAACCCCAATAAATGAAAACATAACGCCATCGCAACCAACCGACCGCTAACCAATTGTTTTAAAACAAGTCCCATAAAATTTTGGTAGAATCTGGTAGAAGCCGATATATACGACACGGCAAACTGACCAATCTATAAACGCACAAACGTACAAACGTACAAACGTGCAAATGTACACACGCTCCCTGAAAAATTTTCATGTTCTCCGAATATAAGATTCGCCTTGGGCATAAAAAAACAAAAACTTTTTTTTTGTTATTGTTGTAAAGTGTACCACTTTATTTACAACTACTCATAAATCAACGTTCGTTAATTCCCAATACTGGAGCAATAAATTCAACTTAAAGAAATTAAATCAAATCCTTTAAACCAAAATCGATTATGACACTTTATGCTGATGTCGTATATATTTCTCCCTTATGAACGGTCGACTCACCGGGTTGCAATATGACTCTTATTTAACACCACATACTCGTACGTAAATATTTGGGTCATACATTGGTGTTCGTTTTGCCCTATTTCCTCTTTCGCAGAACGAACTCGTATTCTTTGATAGATCAATTTAATGAGAGCTTTGATATAAAAAATGACATCAAATACCAGCAGTCTAGACCCTTTCTTGTTTAGGCTAGGACGCATTAAATACTATAGTATATAAAATTATATAATAAATACTATGCAACAGAATATACTCGTACTAAGCAATATCTTGTAAAAACCAGGTAGCTAATTTTAATTCTAACCAACTGTAATTTTAGTTATAAATAATAAATTCATTAGAGTAATAAATATTATTAATAAATAATATTAAAAATAAAACTATTAGTTTTCTTTTAAACCTTGGATTACGGAATTTCACGAGAAACAGGTGAACCCAAACAGTAGAGTAGAACCTCTTATGTTAAGAACACTATAAACAGCCGTAGTCCATGGTCCACATATGTTTTTCCTTTAAAACCATTAGTTTCAAAAATATTTAAATTTTTTTGTACAATTGAGTTATTTGTTTACTTGTATCAAGTGAAAAATAAAAAAGTTCTTCCCGGAAATTGGTCAACACGGAAATTCATTATTCGAGTATTTTCATTGGGTAGGCGTTTGTTTACCTAATATCGCTCGTCATTGACATTCCTTCTTGTGACATGAATCCATGACATGAGTGTTCTTGGGATGTGTTCATCCCATCAGTTTACATACATTTGAGTGCAATACATATGTAATGTCAATCAATAACCATATTCTGAACTTTGTAAGATTAATTACAATGCATAATTGGATCCATGACCTGTAATACGATTGGCCTAAAGTGTTGAAAAGCTTTTGGCTATTTAAATAGAGTTTTAATGAGATTTGAAAAGTAATTACACTCAAGAAAATTACAATGAGAACACTTACATATTCCTATTAGAGGTTTAAATGTAATTAAAATGGACGTAAAGCTTTTAAGGTTATGTAATAAGTACATATCTTGTGAAAATGTAATTTGTGCCAAAAGGAGTCACAAATTTCCTATGTACCTTTATTAAATTAAATTTGATTTATAGCAGGTTTTCGTCATATTTTTGAAGTGGCAGGAGTCGCGTCAAGGAGTCTCCATTCGAGCCAGAAATAATTGCTATGCCCATCTTAGGCGAGTCAAATTCGCCTACGACCAAAAACAGAGGCAAAAAATAATAATGCCCCAAAGGTAGTAAACATTTTTCGTCATTTGTGAAAACAATCAAGTCGTCAATTCCAACGCTCGTATAATTATATTCCAGTTGTCAGCTCTATAGCTCTAATTGCTGCACATTTTTCAGCTAGCTACACGCTTCCAGATTGCTGCCGCCTGCACCTCTATGGACAGAACACTCTAGGAGACAGATTTACATTCGTACTCGTGCGGTTGCTAGAGTTTTAAACGTTCTCAACATTTACAAATCCGCTAGGCTAGATGGTATTTCCACATAAGTTCTGAAGAAGTGTTTTTCCAAGCTGGCATTACAATTGAATAAGCTTTTCCATCTATCCTATTCTTCTAGACTCTTCCCGAGAAGCGGGAAAACAGCATTTTTGAGCCCATATCCAGAAAGTGTGAGCCATCGTCTCTCTCTTCATACCGACAGATATTACAGACATCCATTCTTTCCAAGATCATGGACACGCTGATCAATTTTCAGCTCACGAAATATCTTGAAACCAACGAAATCTTTAGTGACCGTCAGTACGGATTTCGTGGGCAAAGTTCTACTGGTGATTTAATGGTATATCCAACCGAACAGTTTAACCGGCCTTTGCATCAATTAAGCAAAGCTGTTGCAATTGATATTTCCAAGGCATATGACCGAGTTTGGGATCAAGCTGTCTTGTCCAAAATGCGTGCTTATTATACATCACCTAAGAGCTGGCATTCCCCAGGGCTCTGCTTTGTTCCCGACATTCTTACTTATTATTACTTATGATCTCTTCAGTGCTTCTTATCCAATTCTGCGCTGACGACAATACTCTCAGCTTCTCATATAAGTTTGAAGAACGGCCTTCTACTTCGCATGTGGAACTCTAACGCTTACGTATGTTAACCACGTTCAATTCTGAACTGGATAGTATAACAAAATGGGAAGAAAACAATAGAGTAGAATTTACCGCTTCTAAAACCTAATGATGCTCCTGTCGTCTAAGTGAATCTTAAATCCAATGCCATTATCCATGAATAATGCTTGCATCGAGAAAACTAAAAAACTCGCAATTCTCGGTATTTGCGTAAACGATAAGCTTCGTTGGAATGACCACACATACACTGTTGCCATAAATGCAATGCCGGTACAAGAAATATTTTGTTCCCTCTGATCTGGCTACTATCTGCAAGGCTTTTATTCGCCCTAAACGTGAGTACAACTGTCATATCTGGTCTGGTGCGCCTAAAACTAATGGGTCATCAGTTTAGAGCTATCGGATTTTAAATTGAAATAAAATAACAAAAATTCAAATTGATTGGGCAATCTTTATTATTTTTGTTTAGAACCATTCATGGCATTTATTTTTTGAAGATAATCCCTTTCAAATGTTGGCCGTAACTGCGCCGTAATTCCGCCATCCATAAACACCACTTTTGAATGACACGCTCGAAGACTTCGGTCGGTATCTCGCGAATAACTTGAGTAATGTTAGCTTCCAATGCCTCAATCGTAGCTGGTTTATCCACAAAATATTTAGACTTTACACACCCCCACAAAAAAAAGTCCAAAGGTGTGATATCACACGATCTTGGTGGCCAATCCACCGGTCCGAACCGAGAGATCACGGTAGAGTTTGCCATTCACTGTTACATTGGCGCCAGCCTCGTCTTTGAAGAAATATGAGCCGATGATTCCTCCAGCCTATAGGCCGCACCAAACGGTAGTTTTCAATGGATATAATGGCAATTCATAAATGGTTTCGGGTTACTCTTCAGCCCAAATACGGCAATTTTGCTGATTGACGAAGCCATTAGCCAAACATGGGCCTCATCGCTGAACAAAATTCGGGTCCCAAAATACGATGAACACTTTTCACAGACCGTCGATTTTCGTAATACAATTGTACGATTTGAAAACGTTGTTGAGGCGTTAGTCTTTCCATGATGAAATGTCAATGAATACTGAATAAAATTGTGTATTTAGTTTGACAGTAGTCACGCGTGACATGTCAAAAAAATCATATTGGAAAAAGTACCTCCAATCTGATCACCCTTTACCTTACATCAGCTAGATAGAATTCAAAACCGTGCGATAAAACTTATCGGTGACAAAAACATTGCGAAACCAATAGATTCGTTTGAACACCGCAGGAACGTTTCTTGCTTGACACTGTTTTATAGCTTCTTTCACCAGCGGTGCATGCCAACTCTCTTTAAATTCAACCCCATTATTTTAATTACATTAAGCCCATCTTCGGCCGTACAGTTGAGTTCAGAGATTCGTTCTTTAGGCGTACAACACGTATGTGGAATGCTCTGCCAAGCTCTGTCTTTCCACATCACTTTGATCCACACGCATTTAAAATACAAGCACATAGACATCTCCTCCTTTTCCTAAACTCCCACGCAGTGCCAAGCATAATAATAATAATATTCGGCGTGACAGACCATTGCGGTCCAAGGCCTAGCTTCTCGGAACGTTTGTCACCCATTCGCGAGAGGTGGGACACCGTGAAAAATACTTTTGGTGTTACTGGGATTCGAACCATGAACCTCCTGCTCAGTAGCCATGTGCACTTCAGCATGCGCAAATCGAATTATTTTACAAATCTCAAGTTTTTATGAACTTTTCAGAATTTTTTAATAGTAGCGTCCTGAAATCTAGTGGGCACAAGCCATAAATCATAATATACGAGTATAGATAACTGCCCCCACTACACAAAATCAAAATTTTCAATTGATTTTTATGATTTCGAAAAGTTTCCAACAATTGAAAGTTACACATGTGGTGCCGAAATTATTAATCATTGACGAAGGTAAATAATTTAGCAATGAAATGGCTTTTTTCAAATTTCGTACATTCAGAAGCTACTTATCAAATTTTTCACAAGCTGTAAATTAAGTTTTAGAAAAATTAAGTAATGCTGATTAGAAGAGTGGATTTTTGTGATAAGCTATTGTTTTTTTACTGACATGTTTAACCGTAATGATACGACTTATCCTTAACTATGAAAAATTTATGCCTTTTTAAAGCGTACGCATACAATATACAAAGAAAGGGCGCTGACCATCGACAGGATGGTGACACCAAAAGTCATGGTCAGCATTTGCAATCGACGAGAATTCTTTTTTAATAAGAAATTTATTTAAATAACACAAATTGCACAAAGAAATAATCGATAGACATTTTTTTACCTATATACCTATGTAAAATGTAAACAAACATTTAATCAGATGATAAGGAAGAGCTATAATATAAATGGTTGCGCTGTTCTTTTTATTCAGGTCAGTTCAGTTAAAAAAATGTCATCGAAATTTTTCTTAGTTACTGTGGCCATTTGCAGTTTGTTCGTAGCTCTTACCTCCTCAATACCTACTTCACGTATTGTTGGTGGAGCGGAAGCCTCTCAAGGACAATTCCCTCATCAAATCTCGTTTCGTCTCAATGGCACACACAGATGTGGTGGTTCCATTATTTCAAAGAATTTCGTTCTAACAGCTGCTCACTGTGTCATTGTGAAAGGAAATAGTTCGCAGTAAAATTTGATGACCTTTCAAAATTTGCAAATATGTTCTACTTTCTGTTTTTCGTCATACAGATCACTAACCAAGGAATTCTCAATTCGCGCGGGATCGACAAACCGTCTTGACGGTGGTGTTTTGGTGAATATTTCTTGGTTCAAAGTACATGAAAATTTTAAAGAGAGCTTACTGAACGATGTGGCGCTATTGAAATTGGCTGAACCTCTTATATACTCGAATTATATTGAAGCGATACCTTTGGCTAGCGAGGAAGTGCCTTATGGTGGAGAAGTTATAATTTCCGGATGGGGCCGCTTGGAAACATATGGTATTATGCCAGTCCAAATGCAATACCACGTTCAAAGGGCGACCAGTTGCTACGCGTCCATTGGATGGTCACCGGACGCACTGATTTGCTTGGCACACAGTGAAAATAATGGTGCATGTAAGGGTGATTCTGGGGGTCCTGCCACATACATGGGAGAATTGGTTGGTGTCTCTAATTTTGTCGCCAACGACTGTGGCAGCTCTTACCCTGATGGATATGCCAATGTTTTCTACCATCTCGACTGGATAAGAAAATTCTCAAATTTATAATTTTTTCGCAATTGGTATCGATATGCTAGTGGAAAGCAAATAACGTTGACTAATTAGTTAAGAAGTATGTATTTTCTGAAATTTGATTTAAATTTAATAAAAATAGAGCATGTCAATCACGTTAAAGAAGTAAAACCTCTTTGGCTGTCTTAATTTTGAACAAATGGAAGTTCTTTGAGTTCTTGATAAAAAAAAAACAGAAAAAAAAAGAGATAGAGAGAGAATTTTTTAAGGATTGAAATAATAGAAATATGAAGATTCTTCTCTTATAACCAAATATTTTCTATGTATTCTTTTTCGGGTAATTTGTTATAATTTAACTACGCTTGTTGAGTTTGAATAAAATTCAGTTATTGTGCCACTTGCTACCGAATAGTTGAATTTCCGAATTCTCATTAAAAATGGGTTATAAAATATTTGAAGTGGACAGCGCAAATGTGCAATAACCATTCAGTCATTCGGTTGGCTCTCCGAAAAGTAATGCGTTTTTTAAATTCTCTATATTAACTTCACTTGCCCGTGGCACGTCTGTCGGACGTCTTTCGGGCTTCGTGGAATCTTGCGATCAATTTTTAACCCACTTCCCATGGCCAGATTTTATTGAAATTTTGCACACATGTGTATTTCCCGAGACAACACTTTCAATTAAAATTTGAGGCCCCTCGGGCCCCGCGGTCGGGGGGCTCCCATACAAATATTTTACAAAATTTTACTCGATTTTCTTCAAATTTTATACACATGTGTACCTCTGATAGACAACAATTTTTATAAAAATTTTGGAGACTCCGGGCCCCGGGTTCGTGGGACCCCATAAATTTTTTTTAAAAAAATAACCCGAATTTCTTCAAATTTTATACACGCGTGTATCTTCGATAGGCAACACTTTTTGTAAAAATTTTGGACACCCCGGACTCGTGGGACCCCATAAATTTTTTTTTAAGAAATTAACCCGATTTTCTTCAAATTTTATATACGCGTGTATCTCCGATTGGCAACACTTTTTGTAAAATTTTTGGAGACCCCGGGCCCCAGGGTCATTGGTCATTGGTGGGCCCCAAATTTTTTGATAAAAAAATGAACCCGATTTTTTTAAATTTTATATACGTGTGTATCTCCGATGGAAAACAATTTTTGCAAAAATTTTGGTGGCCGGGGTCGTGGGCACATAAAAAATTTTCAAAAAAATAACCAGATTTTCTTCAAATTTTATACACCTCTGTATCTCCGATGGACAAACTTTTTTGTAAAGTTTTTGGAGTGTACGGGCCCTGAGGCCCGCGTGGTGTCCATTAAAATTTTTTAAAAATTAGCCCGATTTTCTTCAAATTTTAACACATACCCATCTCCTATTAGAGAATGTACATGAAAAATTTTAATTTTTATGGGTTGTTTTTTAAATTCTCTATTTATATATCTATATATCACCAGGCGCGGAAGTTCTACCAAAGAGTCCGCGGTATGACGCAATATACACCGCGTTGCACATACTGCATGGACAAAGAGGGTAATCTGATCACCGATCTTAAAGGCATCTTATAGAGCGATGGAAAGGGCACTTTCATGAGTGGCTCAATGGGCAGAGGAATTGGAGGCTCCACCAATGACCGAAAATCATACTATGCTGCCGCCACCAAGCATAGACGAAGTTATCTGCGCGATAAATCGGCTCAAAATAAAAACGCCCCTAAGTCTGATGGGCTCCCAGCGCAACTGATAAAAATATGAGACCCTACATTACACCAAGCAATTCATGAAATAATAGTGCAAGTATGGGAGGAAGAAGCTATGCCAGAAGACTGGCGAAGAGGCATCATGTGCCCCATACATAAAAAGGGAGATATCACAGAATGCAGCAATTATCGTAGTATAACGTTGTTGAGTACCGCATATAAGATTTTCTCCTCCATCGTTCAAGACAGGATAGCCCCATACGCTAATCATCATTGGTCCATACCAGTGTCGCTTCATCCAAGCCAAAGAGTAGAAGATTCAACATTGGTCCCTCAATTAAGATAGTGGAGCGCGAATTTGAAGTAGTGCAATCCTTTAACTATCTCGGGTTAACTATAGCTGCCGATAACAGCATGGAACCAGAAATACGCGCACGGTTGCTTAAAGCCAACAAAGCCTACTATAGCCTGTCAAGACTTGAAGAGTCCAGGAACTTAACCATAACATCCAAGCTGCTGATATATAAGAAAATTGTCATAGCAGTACTTACATATGGATCCGAGACTTGGGTGCTTAGTAAAAAGCATTCTGACCTATTAGCCGCGTTCGAGAGAAAAGTCCTACGGAGAATTGTTGGCCCCCTATGTGAGGAAGGACGGTTCCGGAGACTCTGTAATGATGAGATCTACGAGCGTTACCGCGATGTCGACATCGTGAAGAAAATTAAGCTCGGTAGGCTCCGGTGGGCAGGACACCTAGCTCGCATGAGCGAAGAGGATCCTGCTCGGAACGGACACGGCTCGAAATCGGGACCGGTGGAGATACTTTTTGCGGGAGGCCAGGACCGGACCCCGGTTGTAGAGCCAAATATGAAGATAGTAGCCAGATGAGAGGGAGTGAAATATTTCTTGCACCGGGCTAGAAAACCTAAACATTTTGCAGCATTTTTAGCATCGGTAAATATGTGGTCATTCCACCGAAGCTTGTCGTTTATGCACATACCGAGAATTGCGAGATTTTCAATTTCGTCGATGCAAGTGCTATTCATGGACAATGGCATGGGATTTAGGATTTGCGTAGACGACAGGAGAAAGCATTGGGTTTTGCAAGCATTAAATTCTACTCGATTTTTTTCTCCCCATTGTATTATGCTGTCTAGGTCAGAATTTAGCGTGCTTAACATAGGTAGTTGTTTGAGTTCCACATGAGAAGTGGAGGCACATTCCTCAAACTTATATGAGAAGCTGAGAGTGCTGTCGTCAGACTGAAATGGGTTAAAAGTCGCAGATAAGAGTTCATTAATAAAAATGAGAAAGAGTGTCGGGCACAAAACAGAGCAGGGCTCTGTAGGGCAGCATTTAAGTGATGTACATTTGACTTGAAACCGTCCAATACAACTTGAATTGAGCGGTCCAAACGATAGCTTATAATCCAGTGAAGTAGTTTATCATTGACTCCATGGGCACGCATTTTGGATAAAAGAGATTGATGCCAAACTCTGTCAAATGCCTTAGAAATATCGAGTGCAAAACTTTGCTTTCTCTAAATTGATGCAAAGACCGGCTCCACTTTTCGGTGAGATATACTCTCAAATCTCCAGTAGAACGTTGCTCACGAAATCCATACTGCCGGTCACTTAGGATTTCGTTGGTTTCAAGGAGCTGATAATTTATCAGCGTTTTCATGACCTTGGAAAGAATGGATGTAATGATGATGCTATGAGTCGGTACGAAGAAGGAGACGACGGGTCACATTTTTTGGCTATGGGCTGGACAAGGCTGTTTTCCAACTTCTCGGGAAGAGTCCAAAAGAATAGGACAGATTGAAAAGCCTACGCAATGGTAATGCCAGCTTGGAAGATCACCTCTTTAAAACTAATGGGGAAATGCCATATTGGCCAGCGGATTTGTGAGTGTTGAGATCGTTTAAAATACTAGCAACTGCACGAGTACGAATAGAGATCTGTCCCATATACTCTTAGGTGCAGACGGTAGCAATATGCACAATCTGGAAGCGTGCAGCTAGCTGCAAAATGCGCAGCGAATAGATTGGCTTTGTCTTTAGAGTTGACAACTGGAATGTTATTATAAATGAGCGTTGGAATCGACGACGAGGCTGTATTTTTGATTCTTTTCACGAATGACTCAAAAATTTTACTACCTTTGGGACATTGTAGTATTTTTTGTCTCAATTTTTGGTCGTAGGCGAATTTGACTCGCCGAAGATGGGCATTGCAATAGTACTGAAATACAAAGTTTTGTTGTTATTCGTGTTTTTGTGTGCATAGAAAGTAATCACCACTGTAAAATGAGACGTTGTCACATTATAGGTTATACAAATTTATCTAAAATTAAAATGAATTTCGTAAAAAATGTTAAATACTACATACGACATAAAATATGAACTCAGTTGAGATATTGAGCATGAGCTCTTGTAGCCGCAAAATGTCCTATATTTCGTACAATCATAAGCATTGGCTTTCTATTTATCAGTTGTCAAATGCCATAAATTCTGTAAAAGAAAAACTGAGTAATGCTTATGAGAATAGTAGGGTTTTGTAAGGGAGAAGAAGAGTTTCACCGTAATGGTACGACCTTCAACAGGCGTATAATACAGATACATAGAACAGTCGTCGTATTGCTGACGGTCGGTGGCACTAAAACTTATGGCCAGCATTAACAATCTATGATGATAAATTTCAACAATCTCCAATTGTTTATAGAGATAAGAAACTTGTGAAGCTGATTTAAAAAAAATCGGACACTGAAAAGAATAATAGATAATCATCTACCTATATGTATAGTAAAATGTTATCGAACTTGTAAATCAAACAAGTAATCAAATCAATCAACACCGTCGAAATCTACTGAGCTATTTAGGACGAGCGATAATATAAATGGCTGTGATGTGAATTTTTTCAATTCAGTTCTGTTAAGAATGTCATCGAAACTTGTCTTAGTGGTTGTGGCTGTTTGCAGTTTGTTCGTAACTCCGAGCTGCTCAAATCCTACCTCACGTATTGTTGGTGGAGCGGAAGCATTTAAAGGACAATTCCCTCATCAAATCTCTCTTCGTCGCAATGGTTCACACATATGTGGTGGTTCCATTATTTCGAGGAATTACGTGTTAACAGCTGCTCACTGTGTCGATGGAAATTCACCGTAAAATCCTATTGTTTTAAAAAATTGCCAAAATTGTTCTACTTTTTGTTTTTCACATCTCGAACAGATCACTAGCCAAGGAATTCACAATTCGCGCGGGATCTACTAACCGCTTCGCTGGTGGTGTTTTGATTAATGTCAAATGGATCAAAATACATGAAAACTATGGAGATTTATTGAACGATGTCGCCCTGTTGAAATTTGCCGAACCTCTAATATACTCAGAGTATATAAAGGCGATACCTTTGGCTAGCCAGGAAGTGCCTGATGATGGGAAAGTAGTAATTTCTGGATGGGGCCGCTTGAGGACAGGTGGCGATATACCGGTCAAATTGCAATACAACACTCTAAGGGCGATCAGTAAAAGCAAATGCTTTACGTACATTGGAATGTTATCGGACACATTGATCTGCTTGGCACATGAGATTTACAATGGTGCATGTAATGGCGATTCAGGTGGTCCTGCCATTTACAATGGAGAATTGGTTGGTGTAGCTGGTTTTGTCGTTAGCGGCTGTGGGAGCTATTTCCCTGATGGATATGCCAAGGTGTTCTACCATCTTGAATGGATAAGGAAGTTCTCAGATTTATAATTTCTTCTGGTATTGGATTCTCCTTTGGCAAGCAAGTGACGTTGACTAATTAGCTAATATTCTTTTATCTTTTTTTTTTGAAAATTGATATAAATTTAATAAAAATAGAACGCGTGTGAACAATGCATGTAAAAGAAGTAAACGTTTTTCGAGTGCCTTTGTATTGATTAATTTCTAATAAATCTTTTTATGTTTGGTCTTTAGAAGTTGCCATTGCATTCGAGCAATGAACTGTCCTTTCTACTAGTTTTTAAAAACTTTTATTTGACCCCTTTTTGTCTGTATATTCGACTTATTTCAGGTCCTTTTTAACCACCTTCCACACAACGTTCCTAGAGAGCTGAAATTTTTTCAGTGTCTAAGTCCAAAATATCATTTTTTATATTACGCTCATAGACATCTCCTCTTTTCTCCACCTTTTCCTTAACGCCCACGCTGTGCCGAGCACGTAGCCAAGCATTATAAGGGTACGAACACCTTTAAGCGTGCGCGAATTAAAAAAAAAACGCGAATGACGCGTGTGGCGCGTGGGAAGGGGTAAAATTGCACAATTTTTTCGTTTTTTTTGAAGTCTTTTATAACCACCTTCCACACGACCTAGAGAGCTAAAACCTAGAAAGACCTAGACCTAGACTAATGACCTAGAGAGCTAAATGTGACCTATTGTGTGAGAGTCCAAAATAGAATTTTTTATATTACGCGTATGACGCGTGTTGTGCGTGTGATGTGATGAAATCACGCCATTTTCTCGTTTTTTGAGGTCCTTTTTAACCACCTTCCCCACGACCTAGAGGACTGACATTTTTTGTGGCTCAATGCAAAAATGGCCAATTATGATATCCAACGTTTAACGCGTGTGAAGGTTGTAAAGCTTCGAAAAAAGAAAATACTTTGAAATAGCCCCGACCTCAAAAACAGAGTACTGTGTGGCGTGTTTCGATGCATAAAAAGTTTGTACCCGAAAAACGATATTTTTTTACATTTACTTGTCAATAAATGGAAATGTTTTGAATTCCTGTAAAATAGAGAGAAAGTGAGAGAGTGTGTATTCTTAACGCATCGTTTACCAGCATTACCGGCAAGCTCTCCATATAACCCCGGCTAAACATTTTTTAACTTTAACGATAATTTTACCTACTTTTCCATAGGGTTATTTCTATGTCAAAATGTCATTCCTCTCACTTATATGAGAAGCTGAGAGTGCTGTCGTCAGTGAAAGAGTGAATTAGATTATAAGTCACAGATAAGAGATCATTAATAAAAAAACAACCCATAAAAATTTTTCATGTAAATTCTCTAATAGTAGATACATATTATGTGTTTAAAATTTTAAGGAAATTAAGCTAATTTTTAAAAAATGTACATGGGCACCACTCGCATCTCAGGGCCTAAATTTTTTACAAAAAGTGTTGTACATTGGAGATACACATGTGTATAAAGTTCAAAGAAAATCGGGTTAATTTTTATTTTAAATTTGTATGAGGACCCACGACTCCGGCGTCTGTATAGGACCCCATGATCCCGGGGCTCGGGGTCTCCGAAATTTTTACAAAATGTGTTGTGCATCGGGGATAAACATGTATAAAAAATTTGAAGAAAATCGGGTAAATTTTGTAAAATATTTGTATGGGAGCCCACCGACCCCGAGGCCCGAGGGGCCCCAAATTTTAATAGATAGTGTTGTCATCGGAGATATGCATGTGTTTAAAATTTCAATGAAATAGGTCTTTGAGAAGTGGGTTAAAAATTGATCGCAAGATTCCACGACAAACAAACCCACAAACACTCGGGCACGCGAAGTTAATATAGAGAATTTAATAAAAATGAGAAAGAGTGTCAGGGACATAACAGAGCCCTGGGGAACGGCAGCATTTAAGTGATGTACTTTAGACTTGAAACCGTCCAATACAACTTGAATTGAGCGGTCCAAACAATAGCTTATAATCCAGTGAAGTAGTTTATCATTGACTCCATGGGCACGCATTTTGGATAAAAGAGATTGATGCCAAACTCTGTGAAATGCCTTAGAAATATCGAGTGCAAAACTTTGCTTTCTCTAAATTGATGCAAAGACCGGCTCCACTTTTCGGTGAGATATACTCTCAAATCTCCAGTAGAACGTTGCCCACGAAATCCATACTGCCGGTCACTTAGGATTTCGTTGGTTTCAAGGAGCTGATAATTTATCAGCGTTTTCATGACCTTGGAAAGAATGGATGTAATGATGATGCTATGAGTCGGTACGAAGAAGGAGACGACGGGTCACATTTTTTGGCTATGGGCTGGACAAGGCTGTTTTCCAACTTCTCGGGAAGAGTCCAAAAGAATAGGACAGATTGAAAAGCCTACGCAATGGTAATGCCAGCTTGGAAGAACACCTCTTCAAAACTAATGGGGAAATGCCATATTGGCCAGCGGATTTGTGAGTGTTGAGATCGTTTAAAATACTAGCAACTGCACGAGTACGAATAGAGATCTGTCCCATATACTCTTAGGTGCAGACGGTAGCAATATGCACAATCTGGAAGCGTGCAGCTAGCTGCAAAATGCGCAGCGAATAGATTGGCTTTGTCTTTAGAGTTGACAACTGGAATGTTATTATAAATGAGCGTTGGAATCGACGACGAGGCTGTATTTTTGATTCTTTTCACGAATGACTCAAAAATTTTACTACCTTTGGGACATTGTAGTATTTTTTGTCTCAATTTTTGGTCGTAGGCGAATTTGACTCGCCGAAGATGGGCATTGCAATAGTACTGAAATACAAAGTTTTGTTGTTATTCGTGTTTTTGTGTGCATAGAAAGTAATCACCACTGTAAAATGAGACGTTGTCACATTATAGGTTATACAAATTTATCTAAAATTAAAATGAATTTCGTAAAAAATGTTAAATACTACATACGACATAAAATATGAACTCAGTTGAGATATTGAGCATGAGCTCTTGTAGCCGCAAAATGTCCTATATTTCGTACAATCATAAGCATTGGCTTTCTATTTATCAGTTGTCAAATGCCATAAATTCTGTAAAAGAAAAACTGAGTAATGCTTATGAGAATAGTAGGGTTTTGTAAGGGAGAAGAAGAGTTTCACCGTAATGGTACGACCTTCAACAGGCGTATAATACAGATACATAGAACAGTCGTCGTATTGCTGACGGTCGGTGGCACTAAAACTTATGGCCAGCATTAACAATCTATGATGATAAATTTCAACAATCTCCAATTGTTTATAGAGATAAGAAACTTGTGAAGCTGATTTAAAAAAAATCGGACACTGAAAAGAATAATAGATAATCATCTACCTATATGTATAGTAAAATGTTATCGAACTTGTAAATCAAACAAGTAATCAAATCAATCAACACCGTCGAAATCTACTGAGCTATTTAGGACGAGCGATAATATAAATGGCTGTGATGTGAATTTTTTCAATTCAGTTCTGTTAAGAATGTCATCGAAACTTGTCTTAGTGGTTGTGGCTGTTTGCAGTTTGTTCGTAACTCCGAGCTGCTCAAATCCTACCTCACGTATTGTTGGTGGAGCGGAAGCATTTAAAGGACAATTCCCTCATCAAATCTCTCTTCGTCGCAATGGTTCACACATATGTGGTGGTTCCATTATTTCGAGGAATTACGTGTTAATAGCTGCTCACTGTGTCGATGGAAATTCACCGTAAAATCCTATTGTTTTAAAAAATTGCCAAAATTGTTCTACTTTTTGTTTTTCACATCTCGAACAGATCACTAGCCAAGGAATTCACAATTCGCGCGGGATCTACTAACCGCTTCGCTGGTGGTGTTTTGATTAATGTCAAATGGATCAAAATACATGAAAACTATGGAGATTTATTGAACGATGTCGCCCTGTTGAAATTTGCCGAACCTCTAATATACTCAGAGTATATAAAGGCGATACCTTTGGCTAGCCAGGAAGTGCCTGATGATGGGAAAGTAGTAATTTCTGGATGGGGCCGCTTGAGGACAGGTGGCGATATACCGGTCAAATTGCAATACAACACTCTAAGGGCGATCAGTAAAAGCAAATGCTTTACGTACATTGGAATGTTATCGGACACATTGATCTGCTTGGCACATGAGATTTACAATGGTGCATGTAATGGCGATTCAGGTGGTCCTGCCATTTACAATGGAGAATTGGTTGGTGTAGCTGGTTTTGTCGTTAGCGGCTGTGGGAGCTATTTCCCTGATGGATATGCCAAGGTGTTCTACCATCTTGAATGGATAAGGAAGTTCTCAGATTTATAATTTCTTCTGGTATTGGATTCTCCTTTGGCAAGCAAGTGACGTTGACTAATTAGCTAATATTCTTTTATCTTTTTTTTTTGAAAATTGATATAAATTTAATAAAAATAGAACGCGTGTATCCCAATGCATGTAAAAGAAGTAAACGTTTTTCGAGTGCCTTTGTATTGATTAATTTCTAATAAATCTTTTTATGTTTGGTCTTTAGAAGTTGCCATTGCATTCGAGCAATGAACTGTCCTTTCTACTAGTTTTTAAAAACTTTTATTTGACCCCTTTTTGTCTGTATATTCGACTTATTTCAGGTCCTTTTTAACCACCTTCCACACAACGTTCCTAGAGAGCTGAAATTTTTTCAGTGTCTAAGTCCAAAATATCATTTTTTATATTACGCTCATAGACATCTCCTCTTTTCTCCACCTTTTCCTTAACGCCCACGCTGTGCCGAGCACGTAGCCAAGCATTATAAGGGTACGAACACCTTTAAGCGTGCGCGAATTAAAAAAAAAACGCGAATGACGCGTGTGGCGCGTGGGAAGGGGTAAAATTGCACAATTTTTTCGTTTTTTTTGAAGTCTTTTATAACCACCTTCCACACGACCTAGAGAGCTAAAACCTAGAAAGACCTAGACCTAGACTAATGACCTAGAGAGCTAAATGTGACCTATTGTGTGAGAGTCCAAAATAGAATTTTTTATATTACGCGTATGACGCGTGTTGTGCGTGTGATGTGATGAAATCACGCCATTTTCTCGTTTTTTGAGGTCCTTTTTAACCACCTTCCCCACGACCTAGAGGACTGACATTTTTTGTGGCTCAATGCAAAAATGGCCAATTATGATATCCAACGTTTAACGCGTGTGAAGGTTGTAAAGCTTCGAAAAAAGAAAATACTTTGAAATAGCCCCGACCTCAAAAACAGAGTACTGTGTGGCGTGTTTCGATGCATAAAAAGTTTGTACCCGAAAAACGATATTTTTTTACATTTACTTGTCAATAAATGGAAATGTTTTGAATTCCTGTAAAATAGAGAGAAAGTGAGAGAGTGTGTATTCTTAACGCATCGTTTACCAGCATTACCGGCAAGCTCTCCATATAACCCCGGCTAAACATTTTTTAACTTTAACGATAATTTTACCTACTTTTCCATAGGGTTATTTCTATGTCAAAATGTCATTCCTCTCACTTATATGAGAAGCTGAGAGTGCTGTCGTCAGTGAAAGAGTGAATTAGATTATAAGTCACAGATAAGAGATCATTAATAAAAAAACAACCCATAAAAATTTTTCATGTAAATTCTCTAATAGTAGATACATATTATGTGTTTAAAATTTTAAGGAAATTAAGCTAATTTTTAAAAAATGTACATGGGCACCACTCGCATCTCAGGGCCTAAATTTTTTACAAAAAGTGTTGTACATTGGAGATACACATGTGTATAAAGTTCAAAGAAAATCGGGTTAATTTTTATTTTAAATTTGTATGAGGACCCACGACTCCGGCGTCTGTATAGGACCCCATGATCCCGGGGCTCGGGGTCTCCGAAATTTTTACAAAATGTGTTGTGCATCGGGGATAAACATGTATAAAAAATTTGAAGAAAATCGGGTAAATTTTGTAAAATATTTGTATGGGAGCCCACCGACCCCGAGGCCCGAGGGGCCCCAAATTTTAATAGATAGTGTTGTCATCGGAGATATGCATGTGTTTAAAATTTCAATGAAATAGGTCTTTGAGAAGTGGGTTAAAAATTGATCGCAAGATTCCACGACAAACAAACCCACAAACACTCGGGCACGCGAAGTTAATATAGAGAATTTAATAAAAATGAGAAAGAGTGTCAGGGACATAACAGAGCCCTGGGGAACGGCAGCATTTAAGTGATGTACTTTAGACTTGAAACCGTCCAATACAACTTGAATTGAGCGGTCCAAACAATAGCTTATAATCCAGTGAAGTAGTTTATCATTGACTCCATGGGCACGCATTTTGGATAAAAGAGATTGATGCCAAACTCTGTGAAATGCCTTAGAAATATCGAGTGCAAAACTTTGCTTTCTCTAAATTGATGCAAAGACCGGCTCCACTTTTCGGTGAGATATACTCTCAAATCTCCAGTAGAACGTTGCCCACGAAATCCATACTGCCGGTCACTTAGGATTTCGTTGGTTTCAAGGAGCTGATAATTTATCAGCGTTTTCATGACCTTGGAAAGAATGGATGTAATGATGATGCTATGAGTCGGTACGAAGAAGGAGACGACGGGTCACATTTTTTGGCTATGGGCTGGACAAGGCTGTTTTCCAACTTCTCGGGAAGAGTCCAAAAGAATAGGACAGATTGAAAAGCCTACGCAATGGTAATGCCAGCTTGGAAGAACACCTCTTCAAAACTAATGGGGAAATGCCATATTGGCCAGCGGATTTGTGAGTGTTGAGATCGTTTAAAATACTAGCAACTGCACGAGTACGAATAGAGATCTGTCCCATATACTCTTAGGTGCAGACGGTAGCAATATGCACAATCTGGAAGCGTGCAGCTAGCTGCAAAATGCGCAGCGAATAGATTGGCTTTGTCTTTAGAGTTGACAACTGGAATGTTATTATAAATGAGCGTTGGAATCGACGACGAGGCTGTATTTTTGATTCTTTTCACGAATGACCAAAAAATTTTACTACCCTTGGGACATTGTAGTTTTTTTTTTTTTTTTTTTTTTTTTATAGACTTATTGCCAAGGGATGACTCCCTGAATGACTTACGTCACGGCAATAAGTTGGGCTAAGCCCTTTATTAAATTCAAAATGAAATAAAAATCGAAGGAATGTGATTTACAATATACATCACATTCCTCACGTTTGTAGCCGGTTTCAATTTATTTTCTCAGAATTCTCCCTGATTCATTGGAAAAGCAATACGAAAAACGAACACGCATTTAGAACGACGCGAGTCCAAATACTTTTATCAATGAATCATGGTCAGGGAAAACTACAAAAAGCCTTGACCAAGAAAATATTACAAATATTTAAAAAATATAAAAAATACTGATAAACAATTTTTTTTTTTTTTTTTTTTTTTATCAAGAAACAACTTATGAATACTTTAACCATCATCCTTCAAGAAGTTGTTAACGGCTAATTTGAACGCCTGCAGATTATAAGATTCTGGAAACACGTGTTCGACCAATTGATTCCACATCGAAGAGACTCTGGGAAAAAAGGAGGATTTAAAGTGTTGGGTTCTACATGAAAAAAGTTTTAAGGCAAATCGATGTTGATTGCACATTAAACGAGTGTTTGCGTTACTGAGAAAAGGCCCAGGAACTAGAGAACGGGTTTCTAAAGAACATTTACCGTTGTAAAATTTATAGAAAACAGATAAAGCTCCTACATTTCATCTGTGCTCCAAAGTAAAGCTCCTACATTTCGTCTGTGCTCCAACGTAAAGCTCCTACATTTCGTCTGTGCTCCAAAGTATCAAGAGACGAAGTAATGGTTACATCGTTTATCAAACGGATAACTCTATTCTGAACACCATCAAGATGAACCAAATGCGATCTTGGAGCGCCACCCCACACATATGAATTAAATTCTAAAATTGGTCTTACATAAGATTTATATAATCTTAACACTTCAGAGGGAGTGAAGTAGAAGTTACAACGTTTTATGAAGCCTAAACATTGGCTAGCCCTTTTTGAAATTTCATAAATATGTTCTTTCCAGGAAAGATCACTTGATACTTTTAAACCTAACAACTTAAGTGAATCAGATCTCGCAATAGAGGTACCATTAATAACAGGAGGAACATAATGTTGAGTTGTCTTCTGAGAAAAAAGGCAAGACTGGAATTTATTTGGGTTAAAATCTACTCTGTCAGAAATGCCCCAATCAAGAATGATTTGAATATTAGACAGAATAGTCAAATTCATTAATTCACGCGAACCATTCAAGCGAGAATTGCATTCTTTTTGATTGACAAACTCAATGGAGGCCGATAGTGTTGTATCATCAGCAAATGAATGAATATCACAGGTTGTAGAAGACAACAGGTCGTTGATATATATCAAGAAGAGCGTGGGAGACAAGGATGATCTTTGAGGCACGCCAGCATTGATCCCATGTGAAGTTGAAGATATACCGTTCAATACAACTTTTATTTTACGGTTCCATAAATAATTCTCAATCCATGTAATGAGAGAGGAGTGTAAGTTCAGAGCACGAATCTTATTAATAAGACAATCATGCCATACTCTATCAAAAGCGTTAGCAATATCTATGGAAACAACGCTTGATTCACCTAGGTTTTCAATGCTTCGCTCCAAACAATGAGTCATGCACGTCATTAGTTCACCTGAAGACCTATTTTTACGAAATCCATACTGAACATCGGATAAAAGAACATTCGAATCCAGATAGTTCATTAGTCTGAAATTAACGATAGATTCCATTACCTTCGATAGAACCGACAACAAAGCAATAGGTCGGTAGTTCGTAGGTGCCGATTTATCACCTTTTTTCGGAACGGGTTGAATATTTGCTATTTTCCAAAATGATGGAAAAACACATGTCTTCATTGAAAGATGAAACAATTTGCTAAGCAATTTTTGGTCGTAGGCTAATTTGACTCGCCGAAGATGGGCATTGCAATAGTACTGAAATACAAAGTTTTGTTGTTATTCGTGTTTTTGTGTGCATAGAAAGTAATCAGCAGTGATATTTGAAAACCTTTGTTATTCTTCTAGTTTTTAATTCTTAAAGTTGTAATTTGTAAATTGTTCGCAACAATATACCCAGCTTCAATGACCTATCGATCTATAAAAAGTACAGTATTACAGTGCGACTTTTTCCGTATATTCCCCACTGTAAAATGAGACGTTGTCACATTATAGGTTATACAAATTTATCTAAAATTAAAATGAATTTCCTAAAAAATGTTAAATACTACATACTACATAAAATATGAACTCAGGTGAGATATTGAGCATGAGCTCTTGTAGCCGCAAAATGTCGTATATTTCGTACAATCATAAGCATTAACTTTCTTTACATCATTTGTCAAATGCCATAAATTCTGTAAAAGAAAAACTGAGTAATGCTTATGAGAATAGTAGGGTTTTGTAAGGGAGAAGAAGAGTTTCACCGTAATGGTACGACCTTCAACAGGCATATAATACAGATACATAGAACAGTCGTCGTATTGCTGACGGTCGGTGGCACTAAAACTTATGGCCAGCATTAACAATCTATGATGATAAATTTCAACAATCTCCAATTGTTTATAGAGATAAGAAACTTGTGAAGCTGATTTAAAACAAATCGGACACTGAAAAGAATAATAGATAATCATCTACCTATATGTATAGTAAAATGTTATCGAACTTGTAAATCAAACAAGTAATCAAATCAATCAACACCGTCGAAATCTACTGAGCTATTTAGGACGAGCGATAATATAAATGGCTGTGATGTGAATTTTTTCAATTCAGTTCTGTTAAGAATGTCATCGAAACTTGTCTTAGTGGTTGTGGCTGTTTGCAGTTTGTTCGTAACTCTGAGCTGCTCAAATCCTACCTCACGTATTGTTGGTGGAGCGGAAGCATTTAAAGGACAATTCCCTCATCAAATCTCTCTTCGTCGCAATGGTTCACACATATGTGGTGGTTCCATTATTTCGAGGAATTTCGTGTTAACAGCTGCTCACTGTGTCGATGGAAATTCACCGTAAAATTCTATTGTTTTAAAAAATTGCCAAAATTGTTCTACTTTTTGTTTTTCACATCTCGAACAGATCACTAGCCAAGGAATTCACAATTCGCGCGGGATCTACTAACCGCTTCGCTGGTGGTGTTTTGATTGATGTCAAATGGATCAAAATACATGAAAACTATGGAGATTTCTTGAACGATGTCGCCCTGTTGAAATTGGCCGAACCTCTAATATACTCAGAGTATATTAAAGCGATACCTTTGGCTAGCCAGGAAGTGCCTGATGATGGAAAAGTAGTAATTTCTGGATGGGGCCGCTTGAGGACAGGTGGCGATATACCGGTCAAATTGCAATACAACACTCTAAGGGCGATCAGTAAAAGCAAATGCTTTACGTACATTGGAATGTTATCGGACACATTGATCTGCTTGGCACATGAGATTTACAATGGTGCATGTAATGGCGATTCAGGTGGTCCTGCCATTTACAATGGGGAATTAGTTGGTGTAGCTGGTTTTGTCGTTAGCGGCTGTGGGAGCTATTTCCCTGATGGATATGCCAAGGTGTTCTACCATGTTGAATGGATAAGAAAGTTCTCAGATTTATAATTTCATCTGGTATTGGATTTTCCTTTGGCAAGCAAGTGATGTTGATTAATTAGCTAAGGTTGTTTAATTTTTTTTGAAAATTGATATAAATTTAATTAAAATACAACGGGTGTATCCCAGTTTTTTTTTTTACTTTATAACGTATACACGCTAAAGGGATTTTTACCCTTATAATGCTTAGCATAGCGTGGGCGTTAGGAAATTATGGAGTGGAAAAGGTGAGTTGTATATGCGCGTGTGTCTTAAACGACTGCAGATTTATAAAAATGCGGAAACACAGAGACGAGAAATTCATTCCACATAATTATTGTCCGGCTAAAGAAGGAACCCATGAATTGGTTAGTAAGATAGATAATAGGTAAGATAGATAGGCCTAATGCTAGACCTTTGGGGGCTTGAGTTAATGCATGGCTTATTATATATGTAAATTTGTTTTATCGCGCACTTCTGAATGCTGTCTAGGAGTTGTAATGTGGTCTTGGGGGCACCTGCCCAGACAATACAGTTGTATTCAAGTTTAGGGCTAATATACGCCTTGTAAATAGTAGCCAGATCTAAAGTAGTGAAGTACATCTTGCACCGTTTTAGGAAACCTAAACATTTCGCAGCATTCTTGGCGATGGCAAATATGTGGTCGTTCTAACGAAGCTTGTTGTTGACGCACATATCGAGAATTGAGAAATTTTCAGTTTCTTTGATGCAAGATCCATTCATGGATAAAGGTTGGGGGTTTAAATTACGCTTAGACGACAGAAGACAGCATTGGGTTTTTTGAAGCATTAAATTCTACTCTATTGTGTAGTCCCCACCTTGTTATGCTGTCAAGGTCAGAATTTAACGTGCTTAACATACATTGTTGTTCAAGTTCCACTTGTGACGAAGAGGGGCGTGCAGAAAGCGTGCAGTAATACGAAAAACTAAGAGTACTGTCATCTCAGCGAAAGAACGGATTGGATTAGAAGTAGCGAATAGGAGATCGTTAATGAAAATGAGAAAGAAAGTCGGAGACAAAACATGGCCTTGAGGAACACCGGCATTTATGCGGCGAACAATAGATTTGAAACCATCCAATTCGACCTGGATAGAGCGGCCAGAAAGTTAGTTACTAGTCCAATCAAGTAGGGTATTATCAGTTCCATAAGCATTCATTTTACACAAAAGAGCTTGACGCCAGATTCTGTCAAATGCCTTGGAAATATCTTTTACCAAATTTGTGAATAGACTGGTTCCATTTTTCAGTGAGATAAACCATCAGGTCACCTGTAGACCAACGTTGCCTAGGAAAACCATACTGCCGGTCGCTAAGGACTTCACGTGATTCAATGTATTGCATAAGCTTATGATTGATCAGCGTTTCCATGACCTTAGAAAAAGTATGGATCTTAGCGCAATTGGTCGGTACGAGGAAAGATATTATTTGTGTATAATACGCCGGTAAGAAAGCGACAAGCAAATTATTGTTTGAGCGGGAAAATGCCAATGTTCAAGCAATCTTATCTGTATAAATAAAAAAACCTTTACTTCCTTGTTGTGGTTAGGCAAAAAAAAACCATCAAGAGACCCATAAAAGACCCCAAAGCCCCAAAAAGAATCATAAAAACACCACCCCAAAATGAGTTATTTTTTATGAGCATTTTTTATATTCCGCGTATGACGCGTGTCGCGTGTGGCACGTGTGATGGGTTGAAATTTTTTTTCTACTTCTTTGAGGTCATTTATAACCAACTTCTACGAGACCTAGAGAGCTGAAATTTTGTGGGTGTCTATGTCCTAAAATAACATTTTTTATATTCCGCGTATATGGTGTGTGGCGCATGAGATGGGTTGAAATTTGTTTTCGACTTCTTTGGGGTCCTTTTAAACCACATTCCGCACGACCTAGTGTGCTGACATTTTGTGACCGGCTCAATGTCAGGGGCCAATTTTGATATCCCGCGTTTGACGCGTCCTATAGTCTTATAGTCGCACTTTAGTCCTACACACCGAATTTCATACGAATCGCTTGAGAAATTGCTTGGTCCACAAAATTCCAGACCCTATTCGCTAGATCCCAGAATTTCCATAGGAACAAAGGTTATAGTCGCAACTTAGTCCTACATACCGAGTTTCATAGAAATCACTTCAGAAATTACTTAGTTACAAGAATTCAAAAATGTAACACAAAATCATAACGCAAAATCGCAATACAACATCGCAATACAAAATCGCAACACAACCGCTTAGAGTGGGTGGAGTAACTATTGGGATTTTATATTAACCGAAGTCTATAACCCTTTTGGTCGCAGAAATTGGTGCTAGGGACTCCTGGTTGTTTAACATGGTTGCCAATCTAGAGTTGCCCTTAGCTTTTTCTTGTGTAAGTATTTTCCAGTTTTTGGTCGGACGATTCCGATTACTGGCATGAATTATATGCATTATTTTCTGCTCTGTCGGTTCAATTGGAAGCCAAACGCGTGCTCTAGGCCTTTTCGGGATTTTATCCCTACTAACTGCTACAAGCTTAGCACCCGGCCACACCTCACCAACTTCAAAGATAGCCTTCTGATAGATAAATGTTGATCTCTGGTCTGAACATGCAGTTAACTTTACCCTGCCTTGAAACCATCCCGTATCTCTGCAGGGGGTGCCTCGGGTTTTCCCTAAAGTCTTCTTCATGATTTCTGTCAATGACAGCAAGAACTGAAGCATGTTCTTTTATGACGTCACTGAACAGCTTCGGTTTGTGCGCCTTTAGAGCTCCCGACTCATGCGTTTTGGCTTTTTTTACATCCGGCTGCGTCCACCTTATCCAGACACCTCTGCCTTTTCGGCACGCAGTCGTTTTCAGGGGTATTGACGTAGTCTGTCGTTGTTTTCGCCTATTATGCTATAGAGTCTTTCTGCTTCTTCGTGAGCTGCCAACTGCCTTATATCCTATGGACCGAACGACGTTCTCTATACTGCCGCTTGCCCAAAGGAAGCAGTTTGGCATTGCTGGTCTCTGGAGTTGGAGCCTTAGGATCAGACAACATTATTACTTTGGCGGAGGACCGACCTTTAAGGTTCGAGTAACTCCCCACAGATCTTTTCGGCATTTGAGCACCGGTCTCGGTTTCCGGTGTTTTGAGAGTGCCGATCTCGGGAATAATAAACATATTATTTTTCTGGCTCATCATAAATATCCCACGAGTTTCGGAGAAACCCTCAGCCTGATCGATCTACGGCTCGGTTCGCATAACACTTTGATCCAGCCCATTGCTGTCACCTATGTCACTTTTTCATCCGTTCCGATTCCAACCGCAACGAGGACTGGTAAGCCGTCATTTGAGATACACATGTGTAAAACTTTTTAAGAAGTTAGTTTTTAAAAAATTTGTGTGGGATCCCTCGACCCTAGAGCCCGATCACTTCCAAATTTTTACATAAAGTATTGTCACCGGAAGTACACATGTGTGCAAAGTTTCAATAAGATCGGGCTTTGGGAAGTGGGTTAAAAATGTATTGCAATACTCCACTACAAACAAACAAACAAACAGATGAACAGATAAACAGATAAACAGATAAACAGACAAACAGACAAACAGACCAACAGGCAAACAGACAAACAGACAAACAGACAAACAGACAAACAGGCAAACACACAAACAGACAAACAGACAAACAGGCAAACAGAAAACAGACCAACATACAAACAGAAAAACACACAAACAGACAAATAGAAAAATAGACAAACAGGCCAACAGACAAACAGACAAACAGACAAACAGGCAAACAGAAAAGAGACAAACATACAAAGAGACAAACACACGAACAGACAAACAGACAAATAGACAAACAGACAAACATACAAACAGAAAAACACACAAACAGACAAATAGACAAACAGACAAACAGGCCAACAGACCAACAGACAAACAGACAAACAGACAAACAGACAAACAGACAAACATACAAACAGACAAACACACGAACAGACAAACAGACAAACAGACAAATAGACAAACTTACTGGCATGCGAAAATAATATAAAGAATTTAAAAAGTAAATGCTGTTAAATTAAGCGCATAATTTTAGAACGGCTGGACCGATTTGGTTCATGTTTATTTGGAAATGTTCGTCAAAAATTGAAAATTGTTGCCCGAAATATTGGGAAATTTCCCCAAACTAAAAGTGTTTTTTTCCATGGAATTTTCGTATGAGCTCGCGACCATAACTCACGATTAGACTAATATTTATTCTTATTTTTATTATTTGCTTATTTTTTAAATTCTCTATATTAACTTCGCTGTCTGTCTGTCTGTCGGTCGGTCGGTCGGTCGGTTTGTCGTGGAATCTTTCGATCAATTTTTAACCTACTTTCCAAAACCCGATTTTATTGAAAATTTGCACACATTTGTATTTCCGGAGACTTTCTATTAAAATTTGGGACGCCCATTTAAAATTTTTAAAAATTAACCCGATTTGATTTAAATTATAAATTATATCTCCGATGGACAACACTTTTTGTATAAATTTTGGAGACCGCGGCCCCCAGGATCGTGGATCCTATTTTCTTCCAATTTTATACACAATCATGTGTATCTATCTCCGATGGACAAAATTTTTTGTAAAATTTTTGGAATAAATATAAAATATAATTTTTAAATTCTCTATATTAACTTCACTTGCCCGTGGCTGGCTGGCTGGCTGGTTGGCTAAATGTTGTGATCAATTTTTAACACACTTGCTACAGCCCGATTTTATTGAAATTTTGCACACATGCATATCTCCCATGACAACACTTTCTATTAAAATTTGAGACCCCTCGGGCTTCGGGGTCGGGGGGCTCCCACACAAATATTTTACAAAATTTACCCGATTTTCTTTAAATTTTGTACACATGTGTGTCTTTGATGAAAAACACTTTTTGTAAAAATTTGGAGTGATCGGCCCCTTAGGGACCACAATATACAATTATTTTTAAATATCGCTATATCGCATCAGATCACGGCAAAGTCTGAGCTCTGTGCTTTGTGAGCAGCGCTGTTCGCTGCCGCTGCGTTATTTGGTGGATGACGAGCAAACAGTGTGTGTGTGTGTGTGTGTGTATCCCCGATTAGAGAATTTACAAGAAAAATTTTAATTTTTATGGGTTGTTTTTTTTTTTTAAATCGGGCTAGCAAAAATTAAAAGGGATATTGTACATTTTTCAACAATCTTAAGATTACCCTCGGTGTGGAAACTGGTTCTATAATAACCTCAAAAATTGCATTTTCAACTGATTTCTTAATATAACTTTTTCGCTTAAATAAGTATGTAGAGTATTAATAACGCAGTCCTACTTCCTGGAGTACTCGAAGAACATAAATCTATATTGGACGCTAAAAAGAAAACCTAAATAATTTCTTTCACGTTCCTTACTCATGTCAGGCACAAATTAATGCTGCTCGCAACAACAGCAAATGACGTTATGTAAGAATGCATTTCAATGGAATGTTCGATAATCTAGGACACATCACAGAGTCTACCAACTGTGCTTTAAACAAGTTCCAAAGAATTCCAGCCGGGAGCAATCGCTTTGAACAATGAAATCGATTGTAATGTTGCGTCATTGTGCAATGTCCTTACAAAGATGTTACTTCGACCTGTTGTAAATGGGACAAGGAGAATGTCTTTGTGTGATGCAAAATCTACATGCATTGAACGCCTGCGGCTTTTCCTTTTTAAATAATAAATGGATTTTGTTGTTTCATGCTGTCAAGGAACTACGGTTCTGCCTGTTAATTTAAAATTAAATTTTTTTTAAAAAAAGGAAAAATTCCATATGTCTGAAATTGAAGGTTTCATTTTCGTTAAATGAGAAATGCAGACTTTTGTTGCTTAAAAAAAACAAAAAAATTTCATTCTACTGTGTTTTAAAAAATGGTTACCCAGCACAGTCTAATGTTGAACTGCTCCGTCATCACCTCAAGAGACGATCGGCAATTCCGTACTAGAATGGAATTTGTGGAGACTGATTCCATGGACTTTAGCGCAGTCTGGCTATCCGAGAAAGTGTGGATATCCTTAACAGATATGACATTACTCTTCAGCCAAGACAAGGCTTCCTTAATAGCCATGATATCAGCTTGGAAAACACTACAGTGATCAGGAAGACGGAAAGAGAGACTTAGATTTAGTCTTTTTGAAAAGACACCTCCGCCAACCCCTTCATCAGTTTTCGACCCATCTGTTTAGAAGTGAATCCCTTCATTTTCCAAGTAGTTACCTTCCTCCCAAGAAGACCTGGCGGGGATGGTGACCTGGAAGTTTTTGTTGAAGTGCAGCTGCAGAATGGTGTAGTCTATGTTGACAAGGGGAGTCCTGACTGAATTCAGGATAGAAGAGTGGCCGAAATCATTCGCGGTCCACTGAGAGGGGTTTACCCCTAGACCACAGTGATCTGCCCAGATTATTAGCTTATTTAGAGCATTCTGCAGAAGTTCTTTCAAGGTGTGTAGGTGCTTTCCTGAGACGGCTGTGGCAACGTCGTCCGCATAGGCGATCACTCCGCAGCCCTCTCCCTCAAGTGAACCAGCAACTCATTCACCACCCGGTTCCAAAGAAGTTGGGACAGGACTCCTTCTTGCGTGGTGCTTCTGCTGACAAATCTTTTGGCAGACGACACAGCAAGTCTTGAACTGATGATCCTACTTGTAAGCAGAAGATCAATCAGTTCACCCAGTGAGTCGTTTTCCCTCAAAGTCGAGAGCGCATCCGCAATCGCAGTTGTTTTGACGTTGTTAAAAGCGCCTTCGATGTCCAGGAAAACACCCATTGAGTATTCCTTGTGATAAAGGGAGTTTTCAATGGAACGTACTAGCGTATGCAGAGCTGTTTCTACAGATTTGCCCTTGCAGTACGCGTGTTGATCGAAGGACAGAAGTCTTTTGTCAATACTAGTATGAAGGTGGATATCGATCAGTCTTTCTAATGTTTTTCAAAGGAATGACGAAAGGCTAATGGGTCTGAGGTCTTTTGAACTGACGTGGGAACATTTACCTGTTTTTAGAATGAAGACCACTTTCACTTCTCTCCATATGACTGGAATATTGACCAGATCAAGACAACTTTTGAAAATTGTCTCAAGCAAACGAAGGATAATGTTCGAAGTCCCTTGCAGTTCGGCTGGGATTATGCCGTCTGGTCCTAAAGATTTATATGGTTTGAAGCTATGTAGTGCCCAAAGTAATTTGTCCTTATCAATTATATCTCTATATTATACCTAATTGATCTATTTAGATCATTGTTGTTTGTAGTATGGAAGCTATTTGGGAAATGGGTATCTAGAAGCAGATTTAGCGATTCTTCGCTAGAAGTAGTAGAAGTCCACGAGCCATCAGCCTTTTTCAGACAGCTAGGCATTATTTGATTATTTGAGAGGATTTTCCTGAGCCTTGATGCTTCAGAAGTCCTTCCATTCTGCCGCAGAAGAGTCTCCAGGATGCGCGATTGGCTTTCCTCAATTCTTTTTTATACACTTTGAGGGATTCCTTGTAGGCATCCCAGTTCTCAGATTGGCAACGGGGTTCATCGTCCAGACTAAAGTGATCTGAGCAAGAGTGCTCAGCTAATTTTACTAAGTTAATTTTAATACTTTTATTTTATTTAATTTTATAATATTTAATAAATGAAAAAAATAATTTATTAAAAGACATAATAGCTTAAGGGTTTATTTTTTAATTTTCTTAAAATTTATAATGCAATATTTTTTTAACAAATTCAAAAAGGTTTAAAATATTATGCGGAACAATAGGAGAATTCCCTGATGTTCAGAATTGATTAAAAACGACTCTGCTGAAAAGTATGAAAAACTAACTTATATAGGTTGTTATGGCTTCTGTCCAAAGAAATGTGAAAGAGTGTTGTTGTTTTTCCTAGCGATGGTGGTATCCTCCACTTAAAGTCCTTTTTTACCAGCCATTTTACGATGGCAGAAATCCGGAGTTTTCCGTTTTGGCATCAGTAGATTCAATGGAAAATATTTACAATTTCGTTTTGCATGAAAATGTCCGGTAAATTATTCATTCTTATCACAAGTAGGTACTTTAGTTTGGTAGAAACGTACAAAAGCTATCAGAGTTTCATTCATATTATCAACTTTTCGTTGGAATGCCGCAAAAATTTCATATTTACATACATTGAAGGAGTCTTCCTCCTCATCTATAAAAAATCCTCTCTGTGATTTACATTGCCTGGTAATTTCGTGAGTTTTGTAAGTACAACTGGCCGGAGGAGACACAATTATTTTAAGTGTGGCTATGTGAGATCACAATGCGAAAATGAATAAAATATTTACAGAACTAAAAATTGGGTTGAATTAACGAAATTGCGATTAAAACTATCTTTCATTATGATGAGAGTACCATCCACTCAAGTGGGTTTGGTATTTTTGGTGAAAAAGGTCATTAATTAATATCGTACTCCCTGGTAAAATGGACACATCAGAAATGGTTGGCGAATTAATTAAGATGAAGATGGTTTCCTTATTGTGCTTGCAGAATGACATTGTTTGTCTTCCCGACTATTTTTCTTTATCATCAATGTTTGTTTTATAAATAATTAGTGTTGTACGGAGTGTTACATGCTTGAACAACGTTTGCAAACTTTCGAACAAACTCAAATTTTCTGTCTCAATAGTTGGGACGTGCGCTTATAACAAAAAACCATGTTAGTGAGAAAATAGTAGCATTTAGGCAAGTAAGCAGTCCCGAAGACATTCAGGAAATGCCATTAAACCAACAGAAATTACGGGCTTCATGCTGGAGTGGTCATCGCCCCATACTTCTTCTTCAGTTATAGTAGAAACGCAGTCTCACAGCCAATTGGGATCGCTACAACAGGTCCGTGTTGAGTTGACTGACTATTTTTCGCATCAATTAGAAGAGGTATGCGGTTTTGACAAGAAACTGCCACATATGCCAAACAACTGACCAAACAATCGAGTTATTGAAGTCAAAGTTCGGTGACTGTGTTCTATGCAACAATCGACTTTTTTAAGTCGACGAAATATGTCAAGGCACAGACTTGGACGGCATCAGGATCAATAATTACACGCGATTTCTGCCATATCGCAAGTAAAGGGTGATCAATTTAGAGGTTTCGGATTTTAAATTGAAATAAAACAACAACAATTCAAATTGATTGGGCAATCTTTATTATTTTTGTTTTGAACCATTCATGACATTTGTTTTTTGATGATAATCCTTTTCAAATGTTGGCCGCAACTGCGCCGTATTGCGGCCATTCGTAAACACCAATTTTGAATGACTCGCTCGAGGACTTCGATAGGTATCTCGCGAATAACTTGAGTAATGTTGGCTTTTAATACCTCAATCGTAGCTGGTTTATCCACAAAACATTTAGACTTTACATACCCCCACAAAAAAAAGTCCAAAGGTGTGATATCACATGATCTTGGTGGCCAATCCACCGGTCTGAAACGAGAGATCAATTGCTCACCGAAACGAGGACGCAGAAAATTCATTGTGTCACGGGCTGTATAAGATGTAGCGCCGTCTTGTTGAAACCAAATGTCGTGGAGATCACGGAATACAATTTCCGTTATTAAAAAGTCGTTTATCATGGCGCGATAGAGTTCGCCATTCAATGTTACATTGGCGCCAGCCTCATCTTTGAAGAAATATGGGCCGATGATTCCTCCAGTCCAAAGGCTGCACCAAACGGTAGTTTTTAATGGATGTAATTACAGTTCATGTTAGTAGAAACCGAAGAGCTGTACAGGAAGCTTTCATCCAGATAGAGCAGGTGGCACGAAATTTGTGGCTGCACATAAATGAGAGCAAAACAAAGTAGAAAGTGGCCACGTCTGCGAGTAGAAGATCCAACAGTTGTCCCTCAATTCAAATAGTGGAGCTCGAATTTGAAGTAGTGCAATCCTTTAACTATCTCGGGTCAACTATAGCAGCCGATAACAGCATGGAACCAGAAATACGCGCACGGTTGCTTAAGGCCAACAAAGCCGACTATAGTCTGTCAAGACTCTTCAAATCCAGGAACTTAACCATAACATCCAAGCTGCTGATATATAAGAAAATTGTCATACCAGTAGTTACATATGGATCCGAGACTTGGGTGCTTAGCAAAAAACATTCTGACCTCTAAGCCGCGTTCGAGAGAAAAGTTTTACGGAGAATTTTTGTTCCCGTATGTGAGGAAGGACGATTTCGGACACTCTATAATGATGAGATCTACGAGCGCTACCGCGATGTCGACATCGTGAAGAAAATTAAGCTCGATAGACTCCGGTGGGCAGGACACCTAGCTCGCATGAGCGAAGAGGATCCTGCTCGAAAAGTCCTTTGCGGTATGGAACACGACAGCGAGGCCGGCCAAGCCTACGCTGGAAGGATGGCGTAGACCAGGCGGCCCATACCGGTGTGTCCGTAGAGGAGGTTTTTTGGATTATGGTATGTTCCATAGTTAATGACATCGATGACTCTTTTTCCGAAAATATATATGCCTGATATAAAGCTACACTGGCATAACAACTTTTTATTTTCTTGGAGCAAATTTTTCCAAATTGGCCAAATTGAAACTCACAAATAAATTGAAACGAACGAACGAAAGTTCGTTGTATCAGTGAACTGTGTACTTAACATCAATTAACTTTGCTGGATGTTAATGTGCGTTATTTAAATTGAGTAAACTTTTTTATGTTACAGAATGCGTCGTTATAGCTTATGGTGTAGGGTCATCAAATTGCTGAAATGTGATGATATAATTGAATGTTAAAACAATTTTGTGATTAGAATACTGTGCACAATTTTTTGTGTGGGTGTGGGTTGTTATGTTCTATCACTTTTCAGTAGTCATGAAAAAGTTCGAAGCGAGTTCGACGCACTCTCTGATTCAATTTTAAGAATTTTCACAAAACAGCGTAAACTTGAAATCGTTATTGTTGGCCGATTTAACTGAACACAAATTTGGGTAGCTTCGCCATTCCGGCCTGACAACATCCGAAGGAAGGTGTGTTGAGCTATTCGCTGAGTTTAATCACCTTTCTCAGCTTGTAAACAAGCCTACAAGAATATCTGACATTGCATATCATTCCGCAAACACCCTTGACTTGTTCCTTACCTCTCGTCCTGATAATTACTCCGTCAATGTATTATCGCCTCTAGGCTCATCTGACCATTTCATCAGCTAATAAAATAAACCACGCAGTTAGAGAAAAAAATTAAAAAAAAAAACAGTATGGCAATACGAAAAGGCAAGGCCTTAACAACTTCTTTGGGAGAATTAACTGATCGCTATTATTTCGTGATAGCAACGTGGTTGCCACTGCTGATTCAATCACAAACATCATCCTTATTGGTATGAGGGAATTTATACCCTCCAGGAATAAGTCTCTCAAACCAAAGGAGGATGGATGGTATGAACCGAGGTCTAGGTTTAGATGCTTTCTGTTTTATAAAGCAAACCCTACTGAGGAAAACCGAACAAACTTTAAACGATCCAGAAATGATAACAATGCCCATCTTCGGCGAGTCAGATTTGCCTACGACCTAAATTTTTTTTTATTTTTTTGGTCATTCGTATAAAAAGAATCAAAACTACAGCCTCGTCGTCGATTGATTTTTTATAATGACATTCCACTTGTCAGGTCTGAAGACAGGGCCAATCTGTTTGCTGCGTATTTTGCAGCTAGCTCCACGCATTGTGCATTGTTGCCGCCTGCACCTCAGAATATTGAACACTCTATAGGACAGATCGTCATCCGTATTCCTGCAGTTGTTAGAGTTTAAAACGATCTCAACAATCAAAAATCTGCTGGACCAGATGGTATTTTCCCATTAGTTCTGAAGAGGTGTGCTCTCAAGCTGGCATTACAATTTCGTAAGTTTTTCTATCTATCCTTTTCTTCTGGACTCTTCCCGATAAGTTGGAAAACAGTCTTTGTCCAGCCCATTTCAAGAATGCTCAAGAGAAATAGCCAGCCAGCAGCATGCCACCTCTCCTTGAATTCATCCGCAATACTCGTGGCGCTCTAAATGCTCAGCATCAGTACAGTTAAGTTCAGGGATTCGTTCTTCAGCCGTACAACACGTATGTGGAATGCTCTGACAAGCTCTGTCTTTCCACATCGCTATGATCCACAGGCATTCAAAACACAAGCTCATAGACATCTAATTTTTTCTCCTCCCTTTCCTCAACGCCCACGCTGTTTCAAGCATATAGCCGAGCATTATAAGGATGCGAACCACTATAGGGGTGAGCGAATTACATAAAAAAAAAATATAAATTAGTTTTTTTTTTAAATAATATTTTTTGCATTCCATTTAAGTGAATCTGTACTCCATTCAAACAATCCACATAAGGGAATTCACGAAAATTAAATGTCTTGCTGTAATCAAACAACGGCAAAAAAAAATCCTTAGCACTAATTCTGTCTCCAATTTTTAATCCCATATTTCATCGTTTGTTCATACTCGTAAGTCGAGGTGAATTTCTTCTCTTCGGTTCCCAGTAAATCAATGCCGCTGCATTATTCATTAGGTTGTGCTTCTCAGTATATACCTCGAGCTGAAGTAGCAAACATGTTGAGAACCTCCTGGAGGATATGCTAAGCATTAAGAAGCTGTCAAAGTCAATATCAAAGTTAATTTTATTGCAATTTATTCAAGTTACTCGTATCAGGCCAACGGATTATAATTCTCAAGCAACCTTATCATTATTCGCCTGATGTTCCTTTTGAATTATTGTTTATCTACTTAGTGCCAGACGGCTTACATCTATATCTCATCCTTCTGAATAACCCAATTAACTGCAAAACTGAAAACCACCCATAACCGCAAAAGCTCAGCAAAAGCGAACGAAAACAAATTTTTTCGTTCAACGATAAACCTGTACAGCTATGTTTTGTGGTTTATATATTATTTAACGAGTACATTGAATATCAAAGAGACACTTGGATGATACTTGATATATTCGTACCTGTTAGAGAAAGAACAGAGAAAAGAATCTAGAAATAATTCTTTGGGAGGAATTCTTCGACTTCTCCGACTTTTTAAAATAAAAAGGCTTACAATCAAGGTTAATACTTTTATCATAGATGTGAATGACGTAAAATTACAAAAAAAAGTCATTTGTTTCCCCTTTAACTCTGTGTACATGATCCTCTTACAGCAATTATTTATTAAAAAGAAGTGAGAAGGTGTAGTGCTGAACTCCCTTGCCCTTGAGCTGTAATGTCAATGAAAATAATTTACCTCTTTTACATCCATAAATCAATACATCAATATATCTATATATCAATACATCAATACATCAATACATCAATACATCAATACATCAATACATTAATACATTAATACATCAATACATCAATACTTTCTTGTGGATTCCAGTCGAGCTGGCTTTCTCAAAGTGTGTCGAATCCAGCTCCATTTTCGTCGTCTAATACCCGCGATTGCTTCCTGCTGCGTTACTCTCCACAAGTCTTGATTTGTGATAATGTCCGGCCATATTATTTTCAGTATCCTCCAAGCACTTGTTGACTTGGAGGCGCGTGGCAATTGACTGTGTGACTTTCCACGTTTCGCAGCCATACAAGAGTACTGCAAGAACGTTAGATCTGAAGATCGTTAGCTTCGGATTCCGGGAGATTTGGAAGGAGTTCCAGATATTACCTATTTAGCATACTATAGGAGTGTCGCACGTTGTTTACACGAGAGCACACATCCGAGTCAGCACCACAATTTTTTGACATCCAGCTGCCCAAATAAAAAAACTTATCGACTTCCTCTATCTGATGTCTGAGTTTTGTTTTTGAGACGTTAATTTTTAAACTCACTTTGTTAACGTGGAGTTCTAGTGAGTAACCTAGCGATTGTGGTAGGAGACAGATATCAGCTGCATAGTCCAGGTCTTTAAGGCCGTGAAAAACATTCAAAGGCAAACCAGATGGAGTACGGGTTACTATTTTCATCGCACAGTCGATGACAATTGTGAATAAGCAATGGGGAGAGGGTGCAACCTTCCTTATCTCCCGAGTAGATGTTGAAAGATGACCGTTTTGAATGACGCGGCATGTTGAGCCACAGTACAGCTCCTTGATGATGATGTTGATGAGTTTTTCCGGAACAACATAGCTAGACAAAAAATGTCACATCATATTTCGGCCCACGCTATCAAAATCGCGTTTAAATTCTACAAAAACCATATACAGAGGAGAGCGATACTCAACTGACTGTTCAATGATTAATTGTGTTAATTTGATCAGTAGAAGAGCGGTTTGGGCGAAATCCTGCTGGCTAATTTCTCAAAATTAGCTCTAACGCATTCCGTAAGCGCCTAGCTGTTATAGAGGAGATCACTTTGTTTATGGTGCTTAGCAGGGTAATTCCTCTCCAATTGCTCAAATCACCTTTCTTGGGGAGTTTGACTATTAAGCCTTCTTTTAACGACGATGGAATGGTTTCAGATTCCCAGATACCTTGATATATCGCATGCAATGTTCGCGTAGTTAACTCGACATCGGCTTGAATGAGTTCTGTGTGGATGTTGTCATTGCCTGCTTCTTTACCTGATTGCATTGAACGAATTGTTGTCCTTATCTCCTCCAACGAAGGAGTAGTGACGCTGATGTTAAATAGCCTATTAGGGTGCATATATCGGTTGATGGACGTGCCTGGCGAAGAACAATTTAGAACATTCTTAAAATGTTCTGTCCAGCAGGCTAGTTGTTGTTCCTCCATAAGTATAAAAGATCCGTCTATTGCCTTAACGGGGTAGTTGATATGGTGTTTCTTGTTGGTGAGCTTACGAGCGAGTTGGTAGACTGTGCTGAATTATCAGCGGCTGCGGCTTGCTGTGCTTGTGTTGCGATGTGATCAATCTGGTTATTGTACATGTGATCAGGAGAGTTCCAGGTGGCTTTGTGGATGTTTTTGTTGGGAAAAACTGTTCCTCCAATGATTAGGTTGCAATCAGAACATAGATCAGCAAACCTTTCACCATTGTCATTCATAGAATCAAGGCCGTGGTTTCCAATGACATGTTCCCAGTCACTGTTGTCACTGCCTACCTATGCGTTAAGGTCACCCATCAAAATAACGATGTTACTCTTTCGTAGTTTATCTAATGAATTATTTTGACGCAAGTAAACGGTGTTTTTTTCTTCAGAGGTGTCTTTTTCCGTTGGTGCGTAAACTTGAACATAACAAGACCTGTCGAACAGCAGATTTAAATCTTACAATAACAATTCTATCGGATATTGCTTGCCAGTCTTGTAACGATCTTCTCGCGGCTTTAGAGAGTAGAAATCCTACTCCATTCGCATGGTGTTAAGTTTTACATGAAAGAATTACAAACTCGCCGGTAGATGTAGATGTGTTTTTCCCCTAGTCCAGGCCATCTCACCTCAATAAGACCAAGAATCTCTAGGTGGTATTTACGAAATTCTTTTGTTAATTGTGCAATCGTTGTTGTCTTGACGAGCGTGCGAATCTTCCAAGTTCCAAAACGTGTCCTTTTCCGTGGGCCAAAGGTCATTGTTGATAAATTCGTTACGTATCCGAGGCTTGTATTAGTTTCAAGAAGCAATTAATTAAGTTGAGGGGTGATTGGCCAACCGCAACCTAGGTCGACATTTCAATATTTAGCCCCAACCCAAGGTAATACAATTGGAATTGGGCACCGAAATCGTTCACTTGATTTGGCCGAGTTTCCAGTGACGCGACGTGGACGCATAAGATAGAAGTTCTGATGCGATTTGCAATTATAATCTCTCTAATTTTCCTTCATCATACAGTGTTACGTCCCAACGAATCCTTCGACTGAGGATGAAAAGGACAACTTCTACAATCAGCTAAGCGCTGTTTTCAACGCAACGCCGAACGGAGAAATCGTCATCATGATGGGGGACTTGAATGCCAAGGTAAGCAACGAAAATTAAGGACTCAAACATGTGATAGGGAAGCACGGCCTCGGCTATCGAAATGACAATGGTGAAAGATTTGTTGATTTCTGCAACACCAACCACCTTGTCATAGGAGGCACCATGTTTGAGCATAAGACCTTCCACAAGGTCATTTGGGTGTCAACTGACAGGCAATCATCATCCAACCAAATCGACCATATATCGATCAGCCGACATTTTAAGAGCTGTATTTTAGACGTCCGAAACAGATGAGGCGCCGACATGGGTATGGTACGGGATCATCACTTTATGGTAGCTACTGTCCAGTTAAGGGATCATTTATCGCAAGGCGTGGAAGCAATCAGCAGCTCACTGCCGACAACCATCCAGGAACAATGGAAGGCTGTGAAAAATGTTTTCACATTTGGAGCGGAAAGTATTGTTGGTAGAAGCCAGACAAGGCACAGCACGTGGCTTACCGAAGATACCTGGAGGCGGATTGAAGAGCGTAAGCTACTTAAAGATCGTATTGTAGATACCCCAGCAGAAGCGAGGATCGAGCTAGAGTCCCTGAATCGAAGCGTAGAGAAGTGCAGCGTAGTGTAAGACGTGACAAACGTAATTATATTAACAACCTGGCCTCAGAAGCAGAGGAAACAGCGAGCAGATGCAATAGCAGAACCGTTTACAGAATCACCAAAGAGCTGACAGGTGGTCACCGCTCTAGCCAACATCCGGTGAAAGGCCTATATGGTGCCGTACTCGTTTCATATGAGGATCTGCTCAAGCGATGGAAGGAGCATTTTTCTACGGTCCTTAAACGTGTATTCGCCAACGATATGCACCCAAATCAATCGGAGCTGCCGGAAGTAACAATTTCCCGAATTCGCACCTCAACTCCTAGTAAAGATGAGATCGCTATCGCGATGAACGCACTAAAGAACAAAAAGTCGGTAGGACTAGATAGTATACCCTCAGAGCTTCTGCGTGCCGCTCCAACGACAACAGCAGAGCTTTTATATCCTCTTGTAGAGAGAGCGTGGGAGGCAGTAAGTTTACCCGACGAGTGGAAGAAGGGAATGATTGTCAAGCTCCCTAAAAAAGGTAGTCTTATGGAGTGCGAAAACTGGAGAGGCATTTGCGTTCTTTCTGCAGTTGCAAACGACATAAATAGCCAATGTAGTACTTGAGCGACTTAAGCAACATCTGGAAGATACACTCGATGCCGAAAAAGCAGGTTTCCGCACTGGAAACTTATAGCTACTATTAAATCAACCTATTATGGCTCCAAATGTCATGTGCTGCTCGATTTGCGGCAAAGCAAAATCGGTGTTTGATATGATGTCCATGATATAGCGAAGCTTAAACACCAAGCCACAACTGTTCCGCTCAAATGTTGAATCTGTGCTTTGGTATGGGTGCAGGACTTGAAAGGTGACCGCCACTATTACAAAAAGATTACAAAACGTTCGGGAATAGGTGCCTACGGAACATCTGAGGAGTTTTCTGGCCTAACCGTATCTCTAACGAACATCTTTACCAGAGGATGGGTCAGGCACCAATAGGCACAACCATCCAGCGACGGAAGTGGTAGTGGATTTGTCATACACTCCGAAAAGGCGACAGTGCCATAGCAAACTACGCAATGCAATGGAATCCGTTATCTCAGGATGGTAGAAGAATGGGTCGTCCGAGAAATACATGGCGCAGAACAGTTGAGGAGGAGGCACGGCAATTGGGGAAGAGTTGGAGAGAGCTGAAGCTCGTTGCCAGGAATCGCACGCGATGGCCCATAGGCATAGTAGAGGCCCTAGGACCCACTAGGTGATATAGGATATAAAAAAATAATAATTTCCCTTTATAATGTTCCTTGAAAAAATCGAGTTTTGTTAACTTTTACTGTCATACGATTGAACATTGATTTTTCTGAATTAGGTGTGGGAAATGCCATTAACTTTGTGATAATTATTACCACCAGCTCATTACTTAATTTGTTGTTTCTCTTTTTTTGCAGGACTATGTCCCACGTTTGCATGGAATTGGATTGTGTGTGGTCAATTTAATGGACGACATGCATGAGTATATGCGAGGACTATTTCTAATCATGTAAGTACACATAATACGCACAAATAGTGGAAACGCCTTCTCAGCGACAAACAAGTAGACATCCTTTGAAACAGAAAACATCCCTGCCAATCGATTGATTTAGCCAGAATAAATATTTGATCAATTTATCTGTTTACTTTGGGAAAATCAATTTAATATTCCGGGTTGAATTAAAAAGGAAAAAATGATTTTTTGTGCATTCTTTTTTCCTGATACGACCACCATAAAACCTAAGCAGAAGTAAAGAACGAACGAAAAATAACCTTAAACATTTATTTTTATTTCTCTTCCACCATCCTTCAACCAGGTACTGTGGTCCGGCCATCTTATTGGCCTACCTGTATATTAGAACATCGCAGGAGTTACGCCCACCCGACGGACCTTTTGCCGTTATGATGTTCGAACATCGAGCTGATGTCAGGAATCGACAGAGGTATGTAATTCAAAGGAGACATCCATCTCGAAATGAATCCCTAGGCTTACAAGAAGCCGAAGAAATAATGTATCGTGAATAATTTACGTTGTTGCTATTTGGGTATTTAGCTTATACCCCGTAACTTTGTTTTTCTTTAATTATTTATTTAGCTGCGATAAGTATTTCACTTGTTATAGATCCAAACGCAACAACAGAAACTCCCAGACATCAAGACGTTGGAGAATCCTTGAACTTGATTGTGTAAATTATTAATTTTTTCATCGTACTTGTTATATACTAATACTTCATATGTATTGTACTCATTTATAAAGTAGCTAATTTTTTTTTGTATATATATAGAGACTTATTGCCAAGGGAAGACTCCCTGAATGACTTGCGTCACGGCAATAAGTTGGGCTAAGCAATTTATTAAAATTCAAAATTCAAATTCAGATTTGAATGGACGTAAAATTTGATGCACAATTCATGAAACGACAGAAATGTTCACAGGAACCTCGAAGGTTAAAAAAGCGTAACCAGTTTGAAAACGACATCTCTTAATTTCTCTATTGATTGCTGCATTGAAGGGCAAACTTAGAAAATTTTGGAGCTAAAATTCGGAATCTTTACATAATAACTTAGGGGATTGTCAAGAATTCAAATGACTGCTTCAAGCGAAAGCCTTTTATATGACGCGAATAGAGCAAGCTTCAAGAATCGTCTGCTTTTTTATGGCTGTCCCTTTGGCCTTATGGATGTTCACCTGAGTTATAGCTCTGGGCACCACTTTTTTCCTCAACCATATCGTCCTTCTCGAACTGCTGTATATTCTCTAGCTTCATTGATGCTATGGACGAATGGAGAAAGGCAGCGAAAACTTCCTCACTGGGCATCCCTAGTTTTCACGCCTCCCTGTCGATTATATCCTTCACACAATCCCCCTGTGAGCCCACGGATGTTACTATTGGAGGGGCTTCCTAACCCTTCAGTATCCTGAGGCCGTTTGTATTTGGTCAGACCACAAGCTTATATTTTACGAAATCGGTACCGAAATGATGGATATGGTGGCGAGTGCACTAAATCACTAATTCCGGCTGGCGAGTACTTTCCACATGTCGTGTTCAGTGCTTCTTTCTGTGCTTCGATCAAAAAAACGTATTGTTCCATCACCCCATGTGAGAAACACCGAACACTGACAACTGCCGGATTAGCAGCTTAGTCGCCGTTCCTCGCCGTGATTATCGGTCCCTGTATGGAGAAGGTCAAAATGTGAATCTTCACCATGCCAGCAATCAACAAGAACATGCTTGTAATAAATTGGATGTCATCGATAACAATCCCACCCCAAGCGCCAATACATCAAAGATCGCATTTTCGTGAAGCAATAGTTGTTCTTGGGTTAGGGCTGTAACGAAGCTTATCATCATATGAATAGCTCCGCCACATTGGATGTGGCTCCCCTACATACCCTGCCTACCATACAACTAAAATAAAGGGTCCGCCATCTAAAGTTTTTTTTTTTTCAATGGTATGTGAATGGTAACACTTAGCTCATGTCTGATTTGACAGATAATTAGTTGTATCCTTCCGCTGAACGAATATGGTTGTGTATACGCTTGAACAACGCTGGGAAATATTGCGACATTACTTTGAAAATCATGGTAATGTTGCAGAATGTGTGCGAAAATTGCGTACGGATTTTGGAAGAAGAGAAGCACCGTCAGCTCCGTATGTTCGTTATCTTGTGAAAAAAGTGAAAGAAACTGGCATCCTCATCGATAAACCAAAGCGTGAAAAGCCAAAAACAGTGCGTACACCCGAGAATATTGATGCTGTGGCAGAAAGTGTGCGTGAAGCGCCATCAACATCAATTCACCGTCGTTCTCAACAATTGAACATTTCGGAGACATCATTGAGACGAATTTTGCATAAAGACCTTGGTATGACGCCATACAAAGTCCAATTGGTTCAGGAGTTGAAGCCAACTGACCATCCAATGCGTTTTCGCTTCACTGAGTGGGCCTGCGATCGACTTACAGAAGATGCCGATTTTGCCAAAAAAATCATCTTTTCGGATGAAGCTCATTTTGATCTTGGCGGGTATGTAAACAAGCAAAATTGTCGCACTTGGGGCACAGAAAACCCGCACGCATACATTGAAAAGCCGGTACACCCAAAACGAGTCACTGTTTGGTGCGGATTTTGGTCCAGAGGCATAATTGGGCCATTTTTCTTCGAAAATGAGCAAGGAGTGGCCGTTACAGTCAATGGCGATCGTTATCGGGCCATGTTGAACGAATTTTTGTTCACAAAAATTGAAGAGGAGGATATTGGCAACATTTGGTTTCAACAGGACGGCGCTACGTGCCACACAGCCGAAGCTACACTCGATGTTTTGCGCCCTGTTTTTGAAGATCGCATTATCAGCCGCAGAGCTGATGTCGTTTGGCCACCTCGGAGCTGCGATTTGACACCGTTGGACTATTATTTGTGGGGTGCCCTAAAAGATAAGTGTTACGCCGACAAGCCAGAGACAATTGACGCTTTAAAGGACAATATTCGTGAAGCCATTGGTGAAATACAGCTGCACACAATCGATAATGTGCTTAAAAATTGGACCGATCGTGTAGGCTACTGCATGCCGAGGCAGCCATTTGAATGAAATTATTTTCCATTGTTAACCGGAAGGATTGTACTTTCAAATGAAAAAAGGAATTTGAGAAAATATTCAGTAGTTTTTTTTATAGCATTTTCAAAAAAAAAAAAGTTATTTGGCGGACCCTTTACAATTTTGCCAACAGCAACACAGCCAAAATACAACAACAGGAAAATGCAAAATCAACTATAAACAAATAATTTTCAGTATTTTTTTATTTTTTTTTATTTTCTCTAGACCAAAGTAATTCCAAAACGGCTGAACGAAATAAGTAATGCCTTGGAGCACGAACTCCAACCAAAAATGTGCTAGTCTTACTACACCAACCAATGTATTTTGCACAAAAGGTTTATCAATAGACTCTGTCATTTCCCCTGGCACAGCCTTCTATTCAGTTTCTTACTGAGTCAAACTGCCAATTTCTGAGAGTTATACACCAGAATCTAAAATCTACTGGTCAACTTCTCAGAGCGACCACTCCGTTTCACCTAATTTTTGATCGCCAGACTGAACAACGTGCTTAGCCCCGTAGCATGTTTTGTAGATCCTTATTTGAAGCTATTATTAAGTACGTATTATAAGTCATACATACCAATGTTGTTATATAAAATAAGAGAAAAGAGAAATAAAGAAAAAAACCAAATATTGTTCAACCATAAACAACACACTTATTAATTTGTAACACCCCAATAATGACATTGCAGTTGTCAGCACTATGACAAGGCCAATCTGTTTGCTGCGCATTTCGCAGCTTGCTCCACGCTTCCAGATTGTACATTGCTGCCTCCTGCAGCCCAAAGTATTCAACACTCTATGGGATGGATATTCGTACTCGTGCAGTTGCTAGAGTTTTAAACGATCTCAACATTCACATTAGAGTTAGTTATAGGGTGTGAAGTCATGTAAGGTCAAAAGTAGGGCTTCGTTCATTTTACAAACTTTCAATTTTAACCCTGCTCCTGTCGACCGAATGCAAAAATTTTGTACCATGGATTTGTAGAAAATTGGAACGGGTTTAATACTGCATTTGTTAAAAAAAATTATCCGAGGGCATTTTTCGAAATAATCGCGTTTGAAAAGTAAAAAGAAATTTTTTTGATTTTGACGACGTTCATATCGGGAATGGTTTTAAGAATTTTAAAAAAATATATTGTTTAACATTATAAATTTAATTTTCTATCAAAAAAGACTAACCGTGACCTTGTGGCTAGAAGCGTTCAAGAGTTACAGGGTCTGAAGTGTTGTAAGGTCTAAAGTAGGTCTCTTGGTATTAAAACGCTAGGTACACTGCAGGGGGTGAAAATAGACCCCCCTCCATACGATTTTTTTCACGAAATTAACCCAGGAAACACTCCTTTAAGTATTTGCCACCTTAACTGATACATCCTGTATGCAAGGCTTGAGAACAATTGCCATATCTGGTCAGCTGCGCCTAAAACTACTTTGCATCAGCTAGATAGAATATAAAACCGCTCGATAGAACTTATCGGTGACGCAAATATAGTAAAATCAATTGATTCGCTGAACACCGCAGGAACGTTTCCTGTTTGTCACTGTTTTATAGCTTCTTCTACCAGCGGTTCTCAAGAGAAACCTTTCCTAGAATTCAGCCGCAATACTCGTGGTGCTCTAAATGCTCATCCGTTTTCCCTTAAAACCATCTTCGGACGTACATTTAAGTTCAGGGATTCGTTCTTTAGCCGTACAACACGTATGTGGAATGCTCTCCCACATTGCTATGATCCACAGGCATTCAAAACACATGCTCATAGACATCTCCTCTTTTCTCCACCTTTTCCTTAACGTTCACTCTGCGCCAAGCATATAGCCGAGCATTATAAGCGTGCGCGAATTAAAACAAAAAACAAGCTTAGAACCCTGGGTATTCCGACGAGCGTAACACCAGCGAAACACGTTAGTGAGTCTTTTCGGGATATTCTTCTGCAAATATGCCCACCCTGGTCTGTTTTTTCGCCGCCGCAAAGCTTGGTTGAGCGCCTTTATCTTTAATATATGTTCTACTCTAAAGATCGGTGTCTAGGCTGAAGGCCCCCTGAGGTCCGAGTGGGCCGTTGTGGAAAATCTGATTCCTCAGATAGTAAGTTATGCGTATGTCGTAGCGATGCGGAGACAATGTCATAGCAATGCGTAGTTCGTAGTTATGTAGAGATCGTAGGAAAGCGTTAAGCAACACTTAGGTTTTAGAGGACTGCAGTACAACGTAAAAAAGTATTTAGATATTTAGAACGTAGAGAAGCGAAGGCGATGCGTATGACGCACTTGTGTATAGAACGTAGGAAATGTGCAAACGTTCTAACTTTTAAAATTCATTAGTTTAAGATTGCCGAACTGAACACTACAAACATAAATAAAAAACAACCCCTAAAAATAAAATTGTTCATGTAAATTCTCTAATAGGAGATGGGTATGTGTTAAAATTTGAAGAACATCGAGCTAATTTTTAAAAAATTTATATGGGCACCCTACCTCAGGGCGTCACTCCAAAAACTTTACAAAAAATTTTGTCCATCGGAGATACACACGTATATAAAATTTTAAAAAAATCGGGTCAAGTTTTTTAAAAAATTTGTTGGGGCCCCATGACTCTCCAAACCCTGTCACCAAAATTTTTGCAAAAAGTGTTGCCCATCGGAGATACACACGTATATAAAATTTTAAAAAAATCGGGTTAAGTTTTTTAAAAAAATATTTGTGGCCCAATGAACCTGGGGCCCGGTGTCTCCAAATTTTTTACAAAAAGTGTTTTTCATCGGAGATACACATGTGTATTAAATTTGAAGAAAATCGGGATAATTTTTTTAAAAAAAATTATGGGGCCTCACGAACCCGGGCCCGGGGTCTCGAAAATTTTTACAAAAAGTGTTGTATATCAGAGATACACAAGTGAATAAAATTTGAAGAAAATCGAGTAAAATTTTGAAAAATATTTGTAGGGGAGCCCACCGACCCCGTGGCCCGAGGGTCCTCAAATTTTAATAGAAAGTGTTGTCATCGGAGATATGCATGTGTTCAATAAAATAGGTCATTGGGAAGTGGGTCAAAAATTTATCGCAAGATTCCATGACACACAAATCCACAAACCCACAAACACACGGGCAAGTGAAGTTAATATAGAGAATTTAAAAAGAGAGAGAGTTCGATGGGCTGCTTGACCTGTTATAATTTATATCATCCGAATCGGGTAACATTCGCTGCTTTCTTTGAAAACTTTGTAAAAGTAACAGCTGCTTGGTTCCCACCGTCGGATCATAATCTAGTTATGGTATGGTTTTCCAGCTCGTTGAGTTCATATTAAAATATGAAATTCTAACACAGTGCGTTCTCGAAAATCGAAACTAAAAAAATCATTGCATTTGTTTTGTGTGGGCATAATTCGACCGTATGAATTTTGTTCCTCGCAGTATGACACCCCCGGCTTAGCGGGTGGCGGTTCCTAGTTCGTTTGTTATCAACGCTGTTCGCTACGGCTTCTGCCATAGCTCTTTGACACTCTATTTACAACTTAAGCCCCCACATTACACGCAAAGCGACTGCCTTGGTGGAATTCACATTAATATTTAAAACAAATTAAGCTGCTTGAGGTGGTAATGCCATTTTTGTTGGGAATTACGTTAAATTGTCGACAGCATTCAAAAGGATTTACATCACGTTATGGAGTTATAAGGTTGCGTAGTTGTGTCAGTAAAATCCTCTTTTGAACATTTTTCCAACTGTAACGAGTAAAATGCGTTGGAAATTAACTTAGAAAAAAAATTACAATTTCTTGGTTTAACGTCAAAAATCCTTCTCTTATTCAACGCACGACTGAACCCAAAACACCGCAAAGGACGCATTAAAAAATGACGAGAAAGATTTATGGGTCGTTAGTAAAGCCTTTGGTACTACTTATTAATGTACCTTTTATAAAATGTTTTAATGCAATTTTTTTAACATAATCATGTAGGTTGTATTTTGTTTTACTTAGCACATGCTATAGAGATATGCCCCCTTATAATGTTAGGACGCAGCGAGTGGGCATATTGAATTACCTGCCTTTAGGGAAACTTTTTCAAAAGCTTAAAAAAAAAATACAAATATTTCTATTATCTTTCTAGAAATTCGTCGACCTCCTCTGTAGACCAGCGTTCAACAAGTAGCGGCGTATTGAAAACCAGTGCAACAACAACAAGGACAAATACCACTTCTATATCACCCGCTGCTCGCTCCTATGACCTGTATAATGCTGAGCTGGATGTTTACCGGGAAAAACGAAAACAACGAAATTTCGGTTCCATGGCAGCGGCACAGGTTTTATGCCTCTGCCCATTGATGATCCTCCGATTAGCCCGAATGGTTATGGTCGAGACGTATGAAAATACCAAGCATTTTGACTTTACTTATCTTATGTTCGTGTGGATCGCCTTCTTGCCGACAGTTATCTTTCCGTGCATTTATGCGTCGCAGATTTTGCCCAGGTAAGTAGTGTGGGATGGAGATGTGCACAGACTGATTAGTTAGTCTATCTTTGCTGTCTATGTATCTTTTCGCATGTCGCAATTGTATAATTACAATTTTTCTTTCTTCATAATGCTATTAGTAATTAACTATAATTAATGACATTTTTTTTGTAATTTTGCCTGCGTTTTCTTCTCCTTTGCGTTTTCATTTCAGTATCAAGCTCTTATGGAAAACTTTTCCATTTGTCGTGATATTTGATTAATATTTGGATTCAACGATGATTAATGTTTTAGATAAGAAGTGGTAATTTATTATTGTCTGATTGCGGATTGCCTCACAACACTTTATCTGACAAAGACTTGACCTTAGCGATGGTTCTTTTGTTTATTTCAAGGTTGTTGTACTTGCAATAAGTTGTATATTTTGATTGATGTGAGGCTTGTTTAATGGTTCCAGATGGTGCGGTTTACGCCAGTATGTTGGGTTTATCGCAGACACAAAGAATGAGAAGAAACTAAGTTTTGTAATTAGCACAACAACTTATCCTTTGTATCAAATAAATTTCACTGAACAAGAGGAAAAAACCCAAACAATGACTGAAGTAAAGTAACATGTTTGTCTGGAGGTCAGCTTCTTGTTATGAGTAGCGTGTTGTCTGGAGGCTACCTCTATCTCTTCTTCTCTTATTTTTGATTTTCTTCTGGTTTTTCTTCCTCTTCTTCTTCTTCTGCCTCGTTTCCTCATCTTTTTTCTACATCTTCCTTTTCTGGCTTTACAAGTCAAACTCTGTAGTGCCTTCACTAAAAATCACCTTTCGATCTGGTTCTTCTTCGCTTATACCAGCCAAACCTAATATTTCGCTAATGAACGGCCTAGTCCCCAATCAATGGTTTAACGATTATTGTCTTAGACAGCAGAAGCCCGATTATTTTGCTTAGTTGCCTAGATTAGATTGTTATATAGATTATTATATTCTGCCTCCTTGACAACAAACGCTGACAATTTAATGATATTCTAGTAATAGACAAAAGCATTCTGTCTAATGATCAACATGCTTATTGCAAAGGCAAATCTGTAGAAACAGCTCTACATCCGTTAGTGAGTTCTATTGAATATTCCCTTCACCATAAGGAGAATACTATGGTAGTATTCCTGGATATTGAAAGCGCTTTTAACAACGTCAACAAATCGTCGATCGCAACTGCATTGTCGGCCGTGACTCACTTGGTGAACTGATTAATATCCTGCTCACAAGTTATTCAGAACTGGGTGGGGCGTCTGCCAATAGATCTGTCTGCAGAGGAACGCCGAACGGTGTAGTTCTGCCCCAACCCCCTTTGGAATTTAATGGCGAAGGAGCTGCTGATATGCCTGAAGAGGGGCGGCTGTAGAGTGATAGCCTATGCGGATGTTTCTATTGCTGTTTCAGGAAAACACCTCAATACCATAAAGGAACTCTTACAGAATGCTCTCAACAAGCTAACTAAATAGGCAGATCCTTGTGGTCTGGGAGTAAACCCCCACAAAACGTAACTTGTCCTCTTCACAAGAAAATATAAAAGTCCACATGCGGACCCACCCTTTATAAATGGCACAAGCTTATCCTTCTCTGATAAAGCTAAATATCTGGGTGTTATTCTGGACAAAAAGCTTTTATTGACGATAACTTAGAACTAAATGATTCTAACCTACTCCACATATATATATATATATTATAAATTAATGTTTATCAAACAAAAAGCAATAAGAAAGGAAGATTATCATCTCAGACATTTGATGAAGTGCAGTGGCAGGTGTTGTTCCAGGAATTGTAGTTGTCTGAGCTAGTAGACGTTCGTCGGAACGGTTCAGAGAATTTCATCTAAGTGTAGTTAACTTATACATTCGTACCTCTAAACATTTCCATTATTCTCTTTCACCGTCTGGGGAATTCTCTGCTGGAGTGTGAGAGTTTATGAGACTTATGATCTTAAATTTGCACCGCATGGAAAAGGTAGGGATTGCTTTAAAGCCGATTATGGAATCCCGAGCACATGATTTATTGCATGACAGCTGTAGTATATGTCATATTCGGATTTTTGTAAGACACCTGAATTGCTGGTATGTCAGCTTTATATTTGTACAGGATATCAGCTAGCTCCTCGAGAAATATCCAATGAGCATACGTTATATGTGAAAATTGTGGTATTTATCGTGAATCTGTATTTCAGTTGCATTGGCATTTCGTGGAGATTAAAGTTCACTGTGCAGTATTGCGGCTTGCTGGTTTGGCACAACTTTCTCACTTTGCATTAAATGATTAGAAGTAAAAATTTATTATGGCACGGAATGTAGAATTCCTCTGCATATCATATAATAAATGTTATGTTGTTATTGGGAAATAATTTCATGCATTTCAATGTGTTCACTATCGTCATCAGTCAATGAAAACATGAAAAATAAATTTGCAATTTTATCCTGCAAGCGTGTTGCGTGTTGTGATTTTCATGTAAATTATTCCGCCACTGATTGCAATGCACAAATAGTATATAACACGTGGCATTGTGGTATTCCAATTATGTACTTTATGATCTGCCATCGAGTATGGCAGATTTAGATGAAAGCTAATCTGAGGTTATCAAATATTCTGAATAAATTATTTACGTATGCTTCCATTGACCTTGACCAGCATTAAGGGTTGCTATTTGTTGAAAACAGCACAGTAAAAATTTCAATCAATTTCTGAATTATTAATTCCATGTGTAAGTAGTTTGCTTTCAATATATCTAGAAACTTTTCTGACGCTTCTCCTCTCCTCCTCTCTCTAGTAAGTTTGTTTTGTTAAAGTTTTTGTTTTTTCATAAAAAAGTGCCTGTATGTGCATTGTTAGGCATACACTTGATGCTTCATATGGTTATTTATAAGTCTCCAAATATTACTAACTCTGCTCTTGTTACTTGGAAGCTTATTTTAACGACGTAAATATATTATACCCTTGTGCGGTAACTTGATAGAAGTAATACAGCCGTAGAACGCTTTTAAATTAACCTAACAGCTTTGCAGTTATCTTGCCTTGAAAAATTCAGTTCGAGCACCTTAGACCTTTTCATTAGCAACAATAAAGGTTTAATTACTTTCTATGCGGTCAACTTAATGTCCCTGGGATCTCTAAGCATGATCTGACAATCGCGTTTGTTGATCTATTTATTGACATCACAGAAAGATCCAATTTATCTCTTATCGACACCATATAAGATTATAAACCACAGTTGCCTGTGACAGGACTTTTTAACAACAAATTGAAAAGGGCTTATCTGCATTACTTCATTGATGAGCAAGTAGATTTTCTCACCACAAATATTAATCATCTGTTTCAATTAATGGAACATTAGTTGGTTAGTTTTTAATGTCTTCTATTTCATTTAAAATGAGATTATTTACAAGAATATAGGCTATGAAGTCTGAATGGTTTGCCCTATTGCCGTCTACCAGATTGACAGTAGTAATATTTACATAAGCAATATTTATGATAAAAAGACATCGATTTCAGTGATTGAAGATCCATGCGTTTAATGGCTACTTATAAACTAAATCCCAGCCTCAGGTCACCGTTCAGGATGTTGATAATTTCAATTACTTCTAATATATGTATGAAACAAAAAATATCTTGCGGAGTTGTTTAAGAATTGGACAAATAACAATAAAGTGAACACCATCTTCACTTTCCTAAAGATTACAATTTTGGCACATAATTGGAAGGTCTAGACGATGTTGTATAAAATTCATATTGGCAAATTCTCATCGTATTTTATATATGGTGCTAATAATATCTGTCGAATATTAATTTAAAAAATAATTTCTCTCTCCAAGATTGTGATCCATTGTGTTATAATACATTCGTTATTGTGATAATTGTGCTTCGCACATAAACTTGCTAATAACATAGTACGGCTGAATTTCTTTTTTAGTGACGTTCATTGTATGTTAATAATAGGTTCATGCCGCAGATGAACGCTAGTTTCTCCAACTCTTAAACAAGGTTTCCTGTTGATGATAGAGCATTCAATAGTACTAGTTTCGGCAGTCTTTACTCTCTCCAAGTCATAAACTTCAGTATATAGTCGAAGCGGGCGCCGTGGCTCAGTGGATAAGAGCATGGCTTCTGAGCAGGAGGTTCGTGGTTAAAAACCCAGTAACACCAAAAGTATTTTTCACGGTGTCCCACCTCTCGCGAAAGTCTGACAAACGTCCGAGAGTTATAACTTGTCACGGAAAGCTTCTCAATTCGCTGTTCGGATCGAAAATTGTAGGTCCCCTCCATCTGTGTGCAAAAATGTACATGCTTAACACAAATGGTTGCGGGACCACTTCAAAGCGAGAGCAACCCCAATCTTGAGCTCCAGAGATTAGCATGTAGGAAACAACATTTTTTTGTTTTGAGACAAGAGTTTCGTATTAATTTTAATTAGCGACTCGATTTTGATGAAAGTAGTGTTTAGATTCTGATAATTTGTCTATACTCCATATACTCCAAATATTTGTACTCTCTTACTACTTCGATTCGCATTGATAAGTACACATTTCAAAAATATCTCCCGCCGATACTACTGTATATGACTATCTTAGACGTTGACAAATAACTTCAACTTCTTAAAATATTTATCAAGCCTACTAATCATCAACTGTATACCATCTATTTCCCCGAGGGGGCCGCTGTATCTTACTTTATCGTCTGGTTATTATAAGTCTGGTACTTGGTTTAACTCGGAAGATTAAATGGGTAGGGGGCTTCTGCTAAAGAATGTCAGAATTGGCGCGGATTTTTGCATGTAGCGCTCTTAGCAGATCTTAGCAGGAACAAATTGTAGAAAAACATTAAATAGCTAGAGTTGAAAAACAGAAGCCTACTGGCACATGCGTCGGTCTTACTAATTCTGACAAACTTAATGCCGTATTTGCAGCGGCTTCGAACATATCACTTGCGAAACGTATTGATACTGATGTAAAACATGAAATTAATCCAACTCATATCTTAGACCACAGATAGTTGTACTTCCATAGGATTTGCGAATTTGACATACTCAGTGTTGCCGAGTGCTTCGGGTTGATGGTATGCATCCAAAATTTCTAAAACTGATTTAAGTTGACACTTGACTTACAAATCAGCCATATATTGCATATTGAATAACACATTAATAGGAATTCCGGCGATGAGGTGAAATTCCTGTAAAAGCCTCCAAAATTATCCCCACTATAAAGAGCTCAGCCACTGGTAACAAAGAGTACCATCCACTTTCGTTATTACCATTTGTATCGAAAGTCAAGAAAGCTCGGTCTTATATCACCTCCTGAATCTGGTTTCATCCAGTGGATTACATTCATACAGAAATGAATAAAAATCATATAACAACGCTGATTCTGCTAGACTCAAAAAGACTCTTGAAACCCTTCGACACTGTGCACGATGAAATTCTGCTGAACAAACAAACAGTTACTGTTTTAAGGTTTGTCGTAAGAACACAACCACACACACACATCTACAGATACCTTCTATAGCCGTATAGCAAACACACAAAAACACCTTAAGATCTGATCAGACCTTACGGGTTCACTTAACGCCGCTCACTTAACTGCCTAACATAGTGTTAATTTTGACCTCAAGGCAATAAAACTATTCAAAAGCTACCTCAAGTGTCGAACACAAGCGCTTTACGACCTCGTGTTCAGAGTACCAGCTACCTCGAGACAATCGACTGGAGTTCCACAAGGGTCCATAATGGGCTTCTTACTGTTCACACTTTTCAACAATGACATCTCTTCAGTTACATACATGTACATACAATGCACACCGAGGACGTTCAGCTGCATAGAAGCTATCCAATAAACCTTGTGAAAGATGCTTCATACCAAGTTGATGCTGACCTAAAATCGGTAGTGTTATGTCCATAGAAAAATCAACGTAAACGCTGGTAAAAATAAAGTAATTGCTATCCACCAGACACCCAGGGAACTGCCACAAGTCGTGATTGATGAGCAAGGTTTAAATGTAAGTGTCTGGTTTAGCGGGCGGATTTCAAAACTGCAATAAAGAGATTCGAACTCGTTACAGACAAACATCAATGCACATTTTCGTAAATAACTCGACTTTACCGCCATCTACTGAGTGTAAAAAAAGCTTCAAACGAACATACGGTGTAAATATGGGTTCGATACGTCCAGTCGTTTATGCGTAAACACGCCACACACATATGCAATTTTTTCTTATCTCGTAAATATTTCGACTCTAGCGCTTCCTAATGGGTCCAAAACTTATTGGAGCACCAAATGAAGATATATATTTTGAATAAAAGCCAAATCAGACTATTAATACATATTTTCTTAAACATATGATGTGAATATGTCTTCGAATAGGTCTTTTCTTATACATATATACGAGTATATATAAATAAATACATATACAAATACCCTTTGTGTCAACCAGGAATTGAGTTAAATTGCATTTTATAGAGAGACAGCAAAATTAATGTACATGCAATACTGATAAAGATACAGATACGCAGATACAATAATAGTCCATTTAAATTCACTTTTTTTTTCTCTATTCATTCTCATTTTTCTATCCTTTTATTGCAGAACCGAGAAGGAACGACTGCGTGGTTATTTCCGTTTGTCATCGAAACGCATTAAAAAATCACGTGGGGACTCACGCGAAGAATCCATTGAGAAGGATGACAACACTACGACAACACAGACATCCGCTATCATTGCGAATGGCGGAGCAGGTGGATACATTATCCGTAATGGTGATGGTCGTGGTGTAACTGCTGGAGGAAAAAATGATTCAAAGTCCTCAAAGTATCATCATAACAATTGTAAGAATAGCAGCAACTACCGCCAAGATGGCAAGAATGCTGGTAGTTGTGTGGGTGGTAGAGATGCGTCGTCGTTGATGGTGGATGCAGATGCTGTTGCTACTAGAAAAGATGGAATTAAAATTAATGTCATCTCAAATGGAAATAAGTTATTATCCGACGGCAGTGGAGGAGAACGAATAGCAAGTGTGCCCCCAGCAAAAGGTCTCAATGGCATTCGTCAGGCTTATCAGGCGACAGCGGCGCTGGCATGCAACCGACGACTCACCATTGACTCTATTGATAATTCCTGTTCCAACATTACATCGTCGACGTATTGCAACAATGGCAGCAGCAGTCTGGACAATGGTTTCGGCGGCGATGGTGAAGACTCGTCGATTGTCAGTGGAATGGTTGTTCAAGGATCTGGCGTGGGCGGCGATAATACATCGTATTTCGAAAAGAAATGGGGTTCCAGTTTGCGGCATAAGAATATGTCGCTCAGTGACTGTGGGTCTTTCTCACGTATGGACTCGTCGAGCACGCTCGAGCGCGATTTGGAAATAATTGATTTGCTTGAGCGCGAGCGCAGCATGGACATTCAGGACATGATCGAGCGAGAGAAGAACGGTGAATGCTTTCGCTTACTGAGCAGCAGCAGTGAACGTCGAAAACTTCCCGATTTGGAGAAGATTTGCCTCAAGTCGCCAAAACAAAAACTGGACCCGTACACCTTTGAAAAGACGACAACGGTACCTCCAATAGCTAAAGAGTCCAGTCTCGACAGTACAACGAAGAACGGCAATGTCGGTGACGACGTTGATCCCAATCAACGAATAGATGGCGACGACGAGGAAGTTCCCAGCAATGATCTCTTTGACGACGAGTACACACCTGCGACGATAATTACGCCCGCCTATTCGTACCATCATTCAAGACGGCTCAATCGCAGAAGCTCACACCAGCACCGGAACTCTTCGCACCGCTCCAAGCGGGACAGTTTCAACTCAATCAATAGCGATCTGATAGCGGGCGCCTTCGATGAACTCGACCCCACGCAACCACTGAGCAAAATGTCTGTGATAGAGAGCCGCATGAAACGCAGCAGTGGACGCACCTCAAGCATTTCGTCGTTCGGCCGGAGTTCTCTCAAGTCAAGAGACTATGGCCATGCACCACATTCGAATCATCATCCTGAATTGGACTTCCGAGAGAATATCTTTGCCGAATTGTAAGTTGGGTAGGTGGTGTGGCGAAGGCCAAAACATAGTTCCAAAGTTCAAAACGGGTGGTCAGTATCTGAAGATGGGATTTTTTTTCTACAACCAAAGAAGGTAAAGACAAAGAAGATGAATATTTTTTTACATTTTGAATCAATTTGCACAAAAGGAAGAAGAAATCAAATAGAAGTGAAACCACTAAAACTAAAACAAAAAATCAAAAAGAAAAAACCAATTTTTGTAAAAATTCGAAAAGTGACATTTTTGTATCGATTGCTATACATGCGATCTAACTAAGAATAATATAATAATTTATTGTGAAAGTGTGCACTTATATGCATGATGTGCGAGTATTTTTTACCAAAATATATTTCAGATTTATTCCATATAAATGTTTGTTAATGTTAAACAATTGAGAAAAAACCAAAACAATAAACAATTAGTTGAAGTTGTTAAAGTTAAATCTTTATATTCGCAAGTAAGCATTTGCATTAAAATAACCAAAAGTTATAATTAACAACTACATGGTAAGCAAATAAAATTGACAATTAATTAAAAAATTATTAAATTAACACATTGTGCCAAGCTTTAGTTGGTAAGTTGAAAGTAATTTGAAAGTTATGAGCTATTCTTCATTGTGGTTCTGTCCCAGTGAGCCATAAAGAAAGAATTATATCTCTCTCTAACTCTTATTGTCACTCCTTCTAGTTCTCTCGCCAATAATAACCAATTATCTAAGATTTTTAATCTGACATCGAAGAAAAAAAACCTAATAAACTTCAACAACAAAACACAATTAAAGCTGCGCATAATATGACTTAGTAATTAGTTTCTTTGTCAATTTGTTGCAATTCTTGTGAGCCCCAAGAATTGCAGGCAAATAAAAGAAATATTTTGGTTGTTTTTTGTTAAACATAAATGCATTAGATATGCATTACTATACTCTATGTTGGATGAATAATAAAAATGTATAAAAAAATTTTGTTGCATTTAAGTTTCTTTTTTGTGAAATAGGCAAAGGTTTCTTATATTTCAGAGAAGGCGGTGAAGAACACAAAACAAACTCACATGAAGAAGAGGATTTCTACAATAAACGGATTATAAAGGGTTTTTCAATAAGAGCACTTCAACTTTTTTTTTGAATAAAACACAAACTGTTCGACTTTTGAACTAACTTTTTTTTTTAATAACGAATTTGAATATATAAATATGATACATTTAAGTATGAAACTCGATTTCTTTTGCATGACCACCGCGTGCACGTTTCACGAAGTGAGCCTCATCGCTGAAGATGATTTTTCGGTGAAAATCTGCATCATTTTCGATTTGCTCTTGAGCCCAATTCACGAATAGGCGTCGCTTCAAATGGTCAAACGGCTTTAGTTGTTGTGTCAGCTTGATCTTATACGGATGTAGGCCAAGATCTTTACTATACGGTCGATTGTCGAACGGGCTGGCTTGTTAAATGGACCGTAAAATGGCCGTAATGCTCTTAAAGTAGCGGCAACAGAACGATTATTTTGATAAAAAATTTGCACAATTTGCAATCGCTGTTCACATGTGTAGCATTTCATGATGAAATGTATACTAATGAACTTTCCAAATGACAAAAAAACAATAAAAAATATGGCGTCGTTCGCCATCCCTATCGGAGAAAAGTTGAAGCGCACCTGTTGAAACACCCTATACTTTGCTTTAAAATACTCCCATCGTGATTACCTTTTCACGAATCGATAGGTTAGGCTAAGGCGGCTGTCAGTGAAACCTTAGACAAGCAGTGGTCCATTGTGATACCACACGGATCAGGAAAAAATTTCCTTCCACCTACTCGACGAACCAACTAGATCTTCGTATGAAGCGTAGGGGACTACCAATGTCAATGTTGATGAGATCTTCTACAACGAGAAAGCTCCCATATGGAGTTTAAGCTTTTGGGAGAGGGCTGAACAATTACAGAGAAGATGGACGATGGTCTCCTCCTCTTTCTCATCCATGCAGCATCTGCAGAAGTCATTCGAGAAGATTGACTGCCTGCCCATGAGACAGTGTCCAGTGATGACACCTACAATAGCACCACTTAGACAGTGTTTCAACTCCGAGCGTGTTTGATGCACTGTCTGATTCCATTTTAAGAATTGTCACAAAAAATGCGCATCACATTTTTCACGACAATTCGTGGGCTGACGGGCTCACGAAAAAACCATTCGCGCAAACTAAAAGCGTTAAAATGTATAATGAAGCCACCCTGTCTTCACCACCCTTGAGGTGCAAGAAGCCATTAGGAAGGCACTTAGGCCGGACGGGATTTCCATGTTTATGTTGAAGAAGCTACATAACACCAGCCTAGATTATGTAGCAAAAATATTCAACCTAACCATGGAAAACCTCATCATACCAAACGTATGGAAAATTGCCAGGCTAGTTCCAGTTTTAAAGCCTGGCAAACCCACCCACGAAGGATCGTCTTTTAGACCAATTTTGCTCTAGGAAGGAAACCCTCTAAAGAACCCTGCAAGACCCCATCAGGACCCCCTGTAGCCCCTTTTAAGATCTCCTCAAGACGCCACTAAATACCTTCTCAAAACCCCCTTAAGACTACCCTCAATAACCTCAAGAACACCTAAACATCCTCTTAGTAACTTCTCAATAACACAGCTTTAGGAAACATCGCAGCACTACTATCGCCTTAACGGAGCTGACGTCCCACATTGCGCACGGTCTTAACCACCGTCGCCCGCACTGGCGCATTGCTGTCGTGGCACTCAACTTGTCCAAGGCTTTCGACACGGTTCACTCTCCTACAGGACATACTGAATTCCACTCTCCCCGACTTCGCATCAAAAGGTTCCTGTCAGCCTACATAAATGGCAGGAGCGCATATGTGGAATTCAGAAATTTCTACTCAAAGCATCGGAAACTTAAGATGGGAGTCTCACAAGGAGGGGTTCTCTACGTCTCGATGCTTCCTACTCCCCCTACTGGCGTTAAACTGATCACTTACGCTGATGATTGCTCTGTTGCTGCCTCCGGTGCAGATGTAAACGAGGTCACACTTAGGATAAATTCCTACGTGAATCTGAATTTTTCAAGAAAAGGAAGCTCCTCCTCGCTTCCCAAAAATTATCTGCTACGCTGTTCACCTCTTGGAATACTAAGGAAGTCAAGCTTTCACTTGACATTCGTATTAACAACGAAACTATCTCTACAGTCAATAACCCTAAAATTTTAGGGCTCATATTCGACAAACTACTTACCTTCTGTAGACACGCAAAAAACACAGTCGTAATAGGGTTCTTAGAGTCCTAGTCGGAACCGCGAGGGGAAAGGACAAAGAAGTCCTTGTGACGACATATAAAGCTATTGACCGCTCAATTGTTAACTACGCCGCCCCCATCTGGGCGTCATTTTTAAGTGACACTCATGGAATAATATCCAGTCCACTTCAACGCAACTGAGTGGTACTCCATTACCAACTCTGATCATCTTTATGGCGAAACGTCCATGCAATACAATGAACTGTTGTCAAGAGTTCTTGTTAGTCTGTCACAACCCCTTACATTCAGTTCACGACATCGCTGTCAGTGAGATGCTTCGACGTTGCCTACGTCTAGATATCAGAACGTACAGAGACTGCATTACCCCAGTCATACCGGCCACCTGGAATCCCACCACTCTCCGTTCAGCCTATATAATAGTATACACAATGTTACAGTCTGTGCAGCAGTCTCCTCAAGCAAGGTTAACAGGGTCCTTAGTACACATCCCCCTACAAATAACAGCGAAAAGTCGCTGCCCAGGGAAACCCGGACAACCCTGGCACAACTTCTGTCGGGTTGGTGCTATGTATCTTAAAGCTATCAAGCTCGCATTATCCCTGCCACCAATGATCTCTGCTCCGACTGTAACCAAGGCACCCATACTACCAACCACCTATTCCTTTGCCCCATACAGTGAATGAATGAGAGTTTAATGTTTGGAGAGTTTCCTCTTGGTCTCGTTTCAGACCTGGAGTTGCTACAACAAGAACAATAGCACGAATATGCGATCTTTTTTAAGAGATCAAACACTTGGAGTGTTTTGGATCAAGCTTGGGCTAGATCTGCTTTGTCGCTATGCAAGTCTTACCGTTTGAAAACCTGCAGTCAGTTTTTGCACTAGCATCCCGCTTTAACAAGAATTTACCCGGCATCCACCACAGATGGATATTGAACTGCTCCGCCATCTCTTCGAGAGACTATCGGCAGTTAAGGGCTAGAATTGAATTAGTGGAGACTGATTCCAGGGATTACAGTGCAGCTTGGCTATCAGAGAATATACGGATATACTTAGAGGATATGACGTTTTTCTTCAGCCAAGACAAAGCTTCACTGATCGCCATAATGTCAGCCTGGAAAACACTACAGTGATCTGGTAGACAGAAAGTGAGGCTAAGATTTAGCTTTTTTGAGAAAACATCTCCGCCGACTCTGTCATCAGTTTTTGACCCGTCTGTGTAAAAATGAATGTGTTCACCATCCAGGTAAGCGTCTTCATCCCAGAATGATCTGGAGGTGAAGGTGACCTGGAAGTTTTTGTTGAAATGAAGTTGCAAAATGGTGTAGTCTATGTTGTCTGGGATCATGACTAAGTTCAGGATAGAGGAGTGACCGATTCATTTCTAGTCCACTGAGAGATGGTTGTGGATGTTTTTGTAAAGAAAAGTTGTGCCTCCAATGATAAGGTTGCGATCAGAACATAGATCAGCAGCTACTTGCCTGCTGTAAATGTGGAGTGGTGTAAGGTCGAACAGAATGTCCAATGTGGCTGAGGGGGTTGTACGAAGTGCTCCGCTCATAGATAGACACTCTGATCTTTGGACTTTGCTTAATTTTTCAAGGTTTACTTTATTATTTAAGGTAGTCCACCATACAGTCACATCGTATGGAAGAGTAGGTCTTACTACCGCTGTATATAGCCAATGGCTTATATGGGGTTGAATACCCCATCTGCTACCAATAGCTTTTTTGCATGAGAAGAGTGCCACTGTGGCTATACGAACTCTTTCTTGTATGTTAGGTTTCCAGCTCAGCTTTCTATCCAAAATAAGACTCAAATACTTGGCTCTATCAGAGAATGTTAAGCTCATACCTTTTATAGAAGGAGGGTTAATAAGTGGAACTTTATATTTCCTGGTAAATAGGACACACTCAGTTTTGTGAGGATTTACCCCTAAACAACAGTGATCTGCCCAGCAAGTTAGCTTGTTGAGAGCATTTTAAAAGGAGTTCCTTTAAGGTATTCGGGTATTTTCCTCAGACGGCAATAGCAACGTCATCCACATAAGCGATTACTCTGCAGCTCCCATCTCTTAGGCATACCAGCAGTTCATTCACCGCTAAGTTCTATAGAAGGACAGGGGACAGGACTCCACCTTGTGGGGTTCCTCTATAGACAGATCTTCTGGCAGACGATTCGCTTAGCTTTGAAATAATAATCCTACTTGTGAGTAGAAGATTAATCAACTCGCCAAGTGAGTCATCCACCCTCAAAGTCGACAGCATATATGTAATCGCAGATGTGGTTAAAAGCGCCTTCAATATCTAGGAATACCACCATTGTGTACTCCTTGTGGTGAAGAGAATGTTCAATAGAACGTACTAGTGTTTGCAGAGCTGTTTCTACAGACTTGCCTTTACAATACGCCTACTGATCTGTAGACAGGAGTCTTTTTAACTTTAACAGAGCTGATGAAAGACTGATTGGTCTGAGATCCTTTGGACTAACATGCGAACATTTGCAGGCTTTGGGTATGAAAACCACGTTTACTTCTCTCCATAAAACTGGAATATAGACCAGATCGAGACAACTCTTTAGAATTGTTTCCAGCAAAGGAAGGATAATATCCGAAGACTTTTGCAGCTTGGCTGGAGTTGTGCCATCATCTTCTGCAGATTTGTATGGTTTGAAGCTTTGTAGCGCCCAAAGAAGTTTGTCCTTATTTATAGAATCATTGGATATAGTTGTACAAGTGTCTGTCCTATCAAGGCCGACATTACTTATTGCCCGGGAGCCTCCCGTGAAGTGGGTATCTAAAAGCAGATTGAGCGATTCTTCGCCTGAAGTAGTATACGAGCCATCTGCATTTTTCAGGCAACTCGCCATTATTGGATTGGTTGCGAGGATTTGTCGTAGCCTAGACGCATCAGAAGATTCTTCTATTTTATCACAGAAGAGTGTCCAAGAAGAGAGATTGGCTGTCCTTAATGCTCCTTTATAAAGTTTAAGAGATGCTTCGTAAGCATTCCAGTCAGCTTCTAATCTAGTAGCCTTGGCATTATTGCCTTATTTCCGTTTTACCAATTTCAGCTTTTATCAGAAAGCAACATTGGTGGAAAAGGTTATGGCTCTCCGCTGATTTTCCTCCTCGAGAAATCTGATTAAAGCTTGTAAAAACACTCTTAGTTCCTATATTTGTCAGTGTCGGTGGTGCAGTCAGTGTTGGTGGTGCAATGGTCAGAACCATTGGCTCCCATTCGGAGGACACCAGATACAATTCATTTCGGTCTTCTGAGTCGAAGGCTGCATTAAAGTTGTTAGGAAGTTTTCTTCTTTAGCTGGGGTATGCTCAGCGATTTTACATAAAACAACGTCAATACACCCTCAAAGCTACGTCAGGACCAACCCAAGACCTCCTCAAGAACCCTTCAAGACACTCCTCTCAAGACTCCCTTAAATCTCACAAGAACACTACTCAAGACCCTCTTAAAACTCCAAGACTCCATCAAACCACCTCAAGACCCCTTTAATACCCACCTCAAGACCCCACTCAAGATCCCTCTCAAGACACCACTCAATACCCCATTATGACTATCGTAAGACGACCTCAAGACCACCATAAATCTCCCTCAAGATCCCCCTTAAGACCCTGTTAAAACCACCTTAAGATCCCATCAAGACCCCCACAATAAGACAACTCCTCAAGGCCCGCCTCCAAAAATTCTTCCACAAAAACGCGTACAAGACCGTCAACTCACAGCATTAAAATAATCAAAGCATCACAGAAAAACATATAAGACCCTGAACCTTAAGATCACATCAAGACCCCCTGACCGCCTCAACACTCCCATCAAGACCCCATAAGAATACCCCTCAAGACCCGCCTCCGAAGAGTCTTCCACAAAATATCGTACGAGACCGTCAAATCACAGTGAAAAAAGCGTGACAGAATGACATATAAACCGACAGCAAGACAGAAAGACAGAAAGACAGAAAGACAGAAAGACCGAAAGACCGAAAGACAGAAAGACAGAAAGAAAGAAAGACAGAAAGACAGAAAGAAAGACAGAGAGACAGAAAGACAGAAAGACAGAAAGAAAGAACGACAGAAAGACAGAAAGTCAGAAAGACAGAAAGACAGAAAGACAGAAAGACAAAAAGACAGAAAGAAAGAAAGACAGAAAGAAAGACAGAGAGACAGAAAGACTGAAGAACAGAAAGACAGAAAGACAGAAAGAAAGAACGACAGAAAGACAGAAAGTCAGAAAGACAGAAAGTCAGAAAGACAGAAAGACAGAAAGACAGAAAGACAAAAAGACAGAAAGAAAGAAAGACAGAAAGACAGAAAGAAAGAAAGACAGAAAGACAGAAAGACAGAAAGACAGAAAGACAGAAAGAAAGACAGAGAGACAGAGAGAAAGAAAGACAGAAAGACAGAAAGACAGAAAGACAGAAAGACAGAAAGACAGAAAGACAGAAAGACAGAAAGACAGAAACACAGAAAGACAGAAAGACAGAAAGACAGAAAGACAGAAAGTCAGAAAGGCAGAAACACAGAAAGACAGAAAGACAGAAAGACAGAAAGTCAGAAGGACAGAAAGACAGAAAGACCGAAAAACAGAAAGACAGAAAGACCGAAAGACAGAAAGACAGAAAGACAGAAAGACAGAAATACAGAAAGACAGAAAGACAGAAAGACAGAAAGACAGAAAGACAGAAAGACAGAAAGACAGAAAGACAGAAAGACAGAAAGGCAGAAAGACAGTAAGAAAGAAAGACAGAAAGACAGAAAGAAAGACAGAGAGACAGAATGACAGAGAGACAGAGAGACAGAAAGACAGAAAGACAGTAAGACAGAAAGACAGAAAGACAGAAAGACAGAAAGACAGAGAGACAGAAAGACAGAGAGACAGAAAGACAGAAAGACAGAAAGACAGTAAGACAGAAAGACAGAAAGACAGAAAGACAGAAAGACAGAAAGACAGAAAGACAGAAAGACAAAAAGACAGAAAGACAAAAAGAAAGAAAGACAGAAAGACATAGGCAAGTTAATATAAAAGCATTTAAAAAACAGCAACTTCGTTTTACGGGTACGTCAAATGTGCGTCATCGCGACACGCCATATACGTCACACTTGTGCACTCAAAAATGTTTTACAATGCTGAGGTGCGCACATAATTTCAAATCTGTAGGATATGTTAAAGTGGGTAAGGTAAAGGAGTTAATGAAAGGAGTCAAAGAAGCACCACATGCACCAAAAGATATCGTCTCGCTAGAAAATGACGTAAACGATTTATGTAAGCTTTGGCTTTCTTGTTAGAGATGGCAGCCGCGGTGTCATCATCCTTTTTCTCGGACCCGTATCGTACAAACAATATGGTCGAACCTCTCTTAAACAACGGCGATGCACAGGAAAGGCACGAATTCTGCAAGGTATTACAGCATCGATCGATTGAAATTGAAGCATGCAGGTGCTCATGTTTCGAAGTATAAATAAGGAATCAGTCATTCGGTCAATATCAGTTACTTGTTACGTAAATCCCACAGGTAAAAAGATGGAAAAAAAAATTAAATTAATTTTGTCGGTTCGACGATGTTGTGTGGTGTGCTTTTGTTTGCTATTTTTCAGAACAATGCGAGAGTAAATTGTTCGCCAATTTTTTATGTGCCCTGCGAATCACGTGGCTTTCCCATGCCCTGCAATCACCCTGCAAAAAAAAAAAAAAAACACTTCGTTAGTCGTTCGCACTTTTGCAACGTGATTAGTCCTTTAGCTCTTTTTGCCGACATTTTGTATTACATAATGAAAAATAATACTATTTTCAAAGTGAATGATACAAAAAACAAAATAAAATCGCAAAAATGTTTACCCCGCACAACATAACTTGGGTTTTGTGTTTCCATATTTTTCAGTATATATCAATATTTTTTCAGCGCTTGATGCTTTATTGATAACAAGCAAGTTTTTCAACTCCGCTGCCGGGCATACTTCTTTGATCTTATTTATGGACCGATTTGGCTCAAATTCACCTCATATAATATTTAAATCAAAATAAAGTCTCTTATTGAATATGCGTCTCCTTAACCAAATAAGTGCTGGGCATTCACAGAGAATGTGCTCGGATGTCTTATCATCCTCAGAGCAGAACCTACATTCTGTCTCTGAGCCCACATCAATTTTGTTAAGATGATACCTTAAGCCAGAATGACCAGTTAGAAAACTTACTAGCTTCCTAATGCTGTCTATATATGAGAAGGGTCTGAACAGTTGTTTGGATTGCCTCAGCCCCGGGGTATTTTCCCATTGAGCCAGGCGAAGTTTGCCTTCCAAACAGTTAATCAGTTTTTTAGCGGCACTCCAGTTGACGCCACAAAAGGGTTCAGGTCCTATGAACGCAGATTCCGAACCAGCCCTAGCTAGTTCATCTGCAGTTTCGTTGCCTGCAATTCCTCGATGACCTGGCACCCAACCGAGTTTAAGCCTGTTGTGTCTGGCCAGAGATTGCAGTGCATCGTAGCAGCTTTTACCTGTTAACGAGTCCATTTAATTGAGTGCTGCCTGACTCTCTGAATATATATATTCTCACGCCCTTAACGCCTTTATTAAGGTTTATCCTAGCGCAGATCTCTATGGCATGGAGTTCAGCCTGGAAGACCGTGGGACTTAATCCCATTGGTATCGAGACCTTTGTATTGGGTCCGAAGACGCCAGCACCAACTCCAGATTCCATCTTCGATCCATCAGTGAACCAAACCAGACCACTAGCGTCTAGTGCCGGAACACCATTAGACCAGCTTGCACGGTCTTATATTTCTACCTCAAATAACCTGCCGAAACAGTGCTCGGGTATTGTGCAGAATATGTCTCTTTCGGAAATTGAGTTGAGCACTGTCAAGTGTACCTCATTGTCGCCTGGCTTATACTTATATTCTAGTATCATCTTAGGATTGAGACCTCAATTTCTGCCGTAAAGTCGTCTGCAGGACCATATGGCCCTTGTAGCGCGTTTTGTTGCTGACTTAATATGAGAATTCCAGTTAAGTCTTTTATCAAGGATGACACCGAGATATTTGACCTCACTGGAGTACATTAAAGTAGTGCCTTTAATGGTGATTGGTCCAAAATCAAATGAAAGGCACTTGAAAAGTTTTGCAAGGATTGATGGATAGTCCTTGCCTGCTGTACCAATCTAAAACTTGTAGTAAAGCACATTGCATGACACCAGAAATGGTCGTGCCGTATTTACCCCTAATTAGAATCGCCAAGTCATCAGCATAGCCAATGGCGATGTAGCCTGATCTGTGTAGATCAACTAGAAGATTGTCTATGACTAGTGACCACAGATGGGCAGAAAGGACTCCTCCTTGGGGACAACCCTTAACTACGGTCACAGACACTGACACTCCTCCTGAGGAGGAAGTAATATCTCGACTCTCAAGCATAGCCCTAATCCACTGATTGGTCGAGTCTTCGATACCCTTGCTAATCTCTATTGAGTCGTAGCCAGTGTTATCGAAGGCGCCGTATGGCTTAGCAGAAGCGGTGTATCTGAACCCAATTGTGGAGTACATTTTAGATGGTTTGAAGCTATATTTCATGAATAGGTCGGTCAATAATTGTGCCTAGGTGCCCAAAACATTTCAGAATTGTCAGCGTAACATCAACCTTTAATGACACCCACACTGGCATAGGTAATGTCGTTTATTAGCTGCCTCAACCGGTTCGAATTTGGGTTCGATGACTATTTGCAAATTTTTTTTTGTTCAAACACCTCTAGGAGGGTGGTTCGAGTTTTGTGGCCATACATAAAAAATGGCTCCAATGCAATGGTAATTTTTTCCTCAAGATCTGGTTATTATCGATTCAGATCAGCAACCTACGGGTACTCTATAGCAGGGGTGGGCAAACGGTCGATCGACAGTTCGACAGTCGATCGCAGACATTTTAAATAATTTACTAGATTAATTTCAAATCTTTTAATTTAAAATGTGAAACTGAATTTAAAATTAAACACGTATATATTCTACACTGACATGACTACTTCCCAAGCGCAAGCAGTGCTTCTACTCCCTTCTACTCATTCTACTGTATGCGTACGCCTACTCATTTTTATTTTTACTTCCCGCCTTGTCATAATACTGTGCTTGCGGTGAGATGTAACTAGCTGTCGCTACTCAGAGTGCATACGGCTTACAGTTACTTACCGTACTTTGTTTTGTGATAAAGTGTACTGATCTGAAGCACACATCGAGAAAGAAATTGCGCATTTACAATTCGAATTGATAAGATTCTATTTTTGCGTAAGTAAATTTATTGAACAAATTTGATTTTAGTTTACTTTAATATTCTATATTTATTAATTTTAATTTCAGATACAATAAAAATGAATAAGAAAAAACAAAAAACATATCATTTCCATAATGAATGGGAAGAGCTTTATTTTTTTACTATGTGTAAGGATAAAATGCCTATGTTTGATATGTCGTGTTATAGTCGCCTTGCCCAAGAAAGGAAATCTCGAAAGACATTTTTCGAGTTTGCACAAAATTTATGAAAATGATTACCCTGTTAAGAAGACAAAAAATAAGAGATTTAAAAAAGCAATTAACCGCTCAGCAACTTTTGTTTCAAAAGCCTGTGCATCAATCCAAAATGGCAACTGAAGCATCTAATGTCATAACATACGTTTTGGCAAAACATAAAAAGCCTTATCGGGATGGGGAAATTTTTAAGGAAGCTTTTCTTGAGGGCAGCGAGAAATTATTTTCCAACTTTAAAAATAAAAGCGAAATTCTCAATGCAATTAAAGATTTGCAACTTTCTCGCAGAACTGTAACTCGTCGTATTGAAGATATGAATAAAAATGTAACTCGACAACTAGAAGAGGACATACAAAGTTGCAGTTTCTTTTCGTTGCAGTTTGACGAGTCAACAGATATCGTTGATACTGCACAATTAATTGTTTTTAAATTCTCTATATTAACTTCACTTGCCCGTGGGTCGTCGGTCGTCGGTCGGTCGTCGGTCGTCGGTCGTCTGTCGTGGATTCTTGCGATCAATTTTTAACCCACTTCCCATGGCCCGATTTTATTGAAATTTTGCACACATGTGTATTTCCGGAGACAACACTTTCTATTAAATTTTGAGGCCCCTCGGGCTGCGGGGTCGGGGGGCTCCCAAACAAAAATTTTAAAAAATTTACCCGATTTTCTTCAAATTTTACACACATGTGTATACCCAATAAACAATACTTTTTCTTTCCCGGGTTCGGCCGCAAGGCCCTTATACATTTTTTAAATATCTGTACTGGCATCAGATATTCGTCGCCCCTTAAGGACTGTGTGCGGTGTGTGCTGCGCAGTCGGCTGCGCTGCATGGTTTTGGTGGTGGTGGAGAGAGAGAGAGAAATCTTAGCGCACGCACAAATGAACTCAGCAAATGAAACGAGACATACATGTTTTATGCTTACTTCAACTTACATTTTTATTATATACTGAATTGTATTTTTATTGATGTCGTTTTTTTTTGTTCTCGATATCAACTTACAGATAGAACGACAAGTTTTCGCAATATTCTGTCATTTGGCGTTTTCATAAATTAGTTCAGAGCAGTCAAAGAGTTCTCAAGATAAATGTTCGTGTTTCTTATTTGCTCAGAATATGAGCGTGCTCTAAGTGCTCAGAATAAAATGATCTGAGCTTTTTCAATTTTAACATATGATGTCAAATGTCTGTTTCGATGATTTTCTCCTACAATAAAAAAAAAAATGGCCCAGGATCGAGGGGCTCCCATATCAATTTCTGCGATTAGAGAATTTAGATGAAAAATTTTAATTTTTATGGGTTGTTTTTTTATAAGAATGGTTTTTTCGATTTTTCCGTAAAAGAAGAATATTTAACAATGCTTCCGATAAAGGGAACAACGCGAGGTGCAGATATGATGGCAACTTTTATGCCATTTGCTGAAAAACAAATTTGCCTTTGCATAAATTGGTTGCTATGTCTACTGACGGAGCACCTTCAATGGTTGGTAGAAATAATCGATTCGTAGCCCTTTGCAAACAAAATGAACTGTTTACTGATTTCATATCATTTCATTGCATAATTCATAATAATGCCTTATGTGCAAAAATAATGGATTAACATCCACATCCATTAACATTATGGATGTGGCAGTGAAAATTGCTAATTCGATAAGAGCGCGAAGTTTAAGGAGACGTCTATTCCGTAGTCAACTTGAAGACAATGACTCGGAATATGAAGATTTACAAATCTCAATAATCTTCAACCGATTTTTGAATTTATTTCATTTCCTTTTGGGGAATTCGATAACGAGGATATTTCATCAAATCTAGCTCATACTTTTCAATTGAATTCATCGGATCTAGAGTTAGAAATTTTAACAATACAATCAGATATAATTCTGAAAGCACGTGCACGTGGAATTTACTCCCAGAAGAAAAATACCCGTTATTGAGATCGGTGGCAATGAGGATATTTGCATTTTTTGGTTCCACTTATCTATGTGAAGCAGCGTTTTCTCAAATGAAAAACATCAAATCGGAATTTAGGAGTTCTCTGACTGATGACCACTTAATGGCATCTATTCGATTGTGCACCAGTGATTACAAACCTAACTTTACAAAACTAGTTAATGAAATGGAATCTCACGCATCTACATCAAAAAATTAATTTAAAATATTTATCAATAAAATACATTTCACAAAATAGTAAATACAATGTATGTATTTAATATATTATTATCACGAAAGACCTTAATTCAATTTTTATTTGTTTTTAATTTAACCCATTTTTCGAAGTCGATCGCACATTAATAAGAAAAATTAATGTCGATCATACCAGTATTAAGTTTGCCAACCGCTGCTCTATAGGCATAGATATGGTTCGCCATTTGGTGTCAAATCTGTTTTCAATGTGTACGCCCCCTCGATTCCAGGCAGACAAATTTGTGAGTGAAGTGTAGAACCTTTTTCGAAGGTCGTCACTTGAACACAGTACCAAATTATGCTAACCAAGTTTTTTCATGTGCTGCCGACAAGTATTCACAACTCATTTAAAATAAAGTCATTCATGATCGAAGAAGTTGCATAGCGCCTACTCGATATGATTGGACATTTAATCTGTTTCATCGATAATGTCTGCGTAACTGACAAAAGTACGCTTGTAGATTGAACCATGATATTGTATCCCAAATCTGCGGATAACGCCTTAGGGACGGATTTTGCCGTAGCCTCAAGCCAGGTCTTAAATTTAAACGTTTAAGCTTGTTTCCAGCAACTCTCTCTCAAAACACTGAAATAATAGGATAGATTGAAAAATTGGCCGCCTGGTAAAAAAATAAAATGCTTTTATTTGGCCAATTTAAAGAAAAGCGACCAAAGGGGTATCGTCGACTCCCTGGTCGATATCTTTCTTTCTATTATATTCTACAAACTAGAATATTGTGCTCATAAGCCCACATATTGATGGCTATACATCTAGATTACTTCATACATCAACTTAACCGTAGATGTGAATACAGCAGTATACGGCAACTGTATATCACATGTACAGCATCGTATTATGTGGACTTGTAATCTAGATGCACAGTGCGGTGAGAAGAATTCGTGAGTTTTGTTTGACGCGCCTGAAAACTCGGTGTTCTCCGAGTGGGAGCCAGTGGTTTATAGTTATACTTGTATGTGCTTGTATATAAAAGTTATCTTTGCTAATTGTGCCATATATGTAGTTGTACTTGAATGTACAGTAGACTTGCCCTCAAAAACAATAAAGTTTTTGGGTCTTTTCTTTTATTCAACCCGAGCGAGTATAGTTACCCGGAGTACACCGAGCGAATGTTGCACGGCGTAAAAATGTTCGGTGTGTACACTGGGTAACTTAACTCGCTCTTACTCTGCTTTACGCTGATGTTAATTTTAGAGTAAAAAATAGGAAACTGTGTATACACCGTGTCGTGCTCAGCTCACAATAAAAACACAGAGTACAGAGTAAAATTACCCCGGTTAAATAAAAAACACCGAGTAAACATTTGACATACACTGCTCGCTCGGGTTGAATAAAAAAAAAGACCCTTTGTCACTCAAGAACAAATGCGCAATAATTGAACAGCTACGCAGTGGTTTAAACGTAACAAGTTTGTCCAAAAAGTACAACGTTGCGAAGTGCCGTTAACAAAAAGAGTGCACAATAAAGGATAAGCAAGGCAATTTAATACTAGCGAAGGTTGGATGCAGAGATTTAAGACGCAATACGGTGTGAGATTTATTAAAATCACGGTTGAAAAGCTGTCTTCCAAGCCCGAATTGGTAGACCCATTAACACGTAAGCTGCAGCAAACGATTGATACTTTGGGTCTGACCAACTTTATACTGCACACGAGACGGGACTGTTATGGAAACTTTTTCCAGATAAAACTTACGTTTCGTCTTTGAAAAAAACTGCACCTGGCAGATAAACCGACAGACAGCGCATCACTTTCCTCGAATTCAACTGGTTTTTACAAATTGAAGCCGTTGGTTATTGGGAAAGCTAAAAATCCACGTTCATTTAGAAATTTTTACTGATCAGTAGACTACAAGAGTTCGAAATCATCTTGGATGACAGCGACCATATTCAAGGATTGGTTTCATGAATCAGTATGAGTGACATAAATAAATAACTAATACATAACTAACGCTTGTTTTTTAGGTTACTTCATATATGAAAAATCAGGGTCTACCATTGAAGGCTCTTCTGCTGTTAGACAATGCATCGTCGCATCCTCCGGAAAATGAGCTAACAACAGATGATCACTGTATTTCTGTACGGTTTCTGCCCCAAAATAGTACTCCATTAATCCCACCCATAGACCAAAATGCGATAAGAATAACAAAGCCAAGCTTTACTATAGAACAAGTCTACTAACTTCTGTTGTTGAAAAACAAGCTGACATTACAGAAACACTGAAAAAACTCACTTTAAGAGACGCCATTTCATTTCTATAATCTGTTTGGGATCGATTGGAAATAGACACGATTGCTATGTGCTGGAAAAATATTTGAAGTTAGTGTTTGTGTTTTGAAGACCAAAAAAATGGTACCTGGAAATTAGTTAAGAAGTTGAGAATGCAAAGGAACTCCTCGGTGTTGTATATCCTAAGGTTATGGAAATGGACACGATTGCCATATTTTCAATTTCATATAGGTAACGAAAATGATTCGGAAGATGATACACCAGTTAGTGCTTTGAAGAACAAATGGTACCTGGGAATTAATTTCGAAGTTGAGAATGCAAAGGAACTCTTCGGTGTTGTATATCCTAAGGTTATGGAAATGGACACGATTGCCATATTTTCAATTTCATATAGGTAACGAAAATGATTCGGAAGATGATACACCAGTTAGTGCTTTGAAGAACAAATGGTACCTGGGAATTAATTTCGAAGTTGAGAATACAAAGGAACTCTTCGGTGTTATATATCCTGCGGTTTGATGCCTATGATTTTTGAAATTGTTGTCTTTTTAGTAAAATCATCTGTGTAAGTGTGCTGTACAATTCAAGCCATCAAGGAAAGGAACGAGGGTATTGAAGACTCTAATGTCGCCCAAGGTACCAACACCGTAAGTGATGCGGAGAGTGATAATGAAGATGTCCTTCGGTTGCCAAAAGAAAAAATCAAACTCAATGAAGCCATCTCAATTTTCAACAAAGCTTTGGAATGGACTGAAGATGAGGGTAGGAATTTTGGTCGCAGATGTGCAAAACTCGCCTGAACGTGAGATGTCAGTTCGTTTACGTACGAGGTGTATAGCATACAATTTTAATGTGGTGTGATGTTTTTTCTTTCATTGGGTTAGTGTAATTTTAATGACAGATTCTAGTGCAAGATTCTAGTACAAATTTTGAATCGGTTCGCTTTTGTTTCATTTAGACGACAACTCGCTTACTCAAAACTAGTTGGGATGTGAGAAAGTATCACCAAAGTGTTACTCGTTGTTTCCACCTCAAATAACAATAATGCTACAATAAATTGTAATTTGTGTGTAAGCGAACTTGTGTTGTGTTTTTATTTCCAAAATAAAGCATACATTTCTTAACGCCTCAAAACTTTCTTATTTTAATGGAAACAAAATCTACAAGTGTACGAGTGTAGAAAAAATAACAAGTTCCCAACTCCACTTAAATGTACGTAAAGCGAATTTCGACAATCAAAAGTCGGTTAACCAAACAAGCAGACGTTTTTTTTTTCTTTTTTGTTGTAGCAGCTCTACTAAAACGTTTTATTGGCCAATTACAATGAGTTTAAACTTAACCCAATGCAATTGCTGGCGATATAACTCCGAGCACTTAAAACAATATAAAAAGATAAATATTAATCCGCTTACCAAATGTGTCAAGAACTAAGGTAGAATAAACAATGCGATCGGTTATGCCATCCACTGCAGTAGGGAAAGAAAACATTTCAAAATGTGTTACGATTCCTAGCAGTTGTATAGTTGGCCACTCCATCCATTCATTCAGCCAACACGTTTGGTCTACATTACAGCTAAAGGAGTATTGCGAACAATCGAGCACTCTGCCATAAATCTGAATTGTAATTCGCCCCACCCTGAGGAGCTCACTGTAGTAGATGGGTTGCTGGTGTGACTGAGTGTGAGTTAGTGGGCCAGCACGATAATGATTGAGTTTCCTTTTGCTCTGGTAACACAATTTGGCACAAATAGTGTGCCATTGAGAGCGTGCTGTGTGTCCGTTTCGGTAAATACCGATGGGCAAGATAAAGTTACTCCCCATTGCCTCGGAGCGCGAGGCGATGGTAATGACTTTTTTGATAACCCAGTCGTAGAGCATACAGAAATGTTGTATCGTTGTCCACAGTGTAAAAGATGTGTTGGGAATGCCTTGTAGCACATAACTTTTTTTGTACCATTCAGAAAGTGGAGATTGAAAATTTAATGCAGTCGACCGATTATCATTTTTTGTGTCATCCGGAGCGACATAATAAGCTTAAATCTGAGCTTGGATGGTTGGAGTTATTCTATTATTCCTTTGTGTGGCGTTGTTGATTGTGTAGCTCAAGTGGTTTGCACGTTGAACTATTGAGCGGCATGTTCGAATTTCGAATCTCAGGAAAACACCAAAAACCTGTTTTACAGTCCCATATCTAAGGAATGTCTGACAAATGTCCGAGAATTATAAATATCATTAGAAATCCACTTAATTCGCTTTTCAGACATGATTTTAACAATTGCCGGTCAACTCCAGATGTGTGCAAAAATATAACACACAACACGAATGGTCGCGAGAAACTATGCCCTGGACCACAATATGGTCTTTTACGCCAAATACGAGTGATATTATTTAATGATCGAAGTTTATTTTGAAGATTTTTGATGTCTAAGGATTTGTCCATTTTATTAGCAAGCAATAGCTTTTTGAATTCAAGAAACTCTAGAATCTCAAGTTCTTCAAACTTTGCTTAGCTCTACCACCAGTGTCCGGTCCTGGCCTCCCGCAAAAAATCTCTCCACCGGTCCCGATTTCGAGCTAATGTCATCCAGTTTGGCATCCCTAAACTCTGGGCGTCCTTGTCTACGCCATCCTTCCAGCGTAGGCTTGGACGGCCCCGCTGTCGTGTTCCATAAAGCCTACCGCAAAAGATTTTCCGAGCAGGATCATCTTCGCTTATGCGAGCTTCAGTTCCTCAGTTAGCTGGCCATTAAGCAACTCATGAAAGTGCTCTTCCAATCGCTCTAAGATGCCTTTGAGATCGGCGATCAGATGGCCTTCCTTGTCTTTGCAGTATGTGCAAGGCAGTGTATATTGCGTCATACCGCGGACCCTTTGGTAAAACATCCCCGCCTGGTACGGTCCTCGCTCTCAGTACTGTTCTAGTTCACGGACGAGATTCTTCTCCATTTACTGCTTTAAAGCCGATAACGGTGGGTTTCATTCTTTTGCTGTCTAGAACCCCACCCCGAGCACATGATGTCTTGCATGACAGCTGTAATATATGTGATATTCTGATTTATGTAAGACACCATTCCCCGTCCAACGCATTTTCTGAATTGCTGTTATGTCAGCATTATATTTGCTAGCTGCTGTGCAGCTCGAGCTCTATACAGTGAGCGTACGTTCCATGAGAAAATTCTTAAGTCGTTAAGCCGTTTTCGTTGCCGTGGTTGTCGTCGTTCATCAGTGTATCCGAGGCTGATTTGGGTTTGGTGTAATATGGTTTTTTTACGGGCTAGGTTATTGGCTTCGCGCCAAACTTACTTTGAAGGGACTAGCCCGATCATTTCGCTTTTCCTGCACTGGAGGAAAATTACTACCGGCCACCACGTGGAAGTTTGATCGCACTTCCACCAGTCAGAGATAGTTGCAGCCACATGCATTTCTTAAGCATTCTGTGTTGTTCGCCCTACTCTACTGATGGCTGACCGCTCTTCAAATTTTTGGGTACTCTTTTGTATGAACAATTGCTTAAATAAGAAATATTTTAAATCGCCCAAATTGGATATAAAAAATTTTATCAGCTTTACGAGTAGTTTGAGCGATTTGACATTTTTTTAATTTGAACAATTATTCATAATGCAGTGTAACCAAAAATTTGATTAATGTAATTAATGATGCCCTATATTTTGGGCGATTTTTTAACAGTTTGACTTTGGGTGATTATTTGCTCATAATCAGCGATACTCACAGATTTTGCTAAAGGCAGCAAGGATAAGCAGTGCTTATTATACTAGTGGAGTTTTGAAAAACTTTACGTAGGAAATAGGAGCAACCATTTTATTAACCTCGATTGATGTTTAACGCATGTCTCCTCTGCATTATGTTAGCTGACTTTGGCAGTTAATATGTGCTCTTAGGGAAACTTGCGTTACAAAACTCATTGCATTACCACTCTACATTGCATCGCATTAGCGTCTCTATACAAAACACGAAACAACAGACGAGACCTATTCACTCAGCTAGCGATAACGAGAGAAAAACAAAGAGAAGCGAGAAGAGATAACACGTTTGTGCTGTGATTTTTTAATTCAAACGAATTGCCACATATCGTCGCATGACACGTACTTTGCGCCATACCGCATTACCATTACAATCCATTGCAGCGTGTGCGACATGACGTTGCGTTACTGCGGCAATTGATGTGATAATCGTTGACGATAGTGCCTAAGCCGGCGATGATGAGGTAAAAGCGTGTTACAGTCTTACAGAGGCTAGAGCGCGCAGCAGCTATAACGAATTAGCATGACACCCGTTGCTTGCCTCTTTTTTTTTTATTATTTGACGATTTTTAATTTCAATTAATCGTCAACTTGCATGGAATCCGACGACAGATGCATCATTGCATTACGCGGTAATTTCATTTTTCCATTTCGCTCTGTTCACTTCCAATAATTATTAATTTACTCGCAAAAGGGAAATTGCCAGCTAATTAAAGTCAGTTACTTGGCATGTTTGGGTTAATTGATTAGATCACGTTTTTTGGTTGAATTTAGTCCAAGAATGAGAGGAGTTGTGGGTGAACTACGTATTGATGACAATAAGGGTGAGACGAAGTTACCCTGTTACCCTAATTACTCGTACTCGTAATAACTTAAATTACAATATAATTTCAAAGCCACGCTAGAAATTAATTCTAATGACTGAGTGGACAAGTTGCAAGGTAATCTTTCAGCAAGCGGCAAATAATAAAAGAGTAATTGTTTGAAAATCAAATCGTACGGAAAACTGAATTTTAGTTGAAATTCTATTCTACCACAAAAAGTTCTGTGGAGGTTTAAAGATTGGAAGTGCCTTCGAGAAAGCTAAGATAGAATTTTCAAAGGAACAAGGGCTATAGTCGCATCTTAGTCCTACAAACTGAATTTTATACAAATCGCTTGAGAAAGTGCTTGGTCCACAAAATTACAGACCCTATTGGCCAGATCCCCAAATTTCCACAGGAGTAAGGGCTATAGGCGCATCTTAGTCCTACATACCAAATTTCATACGAATCACTTGAGAAATGGCTTGGTCCACAAAATTCCAGACCTTATGGGCCAGATCCAAAATTTTCACATGAACAAGAGTTATGTCGCATCTAAGTCCTACATACCGAATTTCATACTAATTGCTTGAGAAATGGCTTGATCCACAAAATTCCAGACCCTATTGGCCAGATCCCAGAATTTCCACAGGAACAAGGGTTATAGTCGCATCTAAGTCCTACATACCGAATTTCATACTAATTGCTTGAGAAATGGCTTGATTCACAAAATTCCAGACCCTATTGGCCAGAACCCAGAATTTCAATAAGAACAAATCTTTTAGTCGCATCTTTGTCCTAAATACCGCATTTCATACGAATCTTTTGAGAAATGGCTTGATCCACAAAATTCCAGACCCTATTGCCAGATCCCAGAATTTTCATAAAAATTTTTTTTTTAAAAAATTTATTATATTTTTTCACGTGCCTCACCCGCCATACGTGTCACACGCGCCCCACTCACACAACTGTTTTAAAACTAGCCTCACTAAATTCTGAGTGGTAAAAGCCGAGATAAACGGGTTCCTACCAAAAACTTTCCACTACTATAGACACACGAAGTAATGTATTCTGCTATACTAGTGACTACACATACCCATATATGTCTAGCTTTACAGTAACGTCACTCGAGGACTTAATGTCAAAAGTAGTACAGTAGCCTATTTGTTAGACATCGAAAAAGCTTTCGATAACGTCTTGACAAACGGGCTTCTGTACAAACTTATTAGATTTGGTTTTCCCAATTATATTGTGAAAATAATTACAAATTTTCTTTTTAACAGGGTCTTTTTTGTACAGGTGTAGGGTAGCCCTTCGACAAGGAAAAGGATTAAAGCCGGAGTTCCTCAAGGCTCCAGACTAGGACCAGTCCTATTTAGCATCTTCACGGCGGATCAACCCACCAATACAGCCGGAACAAGGACCATGCTTTTCGCGGATGACTCCATCACGTATGCCGTTTCCCGATCTCCTGAGATAGCTGCCCGAAGAGTGGAGGAACACCTCCGAAATCTTTGGGAGTACCACCTGAATTGGGAACTGAAGATCAACGCAAACAAAACGGAACTCATCTGCTTCCAAGTACCAGCAACCGAAACAAGGATAAGAAAAATCCTCAGCCGGTGCAGAGTCTTAAAAATCATCCATCCGGATAACACGACAATAAACACCAAGTCAGAGACTGAGAGGCTCAGATTTAACTCTAACATCGATCAAACAATGAAGAAAGCCAACTACGCTCTTCATTTGGTGCACCCGCTACTAAGAAGACGAAACGGACTGTCCAACAACAACAGGCTGCTCATCTACAAGCAGCTCATCAGGCCAGTGATTACCTCTGGCTATCCAATATGGTTCACCGTCTCACCAACAACGATGAAGAAGGGGTGCCAAACAGCTATAAGTTTGTGTCGACTGCAAGACTTTATGAAACAGCAGGTATGCTGCCAAAAACCGACCACTTGTTTCAAATGGCGAGGAAATTCGTCGACGGATTGGAAACTTATCCAAGTCCTGAGATGCAAGGACTGAGAATCGAGGAAATCGAGCCAAGCCACCGCTATATACACATCAGAGGATTCACAGATGCTAGATTCGACGACATCTTTAATAATCAAGACGTCTCCTTCTACGAGTAGGCCAGCAATCAACATTACAGAAGCTGAAGATCGCCCTGTTTATACCCCCTCTTATATTCTTTCCATATTTTTTTTTTTAAAAATTTATTGTTTAAAAATAAATTGCTTTAAATATAACAGTCGATACTTGTAGCTGTTTGGCACCCTCCAGAGTCCTGTACAGATCCTAAGTACCTTCCTTTCAAATAGGGAGATCTTCTTCATCGTTGTTGGTGAGATGGTGAACCATATTGGATAGCCATCGGTTATCACTGGCCTGATGAGCTGCTTGTAGATGAGCAACCTGGTGTTGTTGGACAGTCCGTTTCGTCTTCTTAGTAGCGGGTGCACCAAATGAAGAGCGTAGTTGGCTTTCTTCATTGTTTGATCGATGTTAGAGTTAAATCTGAGCCTCTCGGTAATGTTGACTCCCAGATACTTAGTCTCTGACTTGGTGTTTATCGTGTCGTGTTGATTTTTAAGCCTCTGCGCCGGCTTGCGAAATTTCTCATACATGTTTTGATTGCTGGTACTTCGAAGCAGATGAGTTCCGTTCTGTTGGTTGATCTTCAGTCCCCACTTCAGGTAGTACTCCCAAAGATTTCGGAGGTCTTCCTCCACTCTTCGGGCAGCTATCTCAGGAGAGCAGGATACGGCATACGTGAAAGGCTATTGCGTTTTTATATTCTTACAAAGTTTAGGTTTTCTACAACATTACATCCGCCCTAATTCTGTTAGTCCCAAACAGATGCAGCACTTCTCCTTACATCGTAATTTGTTAATCGATCGATGTGGACAAGTTTCAATTGACATCTGTGGCTTTGTTTAATCCGATATACTACATCATTAATCTTTTTGATGAACTTTTAAAGGCCTTCCCAGATTTTCTGTAATTTCGGAGATTTCCCTTTCATTCTATTGTAATTTTAAGGCCGACGAAATCTCCTTCCTGAAATCTTCCATAGTTCACCCGCATCATTGTGTTCTCTTACGGTTTTCATTCAGTTGCTGGCATCCACTTTGTTGCCTTTTGCGGCAATTGACCCAAAAGAATCGATTTCTTACTCTATCTAGTATCTTTTCAATGCCCAAATATTCTCCTGGTGATCCGCTCTGTATTTTGTAAGGAACCTCGTTCACCAAATTAGTTGGTATTACCAACTATCACTACCTTTGATGTGGTGCTCTGACTTTCGGCAGATTCCTAAAGTGCTTAGAGCAGTCCATCTTCCATTTACAATAATGACTAGAGTCTGTAGGACTTGCTGTTGTAAACTCGTGCCACTGCGGTCTTCCTTCTAGCTCTATCCATCAAAATATTTGAGCAATTGAATCATCATGCTCTTGTTGTTCCCTTAGCTGCTCTTTTGTCCAAAGATCTTTAATGTGGCCCGTAAGTCATGAAACAACTGAGCACTTCTGGTTTTCCGGTCCTCCACACAACCCTTCCTAAATTACCAATCATTGTTACTGCCGGTACTTCCACATTACGTACTCTTAACAGTTGTTTATTGAAATCAAGTAACATCTGGTTCTCCATCATACAATCTGGACCTAACATGCATTCATCCTACACACGGGCAACAATAAACCGATGTCTAAATCTTAATCCATCAAACACGACTGAAAGCAGGAATTATTCTCACTTAACTGCTGCAGATATTTCTGTACCTGTTTCCAGGTTGGAGTGATGAACTCACTTTACATGCTCTCCAGACACCATTACAGTACTTACGATTGATCTGGAATCTCCTGTGTCTAGAAAAAAATCGCAAAGTCTTTTCTCCAATACGCCATTAACAACCAAACGTTAGCAATCCTTTCTAAGATTGGTACAGTCTTCTGTGACTCTGGGGTATTCCCATGTGTTCAACAGTCTTTGCCCATCAAAATTGGTATAAGCTGATTGCTACGCCTTATTCAACTGTAGCACATCTATCCACCGTAATATTTTCAAGCTCTTGATATTCACATGCTGCCTCGATGTGTCTCCAGTGCTTCTTCTTTTTTTTATTCTTTTCTTTACTCCGCGGGGAGCATAGGGGTTCTACAAATGCCCTCCAACGAACTCCATTTATCGCCTGAGGTTTCAAGAGACGCCACTCGGTCCCCTGGGATCTTGCTTCCTCCTCTATTGTGCTTTTCCATGTCTTGCTTGGACGGCCAACTCGACGGCTTTCTTGTGTATTCCAGTCGAGCGCTAGTTTCGTAATATCGTCCGCTGGCTTTCTCAAAGTGTGGCAAATGTGACTCTGTGACTTTCTACGTTTCGCAGCCATACAAGAGTACTGAGAGAACGTTAGATCTGAAGATCGTTAGATTCAGATTCCGGGAGATTTGCGAGGAGTTCCAGATATTATTTAGCATGCTATAGGAGTGTCGCGCCTTGTTTACACGAGAGCACAGATCCGAGTCAGTACCACAATTTTTTTTAACATCCAGCTGCCCAAATAAAAAAACTTATCGACTTCCTCTATCTGATGTCCGTCAATCGAAAGAGATCACATGTTCCACTAGCGTTAACGCGAGGTAGTTTTGTTATTGAGACGTTAATTTTTAAATCCACTTTGTAAGCGTGATAGCGATTGTGATAGGAGACAGATATCATCGGCATAGTCCAGTTCTTCTAGGTGGTGAAAAACATTCCATAGCAAACTCGATGGAGTACGGGTTACTATTTTCATCACACGGTCGATGACAATTGTGAAAAGCAATGGTGAAAGGGTGCAACCTTGCTTGACTCCCGAGTAGATGTTGAAAGGTGAGCCACGGTGACAGTTATGAATGACGCGGCATGTTGAGTCGCGGTACAGCTCCTTAATGATGTTAATGAGTTTTTCCGGAACACAATAGCTAGATAGAATCTGCCACATCATCTTTCGGTCCACGCTATCAAAAGCGCGTTTAAAATCTACAAAAAAACATATACAGAGGAGAGTGATACTCAACTGACTGTTCAATGATTATACGCAGGGTGTTAATTTGATCAGTACAAGAGCGGTTTGGGCGAAATCCTGCTTGCTAATTTCTCAAAATTGGCTCTAACGCATTCCGTAAGCGCCTAGCTGTTATAGAGGAGATCACTTTGTTTATGGTGTTTAGCAGGGCACTTCCTCTCCAGTTTTCGCAATTGCTCAAATCACCTTTCTTGGGGAGCTTGACTATTAAGCCTTCTTTTAACGACGATGGAATGGTTTCAGATTCCCAGATATCTTGATATATCGCATGCAATGTTCGCGTAGTTAACTCGACGTCGGCTTGAAGGAGTTCTGCGTAGATGTTGTCATTGCCTGCTGCTTTACCTGATTGCAGGATTGTTGAACGAATTAAATTGTAGACATAGCGCATATCTATAGTTTCTTAAAAAACAATCTTTCAGCGCAGCAAATCAAAGGTTATATGAATACCTAAATAACAAGATACATGTGCTCCGAAAATAAATATTCTCTGTAGACGTTAGTAAGACTTTTAATTGCTCTCTAGATGGCCTTTTATGATTTGAAACATAAGCCAACAAAATATTGTCAGTTCAAGTGTAGGATGTTACGGTTACTGCGATGCAATTCAATTTTTTCACCTTTAACATCAATTGTCTAGCCCTAGAGTGTTGGTATGATACGCCCACGCCATTAAAATGTTCGTCATTTAATGCTTTTTGATGTTTGCTTATTTCATCTTGTGGAATACTTTCTATTTTCTTCTGCGTAGTGGAAAAGGATATGAAATTACGTATACAATTCTTCTTGGAATTTAACATCTTCTATTCCCAGATGAGTCAAAGAATTGAAATTATAACAGATAACCCTCTTGCCTCTTTTTATCCAAACAACCTATTTTTCTGAACCAAATTAACTGGGTGTGCTGCAGAGAATGAGACAAATGGTCACAATTTCAAATTAACTCAGATGGGTTAATATATAAAAAAGCTAATAATAAAAAAACACTGGCAAGGGAACAGTATGGCAATATGTGAATGCAACTGGGATGACCTTAGCAACTTCATTGGGAATATTAACTGGTCGTTATTATTCCGTGCTAGAGATGTCAATAGTAATAGGATGTTATAGGATCAAAGACTTCATTCTTTTCGGCATTAAAAACTCTATCCCTTTCAAGAATAAGTCTGTAAAACAAAAAGTAGACGGATTTGGCTGTAAAGATTTAGAGAGGTATGCTTTTGGTTTTACAAAGAAAATCCTACAGAAGAAAACCAAACCAAAAGCGAGCCAAAACCACATTTCAATACTCATCTTCACAGAGTTAAATTTGCTTATGACAAAAAATTGAGGCAAAAATCCAACAATGTCCCAAAAGTAGTTAGCATTTTTAGTCAACCGTGAAAAGAATTAGTAATACTAATACTAGAAAGGAGATATCGTGGTATAACGTTGCTGAGAACGGCGTATACGATTTTCTCCTCTATCATTGAAGACAGGATAGGCCCAATATGCGTAAATCCTTATTGGCCCAGAACAGTGTTGCCTCATCCAAGGCGATTCAACAACTGGTCAGTTTTTCACCCTTAGTCAGACGATGTCTAGAACTCCATAACTCACTGCACCAAGACCAATGCTTTAAGACAAATGAATGTATCCAGAACACTATCAAGTCCATCACATCTATAAAGGGCTTCGGTAAGACCTTGGACTGTCATGCGACCTCTTCAACCTGGCATTGGAGAAAGTTGTCGAAGAGTCTGATGTAATGGCGTGAGAAACAATCCTCTATAAGTCCATCTAATTACTGGGATACACAAACCATATTAACATCCTTTGTAGAATTACAAGAGCTGTACAAAAAGTGTTCATCCAGATCGAGCGGGCTGCACAGTCATTTCAACGAAAAAAACATATGGTGGTCACCTCTAAAAGTAGAAGATCTAACATTGGTTGGTTGGGAATTTAAAGAACTGCAATACTTTAACTACTTCCGGTCAATTGTAGCTACCACTAACAGAATAAAAGCACGAAATACACGCACTGCTGCTAAAGCCTACAAAGCCTGCTTTAGTCTGGCTATAGTCTTCAAATCCACAAATTCAACAATGTCCTCTGCATCAAACTGCTGGTTTCTATTACAGTTTTCATACCAGTACATATCCGTATATCTAAGCTGTTTTTCGAGCGAAAAGTTTAACGGATCATTGTGGAGACTCTATAATTACCAATAAGCGTTTCCGCGATGTTAACTTCATGAAGAGACCTATTCTTGGTAGGCTCCGGTGGGCATCATGATACATAGCTCGGATGAGCGAAGATAATACTGCTAGGAAAGGTCTTTGCGGTAGGATTTATGGGACATTATAGCGGATCAGACCAAGCTTTTGTTGGAATAATGCCATTGACCAGACGTTTTGGATATTCATTAATCTCTGAGGTGTGAGGAGACGCCGGGTGCATATATATTGCTCCTCGAGGCTCCCAGGCATTGTTCGTCAGACTCGATGGAGAACAGACCGCCCATTATACTGGCCTAGTATTTTCTGGAATGACTGTCGCTATCTAGCGCAGTGAAAACCTCCCCTTGGATGGATTGGTTTTTTACTGTGGTTTAACTCCTAGTAGCCTTATTCTTGTTATCTTTCTTAAGAACCTTGAGAATTACTGATCAGAATCAAAAGTGGTGCTAAGGACTCCTGCTGATTAATTAACATGGTTGTTAATCTAAACCGTCCTCTCTTTCCTCATACCGATCCATTGCGCTAACATCCATACTTTCTAAGGTCATAGAAACGCTGATCAATCCTTCGTAAGTTTATGCAATACCTTGAATCACGTGAAATCCTTAGCGACCAGCAGTACGGTTTTCGAAGGCAAAGTTTTACAGGTGACCTGAAAGCTTATCTCACTGAAAAGTGAAACCAGTCTATTCATTACTCGATATTTAAAAGGCATTTGACAAAGTCTGGTATCAAGCTCTTTTGTCGAAAATGTATGCCTATGGAATTGATAAGGCCCTGCCCGATAGTAACTACCTTTCTGACTGTTCAATCCAGGTGGTATTGGACGGTTTGAGATCGAATGTTCACCACACAAATGCCGGTGTTCCTCAAGGCTCTGTTTTGTCTCCGACACTCTTTCTGATTTTCATTAAGCGGTGTTCAAAAGAAATGTCCAGATACATCCCAACACAACCGCAATACCCGTGCCTTAACTCGAGCTTACGGGTCTACCATAAAACTTAACTTCAGACGTGCCAACCAATTCAGAGATTCCTTCTTTAGCCAGACAATAATTGTGTGGAATGAGTTGGCCGACTCTGTGTTTCCACATTTGTATGGTCTGCAGTCATTCAAGACAGATGTGCATAGACATCTCATCTTTTCCTCTCCCTAATTTCCTAACGCCCACGCTGTGCTCAGCATGATAATGGTGGAAATCCCTTTAGCGTGTGTACATTATAGAAAAAAACTTCCCCCCTTGACAACATTTCGCGGGTAGATTAGGGTTGCTGGCATGAATTATCTGCATAATTTCTTTAAGTTCGGTCGGCTCAGTTGGTATTTCCTCCATAATGACTGCCTCAAACATTGCGACTGGCCACACCTCACCAACCTCAGATATAGCCTTCTTATATAGAAATACTGATCTGTTCGGGATTTCCCTCATATTGACTTCCTCCACATTGCGAATGGCGACACCTTATCAACCTCATCAACCTCTGATATGTAGCCTTCTTATATAGTCAGAAAGAAGTTAGTTTTACCTTTCTTGAGACCATTTCGCATCTCTGGGTGAATAAAGAAGATTCCAGATTTTCAGAAAGATGCAATTTAGTGCATTTAACTATTAATTCGAAAGCCTTCTGCTTTCTGTCAATGAAAGTAAGCACCAACGCATGTTCTTTTAGGACGTTACTGAACAATTTCGGTTTTTCGACCCGACTCATGCACTTTGGCCTTTTTACTCCCAACCACATCCAACTCATTCAGAGGCCTTTTTGGAACGCTGCCCCTCAGGGATCTCAGCACACCTTTCTTATATTATTTGAGCCAAACGGCGGTCTTTATATTGTCGCTTTCCTATAGCAATGATATTGCTAGTTCCTGGCGTTGGGGCCTTTGCATCAGCCAACACGATTACTTTAGAGGGAGACCAACCTGTGTGGTTTAAGTTACTCCCCCAAGATGTTTCCGGGGTTCGTCGAGCGCCGGTATCGTCGTTCGGGCTTTGGTTATTTATTATTTATTGTTTATTAAATTGTTGGTCCATATTTGATCCCACGTAGGAGAAAGGGTTGTTTGACTGTGCAGAGATCCGAATGCACACGTAAGGCTGGATACAACTGGAAGTCGCCACGTATCCAGAGGACTCCAATCACGGCTGAACTGTTTAAAATATGCCACCAGCCTGGTTTATCCTTGCCTAGGTACGCATAACACCTTGATCCAGCTCTTGGGTTTTAATTTCGGTATTTTTCATCATCAATAATGAATTTTCCAAGTAATTTCGATAGCTCACAATGTGCTTACAAGTGACTTATTCAATGATTGTACCTATACCTTCTAGTTCTTTTTAATTCTAGTTACCTTTTATTTATTATTCAACAATATGCCGATTTTATAAAGTTCACTCGTTACGTTTCCACGAAAAAAACGTGGAACTGGAGGCGACAGCACTGCAAAGCTAAATAAACGAAATTCAACACAAATTCGTAGATTCTGCAATTGATACAAAATCTACAAGTTGTCTGCAATTTATGCAATTATTAAGCAGAGACTGAGGCGACAGTACTTTTTCGAACCTTCTCACATCTCAGTCTACTCAGGCTGAGCGAAAGCTTTTTGCACACAAGGCAATCATTTTTGTGTCACTACCATATACGAATATTCTTTTAGAGGCGTAATGGGGTAGCTAAGAAACTCATGAATTAGAAATTCTCAACATTTTGGAAAATATAAAATACCGGGTGACTGACACGAAGTGTTACCAATTTCAGACTGTCATTGCTGTCAAACCAGTAATGACAGAGCGCTCAAATTTACAACTAGTGACAGTTCATTCCATTGTTAACAAGCGTACAAAAGCATTTTACTGGGGAAATATTCAGAATAAAGTTATCCGCAATGGAATTCAAGCGTAATAGTGTGATTGCTCTGTATTTGGCTGGAAAATTACAGCCGCAGATTGTTAACCAGTTAAGACATCGGCATGTGAATGAAATGTTTGTGTATCGCACCATAAATAATTATAACGATACTGGCAGCATTGCAAAAAGCCATTGTGGTGGACCGAAACGCACTGCAACATCGCCGGATATCGTTTGGAAGGTGAAGGCCAAATTGGCTCGGAATCCGCGACGTAGCGGCAGAAAAATGGCTTGTGAGGCGAACATTTCGCTCGAACGGAAGCAGCATACATTGAAAGATCATCTTGGACCTTAAATTCCAAAAAACGCATGGTCTCGCTGAAGCTTAAAAAAAAGTTAGAGTTGGAGTTGTTACGCTTGCACGAAAGTGGCGATTTGCCGAATTTGGTTTTATCCGATGAGTCACCGTTCGTTATTGAGCAATATGTGAAGAAGCAAAACGACCGGATTTACTTGCCATTCGAAACCAAGCGCCGCCGATGGTGATGGTTTGGGCCGCCGTAACGGCCGTAAGCTGTTCACCGCTCGTTTTTTTGGACCGTGGCATCAAGATAATGCTCAAATTAATCGGGATCATGTGTTGGAGAAAGCGCTGAAGCCTTGGGCACAAAAACATTTCGGCCGCAGAGACTGGACACTTCAACAGGACTCGGCGCCGAGTCATAAAGCGCGCGTTTATCAAGATTGCCTGAGAAACAACGTTCCGCGGTTCATTTCCACTGCCCAATGGCCATCAAATTCACCACCGGATGCAAATCCGCTAGATTTCTCAGTTTGTGGTATTTTGAAGAGCAAGGTTGGGACAAAAAAATACCAAAGTGTCGATCATCTCAAGGAAGCGCTTCGCCGGGAATGGGCCAAAATACCGCAAAGCCACTTTCGTGCTGCATGCAATAGCTTTGTCGGCCGTTTGAAGGCCATAATCGCGGCTAAGGGTGACCAAATCAAAAACTGATAATGCAATTCGAAAATTTAAATATTTGTGAAAATTTTTTACTTTGATTCAATAAAATTCATCAAATAATAAAAATTCTGTGGCGTTTTGTTTTGGTAACACTTCGTGTCAGTCACCCTGTATAACCCAGTACAATTAAGAAACAATTACCTAACTTCACTTTAAATTTCATCAGTTGCATCCGTGTGTGAAAAATTATAGAATCAATTTGAATACCGTCTTAAAAGGTTGTGCTTGGAAAAAAATCAATTAGTTGTAAAAATACGCGTTTCGATTACTCCCAAAAATATCACCTCAAATATGTCAATTGTGTTGAGGGTGTCATATCAAGCAGGCTTAATTATTGACGCTTTAGATGCAGCTCAATTTAATCCGCATAAAATTCCAAATCAACTTCCTACTTCCAAAATTGATATGTATGACATAACATACGATAATGCGGCAGTAGTAGTCATCAGACCTCAACTCAAAATTCCACCCAGAATTAAAGCGCCATTTGTGATGAGGAGGAGCACTCGCCGCTCTATACGTGCGCTGACTGTAATGACGTGCGTACGCACGGGTACGCATAATTATTATTGCTACCAAATTACGTTACGCCACAAACGCCAACACCGTTTACCATTGAAACTCGAGTAGTAAGCAACAACAAAAACAAAATTTTTAAGGTTTTTTTTTTCAGGAAAGTGAAATTAAAACAGAAGACCATCATCAGCTATAATGCTCCGTCCCGTCTTTCCACGGTGCGTTCGAGGCCCATTAAACAGAAGCAAAAGTCAAAGTAAATAACGTCGCGAAATTTGATTATACAACAAAATGGAATGGAATGGGTCAACCTCAAAACAATGTTGGCCCAAAGTTGCGAACAAATATAAAACCAAAACGCAATCGAAAACCAAATCAGTCACCGCTGGAGTTATTTGTGAGAGCAGTCGAGTGTTGTTTTGTACCAAAAATTCAAAAAAGAAACACCGCGTAAGACATAGTCACGTGCATCGAATTAGAAGGATTTTTGTTTGTTTTTAAAAAAAAAACTGCTAATCAAGAGCAATGTTGTGCAAACAATCGTCAAGCCTTGCCATTATGGCAATCATCCTTGCGGCAAATCAGTGCGCAGCGCAGTTGTCTTACCACACTGATGCCAACAGCAATTCGTACACCCTGAAGACTCCCGGTGTTCAGCAGACTTTCACGCGTTATTTTAACGGACAGCGAGGAAGTTTATTGCAAGCACAGCAACAACAACTACAACAGCAACAGCAGCCGCAGCAAATTCAACCAGCTCTTCAACAGCAACAACAACAACCGCAGGTATGTAGCAAATAATCGCAATCTCGCATATCGATCCTTTGGTGCTCATAATTTACATTTCGAATGAATTTCGTGATACCGTCATTAAGAGAATCCGTGCTCAGCATTATTACCGTCATGGCAGGATTGTTGTCTTATACTCTACATGACGAATGTGATTGTAGTTTTTATGAAAATTACTTCTTGAGTTCAAGTTGTGGATCTCGTCATCGCATATTCGCGTTATCAGAGGAAATTGCCTCCTATAGTTATTGAGGAAAGTGATGAGATTGAGAAAAATGTCGTCACATCTATTATATGGCTCAGTGATTGTATTCAATTTAGGTGGTAACTTTCCCTTTTAAGCTTTTTTTTTTATAAGATGTTCCTTAACAAAACATCATTCTATAATGTACTTAGCCTTACTCGAAGTTTCATATCTTATAGCTTATCTTTATAAACAATTAAGCTTCTCTGGTAAAGATCTAACGAACATCTTACGGTTAGGCTAGAAAACCTTTAAGATGTTCCATAGGCACCTACTTACGAACGTTTGTAATCTTTTTGTGATAGAAGCGGTCACTTTCCATACAACAGCACAGCTTGCTTCGCCATATCATGGACATCATTGCAAACACTGATTTGGCTTTGCCGATTCAGTTGACAATGTCCTGTTCGGTTCCACCTTCGGTCGAGACAATAGTCCCAAGATATTGGAAACTCTCTTCTCTCTCTACCGGTTGTCCAGCAATGTTAACATGAGTAACTGAGTTAGTGCCGAGGTTGATGATTTCGGTTTTGGCAGCATTAATCTTCAAACCCGCAACATTTGCCTCCCTCTCCACATTTGTTGTCATTTGGTGCAGCTCCGTAATCCTGTGTGAGAGTAAACAAACGTCGTCAGCGTAGTCCAGATGTTTGAGTTTAGATGTAAGAGTCCAACGAATTCTTCCGTATCCAGTAGATAAAGCTGCGCGAAGAACATCGCTAATCACCAACAAAAAGAGTATCGGCGATAGAATGCAACCTTGTCGTACCCCACTTAGGATCTCGAATTCCTCTGACAGCTCTCCTTTATGCAGCACATGACATTTAGAGCCATCATAGGTTGCTTTAATAATAGCTATTAGTTTATCGGGTATACCTGCGCAAGGCGAGCCAGATAAACTGTCTGTTGACACTGTCAAACGCCTTTTCAAAATCGATGAACAGCAGGTGCAGTGGTGACCGCAATTCAATGCACTGTTCAATAATGATCCGAAGGGTGTTGACCTGGTCGTTAAAGGAGGATCTAGTGCGGAAACCTGTTCTTCGGCACCGAGTGTATCTTCCAGATGTTCCTTAATTCACTCAAGAACTACTTTGGCTATTACCTTTGCAACTGCAGGAAGAACGTCCAGTTTTCGTACTCCATAAGACTAACTTTTTTAGGGAGCTTAACAAGCACTCCCTTCTTCCACTCATCGGAGAAACTTTCTGCCTCCCCAGCTCTCTCTACAAGAGGATATTAAAGCTCTGCTGATGTCGTTGAGTGGCACGCAGAAGCTCTGCGGGTATACCATCTTGTCCTACTGACTTGTTGTTCTTTAATGCGTTAATCGCGGTAGCGATCTCTTCTTTACTGGGAGTTGAGGTTCGAATTCGGGAAATTGTTACTTCCGGCAGCTCCGTTTGATTTGGGTGCATATCGTTGGCGAATACCGGAACGTAAAGAAATACTCCTTCCATCGCTTAAACTGATCCTCATCTGGAACGAGCACGGCACCCTCTAAGCCTTTCACCGGATGTTGGCTAGTACAGTGACCCCCTGTCAGCTCTTTGGTGATTCTGTAAACGGTTTTGTTATCGAACCTGCTCGCTGCTTCCTCTGCTTCTGAGGACAAGTTGCTAATATACTCGTAATTACGTTTGTCACCTCTTACACCATGCTGCACTTCTCTCATTTTTCTTCGATACAGGGACTCTAGCTGAATCCTTGCTGCTGCTGGGGTATCTACAATACGAGCTTTAAGTAGCTTACGTTCTTTAATCCGCCTCCAGGTATCCTCTGTAATCCACGTGCTGTGCCTTGCCTGGCTTCTACCAACAATACTTTCCACTCCAGATGTGAAAACATTTTTCACAGCTTTCCAATGTTCTTGGATGGTTGTCGGCGGTGAGCTGCTGATTGCTTCCACTCCTTGCGAAAAATGATCCATTAATTGTCGGCATACTGAGGGGATCTTTAGCCGGTCGATGTTATACCTAGGCATTCGGATGATATTGCGGATTCTTTGAACTGGTACAGTACATAACTGGACAGCAGCTACCATAAGGCTATGATCCCGTACCATACCTATGTCGGCTTCTCGTCTGTTTCGGACGTCTAGAAGACAGCTCCTAAAACTGGGGCTGATAGTCACATGGTCGATTTGGTTGGATGATGATTGCCTGTCAGTTGATACACAGCTGACTTTGTGCAGGTCTTGTGCTCAAACATGGTGCCTCCTATAACAAGGTGGTTGGTGTTGCAGAAATCAACAAATCTTTCACCATTGTCATTTCGTTCGCTGAGTCTAAGTATTTCGTTGTCGTTGCCTACCTTGGCATTCAAGTCCTTCATCAAGATGACGATATCTCCGTTCGGCGTTGCAAATACAGCGCTTAGCCAATTGTAGAAGTTGTCCTTTTCATCCTCAGTCGAGGGATTCGTTGGGCGTAACACTGTATGATCGTAACGCGCCGTACTCTAGTCCGAAATCTGGCCGATAAGATACTATCACCGTGTGGGTGCAGGAAATTAGGCCTCTGCGTGCTGTTGGCGTTAGCAGCAGACCCAATCCAGATACACTGGGTCTGCCGGAGGGTTTACCGGAATAGAGTAGAACAGTGTTACACGTTGGGGATTGGTACTCTTCCGCGTCGAACCATCTTACTTCACTCACTCCCATTATGTCCAAATTATATCCAAGAAACTAACGTTCCAGTTGAAGAAATCTGGCATTTTGAGGTCCTTCACTCCCTGCCATACCATCTAATTATGAAGCAAGCTCCACCATACCTTTTTTATAAAATAGTGTTTTCGTTTTGATGATTTCTTTGAGCCTCAAAAATACACAATTCATAATACACACATACACATAGAAACACAGATATTCGTGTTCGACTGAAACAGTTTTTATTGACAATTTTCTCTTTAAATAACGATCATAAGACACAATATTCAATGTACTCCTATGACATTACATACCTATTTGCCTAATAGTCAGTGGTATCGTTTGAACTGCCTAGTTTTTCGGCAACAGTTGTCTTTACACTTTCTACTATACTTCTCATCGAGTCGATTGCTTCAGTCCAAGCATCTTTGAAACTATCGGCAAATTGTCTGACATGCTGCACAACATCACTTCTTTGCGGGAGGATACTCTGATCCAGTTCGTCCATCTCTTCGGTGACTTTATCTGCTTGTCGGCGAACACGTCTGGTGTTCCTCCTTTGTTGTCCTGCACGCTGCCTTGCTAACTGACCACCGCCATCGGTGGATCCTTGGGCATTTGAAAACTCATCTCCTTCACCAGCACCACCACTACCAGCACCAGCACCACCACTACCAGCACCACCACCACCTGTACCTTTGCCCCGACCACAAGGTGCACGTTTACGCCGTACCCGATTATCCTCAGCTGCCAATAAAAATTCTTCGCCCAAGATTGTCGATCGACGTTTGCGCCTACGATCGTCATCATCGTCGCCGGAGCGGACGCCTGATTTCATGGCGTCACCAAAACCAACAGCCGCATCGTGATTTGTCTTGAATACAGCAGGACCGAATCCAATTTCATGTTGGCCAGAATGCTTTGCTGCTGCTCCCTGATCGAATGCATCCTTGGCCATTCCGATGCCATTGAGAATGGCCGTTTCCATGTCCTTAAATGGGAAAATTGCAATTTGATAGAAATTCATGGAAATATTACCCCCCCCCCACACGAAAACAAAAGTAGAAGTTATCCAACAAATTTTTGTTTGTAGTGAAACCCACCTGCGGCACCGGTGATGAGCCAACGCAATGTAATGCTGCTCCAAATGTTAAAAGAAACATTTTCAGAACTATTCTCATTTTGTCTTGAATTTCTTTAACGTCGCTAGTCCTCTAAATTACAATTTTTAGTTTTATCTTTGTTCGCCAGAGTAAAGTTGAATCAAAAGTGTAGTTCATTACCAATACCCAGCACTTTTTATAAACAAATACCTTATCACTTGGAAGCATCTAGTTTCTTTTTTGCGGGTAATTAAACAGCTAGCTCTGCGCTCTCCGATGCACTTGAACAGCTGAACAATGAATTTATAAAAAAAAATTATTCCACAGATCGCGAATTGCGCTGATCTCCACGTCAGCCTGAGAGATAGATTATTGATAGGAGACCAACGAGTTAATACTGTTAATACATGCAAGGCAGTCATTAGTTTGTGCAGTAATTTTTTGTTTAATTAATTAATTTGATTTTGCAACACAACATGCAAGCGCTGAGGTTTCTGACTAAGTAGCTAATTTTTAGTGTGGCAATTAATTCCGGGTGTCGGACTCTGAAAGCTGGTTGTTTGGTGAGCCATCTTTATGCTGGTTCATCCGCAGTTTCGTTGCCAGTAATTCCACTATGGCTAGACATTCAGCCTTATTTGACCTTGTTTTTGATTCCCAGACAATCGAGAGGTGTGACCGTGAAAAAGATTTTTTTCTGTTTTTCTTGAACTCGAACTTCGAACCTCCTGGGCAAAAGTCAACGAAACAACCACAGCGCCCGCTTAAGATAAAAGAAAACATCATTCAAAAGTCCTCATTGGAAACACGTTTAAGAATGAATGTGCTAAAGGCAATTTAGATGACAATCTTGTCCATTTCTGAAGATAACACAACCATCTAACTTTAACTGCAATTAGTCGATTGCTTGACCAGCTGTGAGGCATGAAGCATGCCATCTTGTTGATAGCTCAAGTTAAGATCTTTCAATTTATCGCAAAAATAGTCATTGAACATGCCCATGAAGACGAATTATGGGCAACCGAGATTGTGGCTGCTGCCCGTTATACGAATAAACAGACCCCTTCTTTGTATTATTCAATTTAATGTCAATTGTCTTACAACCAAAATAATTCTCACTTTTATTTAAAAGTGTTGCTCCTTTTATGGTTTCTGTCTCTGTTAAAGGCTCCCATTATGGTTCGTGTCTCTGTTAAAAGCTTCCATTATGATTTGTGTCTCTGTGGAAAGTCACAGTTTTGATCCACTTTGGGCGTGAGGCACATACTAAATTAGTATACAGAGGATAAAGCCGCCAGCTCGAAATCATCATAAACTCACATTTCGTGAATGGCTTCGGGTTGCTGACTCTCCCAACTGCAACAATTTCGGTTATTACCAAAGACGTTAAGCCAGAAATGGTCATCATTGGTGAGACTGATTTTGCTATGAAAATCGGGATCGCTTTTTTCACACTCATGCTTAGGACCAAATAACTGAAGCTAAGTTGAGCGTTATAATCGATCGGCTTCAGTTATTGAATTAAAGCGAGCCTATAGTGAATGCAAGCGTAAGTTTTTTCACAATCGCAATTGCACGAATTTGCCACAAACTGGTCATTGAGGTGCCCAATAACAGACCGTTGCGGTCTAAAGCCTTGCTTCTCGCGACCATTTGTCTTGTGCATGTATATTTTTGCACACAAAGGGAAGATACCTACAATTTAATGGCGTCCGGCGAAATGAGAAGCTTTCCGTGACAAGTTATTACTCTCGGACGGGATACCGTTAAAAAATACCGTTAAAAATTATTGGGGATTCGAACCATGAACCTCCTGCTCAGAAACACTCGAGGATGCAGCTCCAATATTCTTTGCAATTCGTGAGCTTCTTTATCTTGTTGCCATGGGTACATTATAATGTACATAAATGTTGTTTCAAATTTTTCCAGCCGACATTAAATTGTTCGTTTATTTGAAAGAGTACGACGAGCTAGCGTATGTTAAGTTGTCGCAACCGAACGTGAAATTTTGATAAAAAATTTGGATAACTTCCAAACGTTGTCGAAGTCCATAATTAATTGGCAAATATAGGTGAGTAGAAATAGCGAGAAAACCGCAGCTAACTTCCTGTATAAGAAATAAACCCACTTGGAAAAATTAGGCGATTCAATTGAAAAAATGTATAGCAATCCTATTAAATAAGTATTTAAAGTAGTTCGCCTATCGTTGAAAAGAGGGGCTAAGAGCACGCACAGGTACCCCAATGTCCGGTGTCGAGCGGGCGAGACTGTTTTGGGTTCGCCTCAAAGCTGCCACGGCACATTTAGTGAACAACCCCGACTCCGAAATCACCACTAACACCTCTAATTACAATATTGGGTAATACCACTATATATTGTACGTTCACCAGACACATTAATGTTGCTAGTATGCCTTATGTGTCTTATTTCTTATCATAGGAATACTCGTATGTTAAACAAAACATGTCATGAAACGAAAGGACCAGCTTAACTGCTCACTCTTGACATCAGTGAAACTGATTCCAATGTCCTGATTGGCGTCTGACTGTCCACATAAATTACAATATCAATTGAAGATATTTAATTTTACCTCTGAGTACCTCCTTAATTGACATCACATTAGCTTAGCTGCAGTAGTTTAAGAGACGAACGAAAGTTTCCACATTCAGTATCTAATCAGTTCTCCAGAGTTCCCATTGCCAAGGTATAAGAATCCTATACCATATTTGCTAACTCATTTTGAAATGATTGAGGGTTCATTCTGCTTTACCTCCTTAATCGTACCAAGGAATTTCCATTTATCTCTCTTTAGTTCAAAGAGTAATCCGTTGTTGATAACTATTTTTTTTTGTGTGTATCCACCCTAGCCCATATGGCAGACACTGCGACCTGAAAGATCTATAGGAAGAGATCACATGGGAACTTACGTAATCTCGAATGGTGCGGTATAGGTACGGGCATGCACTATCTCCGCAGAACAAGTCAAAAGGAAACGCAATTTATCCACATGGGTCGCAGTGCTAGTACACCATATTTCTCATCATCTTCATCAAATAGCATTTTCTCTCGGGTTTGTCGGTCGGCAAGGATTCAAAGATCTAAAACTACTTCCAAACTTGTTCCCACATTGACTCTTTGCATTAAATAAATAAAAAGATATGTTTTCGTAAAGTTTGACTATATCTATCACCCTGTATTTCCGCATTGTTCCGAGTGGCATGACAATAGGTAATAAATGTTGCACCTTCAATGTCAGAGTTTCATATTGCAACTGATGCGTCAATTGAATGAGTGCGGTAACGAGAGCAGTTTTGTATTTGTTATCAATGTTATTAAAAAATCTCTAGTACTCATAATGCACTAATGACACTTTAAATAAAATTAATTAACATTTCATCTCAATTTCCAGTACGCTACCGCTGCTCCGCAACAACAAGCTTACGCAACGGCTCAGCCGCAGCCACAGCAACAGCAACAAACACAGGATCAAATTCAAGCCGCCTACTATGCCTATCAGCAGCAACAACAATTGCAAGCTCAACAACAGCAATATCAACAGCAATACCTGCAACAAGCTGCCTACCAAACGCCATCAACTGCTGCCATTCCCGCAGCCGCAACTACAGGCCAGGCTCAGCAATATCAGCCGCAACAAACACAGCAACAGTACATCTCTGCACAGGAATATGCTGCCTATTTGCAGCAACAACAGCAGCAACTACAACAACAACAACAACAACAACAACAGCCCCAACAATCACAGGCACAACAACCACAACCACAATACTACTCCAGCGCCCCAGCTCAAGCTGATCCACAGAAACAACAATCGGCTTCTACTACATCGGCTGCCTCCACATCTCAATCTGCCGCTTCAACATCAGCTGCTGATGCCAACGCATCCCTTCTAGGAGTCCAGTATTCACCATCCAATCAGGTGTCTCACGTAAAATTCTCCAGTGGAAATTTGGCCTACAACTTCTAAGGCCGGTGTGTGTTGACCGCGCGCGAAAATTGTTACCAATTGGAAATTTTTAAAATTCTAAAAACAAGACGAGTCCTTTTTTCCTTTTGTTTTTGTATATTTATTGTATAAAATTTTAATGTTTATGTTATTTTTGTTTTTGTTTTTCGCGTAAGGAAATTAAATTCATATTTAAATGAATGTTGTTGTACTTTTTGAACCTCCTATTGCTGGGTGAAGTTTTTAACTACAAGTCATAAAAGCTAAACTTTTTTTTATCGGCGCATATTAACAACGGCAATGGCGGGAAGCTGCTAACTTTTCAACAAAAAAACCGAAACAAAACAATGGTAGAGCTAAAAACTTTAATTAGCATGCCACAAGCTGTGCAGATGCCGAGATGGCAAGCGGCCAGCTGCTGTTGATTTTCTACCATGATTACTTTCTCTTTTGGCTTTGATCCTGGGATCCTCTCATACCTACCACCAACAAAAAAGGGCTGTGATATTTTTTTATGATTGAGTCTCGTATACTCGTACTTGCCAAGCAATCGATACCTAATATAAATTCACACCAGAAACTACACGGACTAGACAGACTATGATGGAGGAAGGTGGGTCTTGCTTTTTTCCTGCTTTGAATGCAGTTCCCCTCCCAACAAACGAAAGTTTATTCCCTGATTTATGCGCTTGGATTCGGTCAACAATGGCGCAAAAGCAGATGTACGCTTGGAGAATATGTTCGAAACGTTCTATCCTCTTGTAAATGTGCTGTGCGTGTGCTTGTGTGTGTAGCCAGTTATCGGCGTAATTAATCAAAGTTTTTGTGTAGTCGAAATGTACCGAAGCACATTGGTTCAACCGTTCAGTGTTGATAGTCGCACTATTTTTTAATAAAGATGCAGATAAAGTGGAAAATTGCTCACCTGCTGGTATACGAGAGGTGACGACGAAGTGTGTTGGGATTTACGAGTCGAATGGAAGATATGAGGCGATGTCGATTAAAAATTATTGCCACATTTTGCTGTAAAAGGAGGGTTTATCGCATGCATTACACAGCTGATGAAAACTTTTGCATGAGGTGATTAATGGTTGAAATTATTACCTATCCTCTTATACATTCCTACTACATAGTTGAGCAAAATATTAATCCGACACTATTATCGGTTCTGAGATAATAGGGTGTTATCGTCGCTTTTTTTAAATTTTAACTTCGGTGTAGGCAAAGCTCCCATTTATTCGGCTTATTACAAGCTAAACCAAAAAACTAAAAACTTATGACTAAGACTTAAATCTAACACATTAAGCTAGGGAGAATGGTGAAGCAGATCAAGTTAAGGCATAGAGTGCTGCGGCTAAAATCGAAAACGGTAAGGTTTAAGTTAACTTTGCACAGTAACCGAGATATTGTTTCGTTAGAGCCTTACATGGTTTGGTGTGTTGGAAAATAGAAGACAGGCAGGTACGTAGATAGTGATGAGCAAAATTGGTCTTGGTCTTGCATTTTTTGCCAAGACCAAGACCAAGACCGATCATTCAGTTGCAAGACCAAGACCAAGACCAAGACTGAGAGTTCAAGACCAAGACCAAGACCAAGACCAAGAATATGTATGCAAGACTGCAAGACTGCAAGACTGCAAGACTCTTGCATTTAAAATTGCGTAATATCTCTGTTGATATTTATTTATAAAACCTACATATATCGTATGTTTTTTTATAGGTTTTTTCTTTCCAGACAAGTCATATAAACGAGGTTTGACAAAAAAACCTTAGCGAAGACGATTGTGACATGGCACGGTTACAAAAAGAAATGCTGAAATTGACGGAGTTCTTTTGGAAGAATAAGTCTAGACTTTCTTGAACAAATTTTTTTCGAACTAACCGCTAAACATAAATGTTAGTAGTTTTATGTGTATATACTAAGTGATGAGAGTAAAGTAAAGGATAAACTGTAGGACAAGTCTTTGTGAACGTCATCACAACTAAATACCATATAAGAAATGTAAGCATTTATGCAGAAATGACTGGGAAATCTATATAGAAATGTATTCATGCAAAATAATTTGGGATCTGATTCTTTTGTATATTCTGAGGATAAAATCGTTTAACAGTAAGGGGGTATTTCTAATGTTGAGATCATTTCTCGGGGATTTAAGAAAAAGCTTACTTTGGTGTACCCTGACCCATGATAACGAAAATGGCTCTGTTAATAGTAATTGTAAAAACTTTATTTATTTATTAGGACTTTATTTTTAGAAGAAATACTAGCCTATGTAACTGCGTTTAAATGAAATCGATATTTTATTTGAGTCTTCAGATATCCAACTTCAATGCCTGTTCTAGTTTTCTTGCCCATGTTAATTTTTGACTTTGAGGTCAATTTTCTCCAGAAAATGCGTAATAAACATTACGTTTTACTATTTTTTTCTTATGAACATAACAATTATAAAACACCTCAACAAGAAGTTTGCGGAAAAACCTTTAGATTTTATGATACTTGGGAAAACCCGCAGTAGGTAAAATTTTTAAAAGAGTTTTTTTGCTTTTATGGTTTTTTGGAGGAGGTAGTTTGAAGGGGCCGATTACCTTGTTTCCAATTTTACCTGCCCACCTATTGACGCTGAATTTGTGTTGAAATGATGATTGTCTCCTTCTGTGTGGATTCTCCACAGCCCATATTGAGAATCGTCTGTCCAGAAAATTTATGTGTATTTTTGTACCAAACTAACTCTGGAACGCCTTGACCAATTTTAACCAAACTTGATGGCATACATATTACTTATTACCTGGAATCAATACAGCTGGTTGGTGTTGATGGATTTGTGGGGGGGGGGGGAAGTTATCAACATTGGTTACTAATGTTAGTGTTGATTCTACAATTTTCGGTATCGCTGAGACGAATAGTGATGGTAATACACACCACTAGGGTGTTTGGAGCAAGGCGTTCCACAGTTCTTTTAGAACAAAAATACATACATAGATATATCCATTTATGTATATACTCATATAGAAATTATTCAAAAAATACTTTGGTCTGCAAGAATTTTAGCAAGACCGCAAGACCAAGACCAAGACTCAGGCTGCAAGACAAAGACCAAGACCAAGACTAATGGCACGAATGCAAGAGCAAGACCAAGACCAAGACCGAGATGAAATGGTCTTGGTCTTGCGTTTGCTCATTACTAATCGTAGATTACGACGGTTAGTATTGTTGTGACCGGCAGAACTATTCGATCCCTGACCACACACTTGCTGCTCTCTACCCACATATGCTTTTCATAAATGACTTATTTTATGATCGGCACAGCCTGTCACATTGCCAGTACATTCGTGTACCGAATTTCCGAATTCACATCCACCACTAATCTGCAGAGTACGTACGGATGGCTGGTGTTTGTAATAAGAAACCGATCGATATACGATAAAGGCACTGTGATCCTTTATACATCTCGAGTTTCAAGCACAGGACGCAGCTCATAAATGCCGATACGATACCGAGAAACAGTTGGTGCACATGCAGATATTACGAAATAGTAATATCAGCTGGAGGGCAATTCTAAGGCGACCGTTAAGTGGCTCGACTGTGTGTGTTCTATGCTTGCACTTGTATTTGTGTATTGAACCCTTGTTCATGCACACGATGCTGTCGTTCCATTGGTGGATCGCAACCAACCAATCATATTGGTTGGTCGATCCATCCAAAATATTATAAAAGACCACTGCTGCGATTACTAAGGGCGGCAGTTGAAATTTAAGAACACAACACACAACATCACAAATCTCTTAATATAACTGACTTATAATAATAAATTGATAATAATAAACGTAATAATAGATTTCATAAAGTCAATTCAACGTTTGTGTTTAACTTAACATTCAACTCGCCCGCATACTCCCTCTTCTATACGTGAAGCACGGGGAGCCTGTGCGTAACAGTACAAAGGAATTTCGATTTTAATAGAGACGCGCAATCGACGGAGCCTTAGATGTGGCGATGCATGAAAAGAATGTCAGCAATATACCTACGTTCCTCAAGGGTTTTTCAATTTATAAAGTTGAGGCGGTCATGGTAGTTAGGAAGGATGGGTTGATTGTCCCAAAAGGTAGACCTCGAAGAGAAAATCGGAGAACACGACGTTGGATGCTCTTGATTCTGGAAACATGAACTTGATGAAAGTGGGGCTACATTTGACTAGCATATTCAAGGAGGAGCGGACTAAAGGGATGTAGAGCCAGATCTCTCCACATCATTTTTTTCCGTCAATATGAGAATGGAAATTTAGCTCATAGTCGCATAATATGCCGATGTCACCAAAAATATTGCACGCGGAGGGGGCTGGTTGCACTTTCGTGTTAATGTAATAGACTAGAATTTGGTGATATTGAGCTCTAAGCAATTTTTGAGTGTGAGGTAAACAACTCTAGTGGCCGAATTTTGTTCACACAAAACAAGCAACAAGTAGCAATCCAGTGCAGACAACAGCCGCAAAACGAAATCAAACGACACCCAGAAAAACATGACGCGATTTGAGTGCATTTTCGCGATACCAGAAAATACTATAAAACCGTTTAGGCTCACTCCATTCACATTCACGCACGCTCATCACAGGCTCACGCTCACGCATCGCTCAGGGTGCACGCTCATCTCAGGCTAATGTTCACGCATCTCTCAGGGTGCACGTTCATCTCAGGCTCAAGCTCACGCGTCGCGCAGCCTGCACGCTCATCTCAGGCTCACGCTCAAACATCGCTCAGGGCGCACTCATCTCAGGCTAACGCTAACGCATCGCTCAGGTTCCTTCAAAGCTCGCGCATCGTCTGGGCTCAAGTAATTCAGGGTAACGCATCGTTCAAGAATCAAGCATGGCTTAGAATCACATCACTCAAGCTAGCACATCATTCAGGACGGATCGTGCAAGGCTCGCATTTCGGTCAGGCAGACGGTCGTTCAAGGCTCGTGCAAGGCTCTCAAGTTGCTCAGCTCACGCTTCGTCACAACATAACGTGTAATACATTCAAAGAAACCAGACAAATAAAGAATTTAATTCGAAGTGTCACCAAACTAGAAATTTTATTGTAACGCCCCTAGTCACGCTGATTTTATCCCGGCTGGGAAAACTCCGTTACATGAGATACCAGGTCGAAAAATATTTAGAACTTGTTGAAGGAGACAAGAGTCTTGTGTAGAAGAAATGGATTTGATTAATTTAGTATCGTCATCGTCAGATGCATCCCGCCCATTCTAGAACCCATATGTAATACCCGAGCCTCAATTCGAGAATACGGGTCTATCATTAGGACTTTCTTCGGGCTTACCAACCAATTCAGAGATTCCTTTTTTACCGGCACAATAGTTACGAGTATGTGGAATGAACGGGCAGTTCTGTGTTTCCGCATTTATATGATCTCGCAGTCATTTAAGACACACGTGCATAGACATCTCCCTAATTTCCTAACGCCCAGGCTGTCCTAAGTATTATAAGGGTGCAAATCACTTGAGCGTGTGTACATTATAAAGAAAAAACCTTGCTATGAAGAGAATAGCCCGATCATTCATATTTATTGCGAGCCCGAAGGGCGAAGCTAATAATCAGAGGACAAGAAATTTTTTCTAGCGTACGTCGGGTTGTTGGGTTGTCGGGTTGTACGTTTGTCCGATTGTATACCGCGACTTCTACCAGTCAGAATTTGATGGGACTTGTTTTAAAATAATTGGTAAGCGCTTGGCTTGCGATGACGTGACGCGCGTAGGGTGTGGCGCATGTAATTTCTTTTAAATACTTGTTTTAAAATTTGGCTTGCGATGACGTGACGCGTGTCACCTGTTGCGTGTCACGCGTGTAATTTTTTTTTAAAATACATACTTGTTTTAAAACTTGGCTTGCGGGGACGTGACGTGTGTCACGTGTCGCACGTCGCGTGTATTTTTATTTTTTAAATATTGTTAAATACTCAATTGTTTTAAAACAATTGTTAAGCGCTCAGCTTGCAATGATGTAATTTTGATTTTTTTTTTATTCATAGGTTAGGAGAAAAAAAATGTTTTTTTTAAAAAAAAATTATGGGATCTAGCTAATAGGGCCTGGAATTTTATGGACCAAGGCATTTCTCAAGCGATTCGTATGAAATTCGGTATGTAGGACTAAGATGCGACTTTAAGACTTGTACCTATGGAAATTCTGGGACCTGGCCAATAAGGTATGGAATTTTGTGAAAAAAGTAATTTCTCAAGCGATTCCAATGAAATTCGGTATGTAGGACTAAGATGCGATTATAGTACTTGTTCCTATGGAAATTCTGGGATAGGGTCAATAGGGTCTGGAATTTTGTGGACCAGGCAATTTCAATCATACTTTTATAAGCTAGTAGAGATTTTTGTGCCGATGGCTGACAACCATGACTTCGTGATAGTTCACGTTTTTTTTAATCGAGAATTAAGAAAAACTCAGCTGTGATTATTATTAACATCAAGCTAATGACGATTATACCCTCGAAAGCAGACTACCAATCAAACTCATACATGTAGTTAACGTTAAATTTTCAATTCCCTATTACGTATATTATTATTGTAATATTATTATTGTTTCCTATTTTGTTTATTAATTTAACCGCCAAAGAAGTTCAAATTCTCCCTTCTGCATTGGGATGCACGCGACTACATTTTTGAAGGAACTGAAATACAAATTTGCCATAATAATAATAGAGGTTTCCTTCCTTCCTTCCTAATTATGATGGTCATTCAAGAAAACCAGTCAGATGACTTAGCCACAACATCTAAGTGGCCAAGATATAAATCTCTTTTATTGTGTTTTAGTTTCAGATCTCCCAATGGAGTGCACATACATGTGTGAAATAATGATTTCTATCGCCTACTAAGGATAATGCTGACGCTTAATATTTTTAATCATAAAACTTTGTCTGTCTGCTTGTCTGTCACGCTTCGCAGCAGTTTGCTGCATATGCTGCCTGCCTGAGAGAGATTCTTCTAATAATCCTTCTAATAATTATGCACAATGTGTTGCAGGCATACCAGGCACAGAACAGCTTCAATTTATCAAATTAAAAAATGAACTGCAACACACCGCAACATGCAGATGACGTCGTTCTCTTCATTATTTCGAGATTTTGTCGTTTAGACGTAAACATGTCGTGTTCATAAACATGATAGTCAGCTGCAATTGTTGTACAGGATAAGTAGCACAGAATATAAAATATTAGTCGGATGTTTGTGTTTTTGTCTGCGCTACCGCATGAGGCAATAAGCTTGATAGGATAGTGTTCCGGAACAACTTGTTTGCATTCTAAGCTCGTAGATGCATCCTTATTCTTGATTGCTTCCGCATACAAGTTGAACATTCAATGGGCATACAAAGAAGAAGTGTATTAGTGTCTAACCAATTCAGATGTAATGCTTGAGGCATGCTGAGAATCATTGAGATAAGGGTATGCAATAAGACCAATTCTGCTACGGGAATATCGTACTGTTATTGTGTGACATTAGAAAGACCTTTGCCAAGTATGAATAGTCGATATGAGAATGGTGTTTGCCAACTTGTATGTTGGTTTGTTGTTGCTCTTGCTCTTAAAATGGCTATAAATTAGCTTAAAACAGAAGTTGATTTAGCTTACAACAAGTGGCTTTTTGCAGTTGCTAAGTTAACTTTAATATTAAATCAAAAACTGAAAGGTACCTATAGGGGAAAAATTAAAAAATGTACAGGATCAGATAATCCTTTCCGAAAACAAAACAAAATTTAAAAACCCTACTGTTCTTCTATCCATATTGATGTTGCTTACTTATTGTTCAGTTGGATCGTCTAAGCCTGAAGTAATCTTTGATACTCATTTGGAGCTCCTCTCCAATGTGTATACTCTTAGTAGTCGAATATTCTTCTACTGTGTACAGGAGAAAACTCCCAAAGTAAAGAAATTTGAATAATCCAGTATATAGTGTATGCAATGGTTCCTTAGGTTATCGAACCTGGCGGCGTAGAAGAGTACTTCAGGACTTCCCAACTTAATCTCCTTCGAACTCAATTTGCATTTAATATTCATAACAGCAACTCGACATAGACATCCAAATGCAACAACTCAGGGATGAATTTACATAGACATTGAAAGTCCATTAATCCGGCATCCAACTGTTCCGCCTCTAAATTTACCCATTGTTTTTTTTTTTCAGTATGGATGCAGATTTTGAGGGTTGGAACGAACTCTTTTTTTCTTAACGCAACAATTAGATTCACATACTATTTGATCCAGTTAGAGTACATATAAAGGATTTTTCGATGGAACTACAATTATTTAAAGCTATATCTGAAAGACGAACAATATATCTCGGACATTTGTCACACTCGGGAGAGATTGGACCTTGAAAAAGCTTTTTTGTGTTTTTCTGGAACTCGAACTTGCACTAACCAATCCACTAACCAATAGAGCTGCGGCACCCACCCGGGATACTTAAAGAATTATTTAAATTCACGCTCCACTATCTTAGTTGAGCGATTACGGACGTGACCACCATGTTCTTTATTTTTCTTTCATTTATGTGCAGTCCCATGACAGCTGCTCCATCTTGATGAAAGCTTCTTGTACGAGTACAAGTACAGCTCTTGGGTTTCTACGAATGATGTCAATATCGCCTGCGTAATCCATTGTATGGATAGACTTAAAGAAGATGGTTCCTTTGGCTGGTTTCGTTACATTATAGTCACCAAAGACTTTCTTCTATGCCAGATTGAAGAGGACGCATGTTAATCTATCCACTTGTCATAACCTGTTATAACACATTGATCTCGATAGTTATCTGGACATATTAACTTGGCTTATAACATTGGTCTTTGATAACCAACTACTAATGGTTTCATTATATTTTGTCTCATGGACTTATAGATATATATATTCGGGCTATGCTTTCATAGGCGGCTTAAACGTCTATAAACAGATCGGTTGGTAAGTTTTTGAACTCTCGACATTTTTACCTCGCCTAATGGTGGTCACCTATAGGCAGGTGATGGAAAAATGTCTAGAGTTTCAAAACTCACTTTTTATAGACTTTAAAGCCGTATATGATAGATAGCATATAGCCAGAGTAGAGCTTTATAAAGCCATGAGAGAATTCGGCATTCCGAAATAAACTGACAAGACTATGTAGGTTGACCATGACCAATGTTATAAGCCAAGTAAAATATCCGGAGCACTATTAATACCATTCAACATATATAACGGGCTCCAACAAGGGGATGGACTGGCCTGCTTCCTCCTTAATCTGGCGTTAGAGAAAGTGATCCGAGGCTCTGACGTAATGGCGAGAGAAACAATCCTCTATTAGTCCATTCAGATACTGGCTTATGCAGACGATATTGACATCGTTGGTAGAAACCGAAGAGCTGTACAGGAAGTTTTGATCCAGATCAAGCAGGCGGCAAGAAATCTGGGGCTGCACATAAATGAGAGCAAAACAAAGTACATGGTGGCCACGTATGCGAGTAGAAGATCCAACATTGGTCCCTCAATTCAATTAGTGGAGCGCGAATTTGAAGTAGTGCAATTCTTTAACTCAACTCAGCAGCCGAACCAGAAATACGCGCACGGCTACCAACAAAGCCTACTATAGTCTGACATGACTCTTCAAATCCAGGAACTTAACCATAACATCCAAGCTGCTGATATATAAGACAATGGTCATACCAGTACTTACATATAGTTCCAAGACTTGGGTGCTTAGCAGAAAGCATTCTGACCTCTTATTCGCTTTCGAGAGAAAAGTCTTACAGCCCCATATGTGAAGAAGGACGATTCCGGAGACTCTATAATGATGAGATCTATGAGCGTTACCGCGATGTCGACATCGTGAAGAGAATTAAGTTCGGTAGGCTCCGGTGGGCAGGACACCTAGCTCGCATGAGCGAAGATGATCCTGCTTGGAAAGTCTTTTGCGGTAGGATTTATGGAACACGACAGCGAGGCCGGCAAAGCCTAAGCTAGAAGGATAGCGTAGACCATGCACTATCCGATATTTTCGAACGATCTCCGCAGAAATCTCACCTATTCGCTAGTGGATTTTCACAACTTCTTTGCGTTGTGCGACTGTATAATTCACCTCGACAATACCTCACATAAGACGGCTGTCATAAAACAAAGCTATATTATCGATACAAAAAAATTGTGCTAAATTCAAAATAGGCGGTCTTAATGGAACACTCTATAGTTATTACTTTGTGAATTGCGGGCCCTCTAGTTTTATTAGCTTCGCTGGGACACCATCTGATTTGTGGTCTTACTATTTTTGATCCGCTTAATCGCTTTGCTTATTTCTTCTAAGCTTTTTGCATCAGCATAATGTGATCGTTTAGTAACTCACTAAAGTGGACTTAACATCTTAAGATCAGGTAAGTGGATGAGAATAATATTTTTGCAAATACTACACATCGGGGGGTTTTTTTTTTGAAAAAGAAGATCCAACATTGGTCCCTCCAATTAAGTTAGAAAAGCGAGCGCAGCAGCCATGTGCATTACCACTGAGCCACGCCGCCCGCCTGTTGTATAAAGCCAACGTATAAAGCTTACTTCGTATGGAGAATTGTTGGCCTGCTATGTGAAGAAGAATGATTATGGAGACTATATAATAATGAGATCTATGAGAATTAAGCTCGGTAGAATCAGGTGAGCAAGACACATATCTCGCCTGAGCGAAGAGGATTATGTTGAGAAAGTCATTTGCTATAGTATTTATGCCGCACAAAAGCGAGGTAGACTAAGCTTACACTAGAAGAATGATTCTAGGCCTATTCCACTAGACACTATTCCACTGGACACAATTCCACTGCCACAATTCCACTGTGCACAATTCCACTGGACACAATTTTACTTGGCACAATTCCACTTGGCACAATTCTACATAAGTAAAATATTAATTTGTGTATTTGCGTTTCCGTGTAACTATACAAGTAATAATGCAAGTTAAATTGTTCCCCAGTCGAATTGTGTCAAGTGGAATTGTGCCAGTGGGATTGTGTCCAGTGGAATTGTGTCTAGTGGAATTGTGCTAGTGGACTCGGCCGGTTACCGGAAGAATAGCTTAGAGGAGGATGTCCAGAGTTCAGGTATGCTATACTTGATTATATTGTCTTGAAATCGAAACCGGTGGAGAGGTTCTTTGCGGGAAGTCACGTTGTACAGCCAAATATAATTGCCAAGCTGAACTATGCTTTTCAATTTGAAATTTTTTTGGTATCTTAAAGATGTGGCCCTGAAAGTGTACTGCAAGAAATAAACGATTTTTTTGTTTAACATTCTATTGACAGTACAATTTTTTATAAATTTATAAAGATGGTAATCTTAGAAATAAGTACTTTATAAGGATATGTCCTCATCAAAACAACTTAACCGCCTTCGCTTGAGAAGTTCTTCTATGATATCCCACCTCAATGTCAAATAAAATAAAATTTTCTTAGAAGTATTTAAGCGGAATTCTTTGTGCTTATTGAAGAAGTTGAACTCCCATTTTTGCTTCATTGGTTTTAGCCACAACCAATTACTACCAGTCCACTCTTATGCTTTTCTTTTATGCAAAACAATTTTTTTTTTGCGAATTCCAATCAACCTCAGTTTTGAAGGATGTCAATTTTGTTCAACGTTGATAAAAATAACAAAGAGATGAACTTTCCGGCGATACTTTATACTTTTTAGTGGCAATGTGCTCAGGTCGCTCACGTCTATTTGTCCAAGGCAGTCATTGAACGTAAATTTACCTTTTAATCTTTTATTTCAAATACCAACCTAATAGAGCAAACAAAGCAACCTTCGTGCAGATTTGACGACTTACAAAGAATACAGCAACAAAAACTCAACGAGAAGAAACAATTTTAAAAAAATAAATGAAAAAATAGAAATAAGCTCTGTTGTCGTCCAGAATTCTAATTTAAAGTCGATGCGCATAAAGTTTTTGTTCTGCTGTTATCACTTGTCAGGTGCGACGACAACGTGCAGTTCATTCTCCGATTTTTTACGAGTGGATGACTATGGTAATGGCGTTTTTATAAATTTATCAGGACGAAGGAATAAAGTGCAAAAGCATCATAAAAATAGAAACAAAGGTGAATTCTTAAAATTGAAGCAGGTAATAGGGGCTAGTACCTAATAGAGGCATATTTGAGAATTGTTTAAGTTCATTTGTATATAGCAACAAATACGTTTTAATATTGATATAAAGTCGAACAACTTACAGAGATTAGTGGTATGCGTGGTATGGCTTACAAGAGAAAATCTTTAAAGAGAACATGAATCATCATCATCATATTTGGCTGTACAATCGGGGTCCCGTCCTGGCCTCCTGTAAAAAGTCTCTCCACCGGTCCCGATTTCGAACCGATGTCATCCAGTTTGGCATCCATGTCGTGTTCCATAAAACCTACCGCAAAGGAAAATCCGAGCAGGATCATCTTCGCTCATGCGAGTTAGGTGCGTCCTACCCACCAGAGCCTATCGAGCTTAATTTTCTTCACGATGTCGACATCGCGGTAACGCTCGTAGATCTCATCATTATAGAGTCTCCGGAATCGTCCTTCCTCACATACGGGGCTGTAAGACTTTTCTCTCGAAAGCGGCTAAGAGGTCAGAATGCTTTCTGCTAAGCACCCAAGTCTTGGATCTATATGTAAGTACTGGTATGACCATTGTCTTATATATCAGCAGCTTGGATGTTATGGTTAAGTTCCTCGATTTGAAGAGTCCTGACAGACTATAGTAGGCTTTGTTGGCAGCCGTGCGCGTATTTCTGGTTCGATGCTGTTATCGGCTGCTACAGTTGACCTGAGATAGTTAGAGGATTGCCCTACTTCAAATTTGCGCTCCACTATTTGAATTGAGTGACCAATGTTGGGTCTTCTACTCGCAGACGTGGCCACCATGTACTTTGTTTTGCTCTCATTAATGTGCAGCCCCAGATTTCGTGCCGCCTGCTCTATCTGGATTAAAGCTTCCTGTACAGCTATTCGGTTTCTACCAACGATGTCAATATCGTCTGCGTAAGCCAGTATCTGAATGGACTTATAGAGGATTGTTTCTCTCGCCGTCAGGAATTTATTTTTTTGAAAAGTTGCAAAGTGCAAAGTTGGTTGGTGAAATAGGGCCCGGCCCGGCCCTACTTTTCACTCTATCTTTTCAAATCTCGTTTCACCAAACGCAAATTTGCAAAGCGGAAATTATTATTTTGAAAAGTTGAAAATTATCTTTCTTTCCGAAATTCAGTTGAGCATTTGTTGTGACAATTTGGTTGTAATAATTTAAAAAATTAAAATGAACCGTTTCGAAGCACGTTTTGAAAACGAAGACGATACTAATAGTGTACAAAGAGTTGTAAAACTAAGAATTTGGTAATAACTCTTCAACTTTGGAAAGCTTTCGTTAAATACGAATGTGTTTTGTCAAAAACTAGACACAAGCTTAAGTTTAACAGCCAACGATAGATAGATAGATAGATAGATAGATAGATAGATAGATAGATAGATTTTATTCATTTACAATAATTCATTAACAAAATACAAATAGGAGGGCAACGTCGTCCACTGCATTCGTCACAACTCTGCCGTCGTACAACGTAACTTCGCTGTGTGGTTGCCCCGCAGGTTTTTACGCTGGTAGAGCTCAGCATATCGCTGCCGACAGCGTCCAGTGCATTCTCGTCACAACTCTGCCGTCGTACAACGTAACTTCGATGTGTGGTTGGCCCGTAGGTTTTTACGCTGGTAGAGCTCAGCATATCGCCGCCGACAGCGTCCAGTGCATTCTCGTCACAACTCTGCCGTCGTACAACGTAACTTCGATGTGCGGTTGCCCCGTAGGTTTTTACGCTGGTACAGCTCAGCATATCACTGCCGACGTCATCCACTGTATTCGTTACAGTTCTTGCCGTCGTACAACGCAATATCGCTGTGTGGCTGCCCCGCAGGTTGTCACGCTGGTACATCATAGCATATCACTGCCGACGTCGTCTACCTACATTCGTCACAACAATGCGTAACGGTACATCTCAGCTTATCGCTGCCGAGGTAGTCCACTACAGCCGTCACTCTCCTCGCTATCGCACGACAAGTTCACGCTCAGGCTCAGGATTCACGCTTATCTCAGGCTTACGCTTACGCATCGCCTAGGGCGCACGCTCGTCTCAGGCTCACGCCCACGCACCGCTCAGTATTACGCCCACGCATCGCTGAGGGTTTACGCTCGTCTCAAGCTCAAGCTCACGCATCGCTCAGGATTCACGCTTATCTCAGGCTTACGCTTACGCATCGCCTAGGGCGCACGCTCATCTCAGGCTCACGTCCACATTTCGCTCAGGATTTACGCTCATCTCAGGCTCACGCTCACGCATCGCTCAGGCTAGCGTATCGGTAAACCATTCAATTATAAGTAATAAGGAAAATAAAGAAAATAATTCGAAGAATCACCAAATATAAATTTTATTGTAACGACCCCTTTCCGCTGAACCCTGGTCACGCTGAGTTTACCCGTCTGGGAAAACTCCGTTACAACATAGTCTCTCTTAGAAGGATGGCAAATTTAAAGGGGAAAAGTACCAATTCATAGTAAATTTTTTTTATGGCAGCCTGCGAACTTTTTAATCCAACCTCGTATTAAGAAACTTCGAGTAGTGCTTTACTAAACTCTTCTCTTCTTACATCAATTTCTGAAATAGTTCCAATATTTTAAGTGTTCAAGTGTTCTTGTTGATGCTTTATATAGTAGTGTGTTATGTGCTGGAAGGATACTTTTGGATGTATTTGCTTTACTCTGAAGAAACAGAACAGAAGTTTATTGATTTATTTCTCATAGCAATAGTTCTCGCTTAAACAAAACAGGGGATAAGGTTAACAGTCTTAAGGGATTCACTTCTAATTTATGGATCCTTCTAAGTCAATTTGTTCGTTTAAATGTTGCCAAACTATTCTCACTGGTATAGTGTAAATTAAATGCTTCCTTGTACTGAATTATGACATTTTCACCACTAATTTAATAAACATTATATTAAATGGTATGCAAACAGGCTAATAAATATTTTACAGAAATTAATTTACTCAACGTTGTAAGTTTTACGTGGCAAGAGTTATGTACAAAAGATAAAGTTTCAAGCAAACACAAATCTATTAATTATAATGGACATAGTAGTGTACATTCCCGAGTGAAGTTATTGTAATTATTGCATGAAAGAGTGTATTGAATTAAATTACGCAACCCTGTAAACATTTACCGTGTTGCAGAGCTTGCGTGTTTGTGTACTTTGCGTGGAATTTCTAAAGCTATTTATATTTCGTGATATTTTAGAACTGGGATACGGAGTAATTAACTACATTGGGCTCAGAGGCGATACCTTAACTGCGCCACAATCCCAATAAGCAGCAATCGATTTTAATCAATGAAGTTAGGTAGATGTTCGAAGCAAAAAAATGCATAGGTAATGAGCGAAGAGGCAATTACTAAAATGTAGGCAGGTAATTTGCAGCTAAACATTTACTCGCCAGAATCTCACCAAATAAAGTAATTACTTTTTAGTGGAATTGCATGCCACTCTGCCGCTGATTTTTTTCTTGTTTGGTTTACGTTGGAAAATGAACGATTTTTCTTGTACGTTGATTTACGTTATCTTACATAAGCCCTCTCTTGACTTTTTGTTTGCTACAACTTTTACTTTTTTTTTCATTGTGTTCTTTTGCCAATTCGAAAGGTTTCACTTGGGGATCTGCATTGCGATTGATCGGGAAACTACTGACTGCTCAGAACTTGGTTTGAGCCAGTAGCGCAACAATCAAGTTCGTGATGTAGTGCTTGGTTTACCTCCTAGTGGTGGTCCGAGGGCAACTATGTGTATAAATCCTTGTATATGTAGGCAAAAACTGAAAGTGCGAACGGTCTAGCGTTTCTAGTCTAGGTAACATGGGATAGCACCCTGTGGTACTGAATAATGCCCGCTACTGAAACCGAAACAACGCCTCGGATAAGTAATGATCGAATAATGACGACTTTTGGCTATTGCACTCGGACTAAGATTGGTTTCTGGAATGTGAGGACGCTCCTTGACTCAGGGAGTGAAGGACTTCAAAATGCCAGATTTTTTCAACTGGTACGTAAGATTCTTCAACATAAATTGGACATCTTGGAGTGAGTGAAGTAAGATGGTTCGATGCAGGAGAGTACCAATCACCAACGAGTAACACAGTATATACTTATCTACTCCGGCAGTCCCCGTGAATCTGGAGTGGGTCTGCTGCTAACGACAACAGCACGCCTATTTTCCTGGCACCCACATGGTGATAGGATCTTATTGGCCAGATTTCGGACTAGAGTACGGTGCGTCACGATCATACAGTGTTACGCCCCAACGAATCCTTCGACTGAGGATGAAAAGGACAACTTCTACAATCAGCTAAGCGCTGTATTCAACACAACGCCGAACGGAGATATAGTCATCGTGATGGGGGACTTGAATACCAAGGTAGGCAACGACAATGAAGGACTCAGACATGTGATTAGGAAGCACAGCCTCGGCGAACGAAATGACAATGGTTAAAGATTTGTTGATTTCTGCAACACCAACCACCTTGTCATAAGAGGCACCATGTTTGAGCATAAGACCTGCCACAAAGTCAGCTGGGTGTTAACTGACAGGCAATCATCATCCAACCAAATCGATCATGTGGCAATCAGCCGACGTTTTAGGAGCTGTCCTTTAAACGTCCGAAACAGACGAGTAGCCGACATGGGTATGGCACGGGATCATAACTTTATGGTAGCTACTGTCCAGTTACGTACTGCATCAGTTCAAAGAATCCGCAATATCATCTGAATGCCTAGGTATTACATCGAGATCGACCGGCTAAAGATCCCCTCAGGGATCATTTATCGCCAGGAGTGGAAGCAATCAGCCAGCAGTTCACAGCCGACAACCATCTAAGAACATTGGAAGTTTGTGAAAAATGATTTCACATTTGGAGCGGAAAGTGTTGTTGTTAGAAGCCAGGCAATGCACAGCACGTGGCTTACCGAAGATACCTGGAGGCGGATTTAAGAACGTAAGCTACTTAAAGATAGTATTGTAGATACCCCAGCAGAAGCGATGATCGCTGAATCGAAGCGTAGAGAAGTGCAGCGTAGTGTAAGACGTGACAAACGTAATTATATTAACAAACTGGCCTCAGAAGCAGAGGAAGCAGGTACGATAGCAGAACTGTTTACAGAATCACCAAAGAGCTGACAGGTGGTCACCGCTCTAGCCAATATCCGGTGAAAGACCTAAATGGTGCCGTACTCGTTTCAGATGAGGATCAGCTCAAGCGATAGAAGGAACATTTCTCTACGGTCCTTAACCGTGTTTTCGCCAACGATATGCACCCAAATAAACGGAGCTGAAGGAATTAACAATTTCCCGAATTCGCGCCTTAACTCCCAGTAAAGATGAGATCGCTACCGCGATCAACGCACTAAAGAACAACATGTCAGTAGGACTAGAGCAGAGCTTCTGCGTGCCGCTCCAACGACATCAGCAGAGGCTTTATATCCTCTTGTAGAGAGAGTTTGTGAGGCAGAAAGTTTCCCCGATTAGTGGAAGAATGGAATTATTGTCAAGCTCCTTAAAAAAGGTAGTCTTTTGGAGTGCCAATGCGTTCTTCCTGCAGTTGCAAAGATAATAGCCAAAGATTACAAACGTTCGTAAATAGGTGCCTACGGAAAATCTTAAGGGTTTTCTGGCCTAACCGTATCTCTAACGAACATCTTAACCAGAGAACGGGTCCGGAACCAATAGGCACAACCACCCAACGACGGAAATGGCAGTGGATTGGCCATACACTCCGAAAAGACGACCGTTCCATAGCAAACTACGCAGTGCAATGGAATTCGTTATCTCAAGATGGTAGAAGAACGGGTCGTCCGAGAAATACATGGCGCAGAACAGTTGAGGAGGAGCCACGGCAATTGGGGAAGAGTTGGAGAGAGCTGAAGCTCATTGCCAGGAACCGCACACGATGGCGCGTAGGCTTAGTAAAGGCCCTAGGACCTACAAGGGAATATAATGGATATATTAAGTAAGTACACTCTTTTGTTGGTAAACTATTTTTTTTTATCTTCTGAGTTCTTTATATTTTTCTTAGCTTGTGCGCGTTCTATGGGGTTGTTGCATTGCTTGGTAGGAAACATTCCTACGTTCTGTCGGTAGCTTGCATTTATCATCATCCGATAAAAAGAAGTTCTTCCAAAGAGTACGCGGTATGAAGCAATATACACCATGTTGCACTGGCTGCAAAGACAAAGATGATAATTTGTTCGCAGATCTCAAAGACATCTTGGAGGAAGTGCAGTTTTATGAGTTGCTAAATGCCCAACTGAGGACGGAATTTGGGCGGCTAAATTTTTTCAAACGCCAGGTTGAAGAGGACGCCTGTCCATCCCCTTTTCTGAGCCCGTTAGATATGTTGAATGGGATTGATAATGATCCGGATATTTTTACTTGGCTTATAACATTAGTCATATAGTCAACCTACATAGTCGTGTCAGTTTATTTGGGATGCCGAATTTTCTAATGGCTTTATAAAGTTCTACTCAGGCTATGCTATGATAGGCGGCTTTAAATTCTATAAAAAGATGGTGCAGTGAGTATTGACAGTCTAGACATTTTTCCAACTTAGGATGAAAATGTAATCAGTTGTTGATTTACATGGGATGTAGACACACTGGTATGAAACAATGATGACTTTAGCGTATGGGGCTATCCTGTCTTGAAGGATAGAGGAGAAAATCTTATACGCGGTACTCAACAACGTTATACCACGATAATTGCTGCATGTTGTGATATCCCTTTTCTTACGTATGGGTTACAGGATGCCTCTTTGACAGTCTTCTGGCATAGCTTCATCCTCCCATACTTGCACTATTATTTCATGAATTGCTTGGTGTATTGTGGTGCCTCCAATTTGAATCAGTTCTGCTGGGATCCCATCTGATCGCGGGGCCTTATTATTTTTAACCGATTTATCGCTCTGCTAACTTTGACTATGTTTGGTGGTGGCAGCAAGGTATGGTCTTCGTTCATTGGTGGAGCCTCCAATTCCTATCCTATCCTATCAAAACATGGTCCATCTGGTTGCGAGTGTCTCCATCAAGAGATACCCAGGTGGCTTTGTGGATATTTGCACGCGCAAACCTTGTACTCGCAACGACCAAATTATTGCTTGTTGCCATCTCTATGATTCATTGTCCATTGTCATTAGTGTTCTCGTGTACGCTATGAGTGCCAATGTACTGCCTGAATACTGGCTCCCTACCTATTTTGGCATTCATATCCCCCAGAATGATTTGTACGACGTACTGAGGTCAGGCATGGACTTCCCGTTCGACTGATTCAAAGAGTTATTCTTTTTCGTCATCTGGGGAATCATCTGTAGTTGCGTTAACGTTTATGAAGCTTATTGTTTTACAACTGCCCTGCACGTAAAGGGTGCATAGCCGTTCATTTGTTACTTTAAAGCCGATAACGGTGGGTTTCATTCTTTTGCTGACTAGAAACCCCACCCCGAGCACATGATGTCTTGCATTATAGCTGAAATATATACATAATTTAAATTTTTGTAAGACATCATTCCTCGTCCACCGCATCTCCTGGATTGCTGTTATGTCGGCCTTATATTTAGATACAGGGTATCGCCCAGTTGCTGTGCAGCTCGAGCTCTATACAGTGAGCGTACGTTCCATGAGAAAATTCTTAAGTCGTTTAGCCGTTTTCGTTGCCGTGGTCGTCGTCGTTCATCAGTGTATCCGAGGCTGATTATGGGTTCCGTAATAATAATTTTTTACGGGCAAGGTTATTGGCCTCGGGACAACCTTACTTTGAAGGGAATAGCCCGATCATATAGTTTTTCCTGTATTATAAGAAAATTACCGGCGGCCACCACGTGGAGGTTTGATCCCACTTCCACCAGTCAGAGATAGTTACGGCCACCTGCAATTCTAGAGCATTCTGTGTTATTCGCTCTGTTCTGCTAGCAATCCCTAACTTAACGCCATGTATGATGAACGTACGTTTGTTTGTATGCGAGTGCTGCAAAGAAGCCTAAATATTTGCGATAAAATGTTGGTAAAGTTATACAGTCCTGTGGCACACGCTGACGTTACTTTAAGCCATCATCTTTGCCTTGCCAACAGCTAAAAAAAATCTTAAATTTATCTTCTCTTGCCCGTTTTCCATTTAGAGCTTTAGCAGGAACATCAGCCAATTTCCTGTTTTCATGGCGGTACATGTTCCCACAGCAAGGATACTGATGATTTATGCGATATTGAATGTCGAGTTTAATCTGATTCAATTCCTCACCAATTTCAGTTATGCGACTCTTTGGAGCAAAGCCATAACCGAAACCACTCTTATCGTCACATCATCGTCACGTTCATGTCATCCATCCTAACATCATCTACTCTAATTCTCGTCGCTGGAAATCCTCTTCTGACAAGTCACATGACAACCGCCCGAAATTTAGAAAAATAACTGCAGAAGATAATCCGCAACTCCAACGACGGCTGGCGATTTCGTCGTTTTACGCTCGCCATGGAACATGGCACGTTCAAAGTTTCCATCGTTTTGCGACTGTTCGGTCCAGAGAAATGTTAAGTCTAGGAGTTTATGCCCGAAACACACACACACACACATACACAACTGGGCAGCTGTGAATTTTTTGTTCTGTTTTTTTTGTTAGCAATCGCATGACTTTACTGCAGCTTAATAAATCCCATCTGTTTTTGTTTTTCAGCCCAACTTTGTGTCCTCCTCTTCCTGTCTGGCGGCTTGTGCGCCTTCTGCGAATGTTGGTTTGTGTATCATTGCTTTTGTACGGCACGGCATTGGCATGATGCCAAAAAATTAAAATTTCCCCAACACGATGACGACCAACTGCGAATGGGCGAATTTACGGTAACTTTTCTGTCCCCCAGAAATTGCATGCTATTGTTGCAGACATTATTATTAAGTCCTTGTCGTTGTAGTTGTTTTGTTTTGTTTAGTTATCTCCTTTCGTGACTGTGGTTCTATTACCCGGCCGGCGCTATACTGCACAGTAAGGGCAGATTTCCGGCTTTTGGGTAGAATGTGCAAAAATCCTTTAGCAAATCATCATTTACATAATCTAGGCCAAACAGGATATGCTCCAGTTGTAATTGTGTCTACTACGTATTTGATGTTTGCGTGATAATTTCAAAACGGAATCTTTATTAGCATTTTGTGTGCCCCACTTAGAGAATTTATTTGCCAATTTCAGTGCAAGTGCCGACAATTTCGTTGATGCAAAATGGCAATTCTACGCTTAGTGGCACACACAGAAAAACAAAAGCAGAGTCCTTTCCGGTGGATTTTACTTTCTTTTTAAATCAAATGCTGTGCCGACAGCCGAATACAACAAGTTAAGTGTCATTTTAGTGGAATTAGCTTTTCTTTAAATGAATGTATAAAAGTTGTTTCTTTGTAATTTCCTAAATAGGTTGGCCAACGGCTACAGTTAAAGCTTTAGGCTTTAAAGTGGCTCGTATGGATGGACAAAACTTTTTGTAAAAATTGAGAAGTGATCGGACTACAAAGGAGTTTGCACCCTTATAATGCTTAGCTCAGCGTGGGAGTTAGGAAATTAGGGAGAGGAAAGGATGAGATGTCTATGCACGCGTGTCTTAAACGGCCAAATCATTCCACATAACTATCGTGCGGCTAAAGAAGGGATCTCTGAATTGGTTAGTACGTCCGAAGATAGGCTTAATGGTGGACCCGTGAGCGCGAGTTCAGGCACGGGTATTACGGATGGCTTGGATAATAGGCGGGATGCATCTGGATATTTCTTTTGAACATCGCTTGTGGAAAAAAACGCGATAAAACAGTGACAGGCAGGAAACATGCCTATGATGTTCAAGCGATTCGATTGTTTTTGCGATATGTATGTCACCAATAAGTTTTAACGCTCGGTTCTTAACTCTGTCTAGTAGATGCAATGTGTTCTTGGGGGCACCTGCCCAGACAATGAAGTTGTATTCAAGTTTAGGGCGAATATACGCCTTGTAAATAGTAGCCAGATCTGAAGGAGTGAAGTACATCTTGCACCGTTTTAGGAAACCTTAACATCTCGCAGCATTTTTGGCAGCGATGGCAAATATGTGGTCTTTTCAACGAAGCTTGTTGTTGACGGACATTTCGAGAATTGAGAACTTTTCAGTTTCTTTGATGCAAGATCCATTCATGGATAAAGGTTGGGAGTTTAAATTACGCTTAGAAGACAGAAGACAACATTGGGTTTTAGAAGATACTCAAGAAGGGTGATCTCAGCTAGTGCAAAAATGGAGAAGCATAACGCTGTTAAATGCAATAGAAAAAAATGTAGCATTTATTATTCTTAATCGTATTTCACCATCTGTCGACTCACTTTTGAGACGAGAGCAAGCGGGTTTTAGGAAGAATAGATCATTCGTAGACCACATCAAGACCCTGCGAACTATCAACCTGCAGTCAACTGAATGGAATTCTTCATTCGAATGAGCCTTCAATAAAATATCCAGAAAATCTATCTGAACAGAATTGCTAAATCTAGGAATACCGCCGGATACAATCGTAAACGCTATCCGTGAATTATATAGAGTTGGTGATTGCCCGTTCCGATATAAGGGGAAGAACAGTGCCAATTTCATAATCTCCAAAGGATTCAGGCAAGGATGTGTCCTCCCACCTATATTTACTATTACTATACTATTTGGTAATTTTAGGGTCACGTGGGCGCCGTAGCTCAGTGGAAATGCACGAGGCTACTGAGCAGGAGCTTCCTTGTTCGAATGCCAGTAACACCAAAAGTATTTATACCGCTGAACAGGTTGGCCTAAGGCTTAATTACTCAAAGACGAAGTTGCTGCGAATCGCAGCGACCGACAACAATAAATTATCCATAATCACCAACGACGCAAAGATAGTCATTTAAGACGTGGACAAATTTAGATACTTAGGGAGCCTAATTACTAAAAACAAAATGTGGCGAGCGCATAACATCACTAGGAGCACCAAGCTTAAGATCTTCAACTCTAGTGTTAAATCGGACCTCTTATATGGCTGTGAGACTTGAAAAGTATCAACCACCATTTCTCAAAAATTATAAGTATTCCTTACCAATTGTCTACGTTGAATCTGTGAAATCCTCAAGGAAGAGCACAAGTGTACATGACGCAGATTTACAGAAATGTATGGATTTTGGAAGTTTTGACAAAAAAAAAAAAAAATATTTCCACTCTTTATGTTGGTAGATCTTAGTTCTTAAGTTTACAAACTTTCGAAGAAATACAGAATGAAGTTAGCAACATTTTGAAACGGATGTAAAATATTTTATGTTGTTAATGTTATATCTTCAATATAATAACAATGAAGCTTGTCGCAATTTGAAACTTTGCTGCTGACAGCCTAAAACTTTATATATTCAACGTTTAAGGTTTAAGTTTTAAGTCCTAAGTCTTAAGTCGTATGTTTTTTATTGTGAGAGCAGGGTTACTTGACTCCACACTTTTACTTTTACGATTTAGGTTGAATGAATTACCACAAATTATTGCTTTTAAATTAAAAATATATATAAACAGAATAACCTGAAAAAGCTTTATTTGAATTCATTTTTTGGACGGAATATCCGCTTTAAATCTCGGCAAAATCTTCCGTCCAAAAATTTATAAAAATTTCAGTATAAAATGTTATTGGCACACAGGTGGTGGACAATAATTATGTTCTGCATAATATTTGTTTACTTTGCAATAATTGGGTTGGGTTGTTTTGACAGCATCGTTATTTTTTCAAGCCACCCCTTACTCAACACAATACCCGACGGGAATTTGGTCATTTTGTGTATATATTTCACTTGCACAAATGCAAACAAACTGTCCTGTTGGCTTGCATTGGTTTTATTCTTTGGTCTCCAACCAACCAAAATGGTAGTGTTACGTGAAGATACGAGTATTTTGTGGCCTTTTAAGGTAAAATCAACAATTCGATAAATTTTTGCATTGTGTCATGCATGCGTGGGTAAAATGCGATATGCGGATTTAATTATTTTTAATTTTATTTGTTTTTGATGGGAATAATACAAAATATCAACTGCATTAATGCTGATGTCTATTAGTATTTTCGTGGATTTTCGTCCTGGTTATAATTAAATTTATCGTAAACGTATAGTTAGGTAATGTGTGAACGCCTGAATGACTGACTGACACTAGAAACTGATCGCTATTGAAATGTTGTCCTAAAAGCTAAGGCATATTGTTTATTTTTTGTCACAGTTTTCTAACACATCTACAATAATTTTGAAACTACACATCTTGATGATGGTTTTCTTCGTGTATACCCTTTGTATAGCTTAACACTCCAGTACGCAAATAGCTAGCAGCGATCTAATCTAGAATTAAATTTACAAACACAAAACACTTTTTTTCAATTTTTCATTGGGTTGGGTATGCGTAAAATAGCTTAGTTTTTTAGACATTTCAACTCAACAATACTTACCATTTTTTCATGGAAAATGGCGCGCTTCAACTTCGTTTGGAAACTATTCAAATTTTGTAGCAAAATTCGCTTGCGACAACTTTACGTATGACAAACTTTCTCAGCGATGAAGCAATTCTGCAAATTTGTTGCATTTGGGCAAGTCAGCAACCAGAAGCCATTCACAAAAATTTAATGTTTGTTGCAGGTTTTATGGTGCCATTGGCTTACACTTCTTACTCAATGATGGTCAGTGGTGATCACTGCCAGACCAAATCGATATTTGTGCGATGAATGAAGCCACACAGATGGCTAAATAATCCAGCTATTTTAATCAAAGTTCGGTGACCATGCTATCTCCAATTGTGCGCCTTGTTCGTGTGATTAAAAGACTCTGTGATTTTTTTTCTTTTAGGCTATATGAAGTCAAAAATCAATATCAGGTTAGGTTATGTTAAGGTGGCTGTCAGTGAAACCAACACACTTAGACCAGTAATGGTCCATTTTGATACTAATCGGATCAGGAAAAATTCCTTCCACCTAATCGATGAACCAATTAGAGCTTCGTATGTAACGTAGGAGACCACCAAAGTTAATGTTGATGAGATCATTAGAACCGTTGTAGAAGAAAGCTCCCATATGGAGTTTACTTTTTTGGGAGAGGGCTGGACAAGTACAGAGAAGATGGACAATGGTCTCGTCCTCCTCCTCCTCATCCTCCTCATCCTCCTCCTCCTCCTCCTCATCTGCAGAAGTCATTCGAGAAGACTTCAAGTCTTGCTGCACACCTGCCTATGAGACAGTGTCCAATGATGACACCTACAGTAACACTGATGTGCGATATTTTTTTAGAAATCAAACTCTCTTGGAGCGTTTCGGGTCCAGCTTGGGCCAGATCTGCTTTGTCGCTCTGCAAGTTGTACCGCTTGACCACCTACAGTTAGTTTTTACATTAACATCCCGCTTTCACAAGAGTTTCCATGTAGCGATTGGTATGCCTATGGAACCATATTCAGGTAAGAAGGGTAGTGTAGTTCCTTGCTTGGCGAGCTCGTCAGCCATACAGCTACCCGGATATTAAAATGCTCCGCCATCTCAATGAGAGAAAGAGATTATCGGCAGTTAAGGGCTAGAATTGAATTTGTAGCGGCTGATTCCAGGGATTTCAGTGCAGCTTGGCTATCCGCGAATATACGGCTATACTTAGCGGATATGACGTTTCTCTTCAGCCGAGACAAGGCTTTACTGATCAGCATAATTTCAGCCTAGAAAACACTACAGTGATTTGAAAGACGGAAAGAGAGGTTTATATTTAGCTTTTTTTGAGAAAAGACCCCAATGTCAAAAAGCCAGAGACTTTAGATGACCGCAGGACCAGCCAAATTTCTGGCATAACGTTCAATTTATTCGAAAATAAAAAAGCGAGAAGCTTATATGTGAGGAGAACATTGCGAAGTCAATAGATTCGCTTGAACACCGCGTTTGCCAAGCTCTGTATTTCAACTTTGCTACGATCCACATGCACTCAAGACACAAGCTCGCAGACATCATATATATATATATATATATATAACATATTCCATCATAGAAGCGTAGCTTTGGTCACACATTTAAGTATTAACCGCACCCGACCCTGCTTTATTTTAGCTGAAATATGACTTCCAGAAATGAAGATCCTGCATTTTTACTCTGAAATATTTATTTATCGTCTCTTGTTTAAGAACCTCCTTTACAAAAAAAAAATAAAGAAAATCTGCAGATAAAATATACCAAAGCCGTTCCAAGCTAAGAGAGTTTCGCCATTTTATCACGACCTACGAAGTCAAGAGGATGTATTTTTTATCCAACAGATTTTGGTTTAAATCGACTTCGTTAACCAACTTTCCTTTAAACTTAATCTTTCAAAACGTTCCATAGCAAAATAGTTGTATTTTTTTTTATTTAAAAAAAACCATACTTAATGAAAAACAAAAAGAATGGAGACAATGGCTACCATCTGTTTTTTGGTCAAACCTACAATCTAGTACTCGAATAAACATGGTAAAGAACATACAAACAAATAACCAAGCTACGAATTCAGAACACAAGTCCCTTGTGTCAAAAGTTATTTGAAAATATATGCTTTTAAAATATCAAAATTTAATAATACCCCTTCTTAATTTTTGTTTAATTCTCAATTTTTCTGCATAATTTAAAATTATCTAGGTTGCTGCATTTGTTCCGCGCTTCATATCATATATATCATACCTGGACTCACGGAATTTGGCATTTATTTCTGAGTGTCATCAGAAACTCAGATTCAGAGTTATTTAACTTTAGCGGTCTGTAGGTATACAGTTGGGGTCATTGCTACTTTGACGAGGACCTCAATTAACGCATGGTGTGCCATTTAAAACCACAGTCTTCGGCAGACCTGATGGTGTACTAGCGGGCTAGCTGTTTAAATCCAACCTGTAGTCTTCATGAGGACGCTCCTTGACTCAGGGAGTAAAGGATCTCAAAATGCTAGATTTCTTCAAGTGGAACATGAGTTTCTTCGATACAATTTGGACATACTGGGAGTGAGTGAAGTAAGATGGTTCGGCGCTTGAGAGTACCAATCACCAACGTGTAACATTGTGCTACTCTACTCCGGCAAACCCTCCGGTAGTCAACGTGAATCTGGAGTGTTTCTGCTGCTAGCGCCAACAGCACGCAGAGGCCTAATTTTCTGGCACCCACATCGTGATAGGATCTTATCGGCCAGATTTCTGACGAGAGTACGGCGCGTCCCGATCACACAGTGTTACGCCCCAACGATTCCCTCGACTGAGGATGAAAAGGACAACTTCTACAATCAGCTAAGCGCTGTATTCAACGCAACGCCGAACGGAGATGTCGTCATCGTGATGGGATGAATGCAACGACAACGAAGGACATGTGATTGGGAAGCACGGCCTCGGCGAACGAAATGACAATGGTGAAAGATTTGTGGTTTTCTGCAACACCAACCACCTTGTCATAGTAGGTACCATATTTGAGCATAAGACCTGCCACAAAGTCAGCTGGGTGTCAACTGACAGGCAATCATCATCTAACCAAATCGACCATGTGGCGATCAGCCGACGTTTTAGGAGCTGTCTTTTAGGCGTCCGAAACAGACGAGGAGCCGACATGGTTATGGTACGGGATCATCACCTTATGGTAGCTACTGTCCAGTTACGTTCAAAGAATCCGCAATATCATCCAAGTGCCTAGGTATAACATCGACCGGCTAAAGATCTCAGTACGTCAACAATTAAGGGATCATTTATCGCAAGGAGTGGAAGCAATCAGCAGCTCACTGCCTGGAGCGGATATTATTGTTGGTAGAAGCCAGGTATGGCACAGCACGTGGCTTCATACCTGGAGCGGATATTATTGTTGGTAGAAGCCAGGTATGGCACAGCACGTGGCTTACCGAAGATACCTGGAGCCGGATTAAAGAACGTAAGCTACTTAAAGCTCGTATTGTATCCTTAATCGTGTATTCGCCAACGATATACACCCAAATCAAACGGAGCTGCCGGAAGTAACTATTTACCGAATTCGCACCTCAACTCTCAGTAAAGATGACATCGCTACTGCGATCAACGCACTTAAGAACAACAAGTCGGTAGGAGTAGATGGTACACCCGCAGAGCTTCTGCGTGCAGCTCCAACGACCTTAGCAGAGCTTTTATATCCTCTTGAAGAGAGAACTTGGAAGGTAGTAAGTTTCCCTGACGAGTGAAAGAAGGGAATGATTGTCAAGCTCCTTAAAAAGGTAGTCTTATGGAGTTGCAAAGGTAATAGCCAAAGTAGTACTTGAGCGAATTAAGGAACATCTTGAAGATACACTCGATGCCTAATAAGCAGGTTTTTTTTGACCAACTCAACACCCTGCGGATCATTATTGAATAGTGCGTTTAATACCGGTTACCACTGCACCTGCTGTTCATTGATTTTGAGAAGGCGTTTGACAGTGTCAACTGACAGTTTATCTGGCTTGCCTTCCGCAGGAGGGGTATACCCGATAAACTAAAAGCTATTATTAAAGCAACCTATGATGGCTCTAAATGTCATGTGCTGCATAGAGAAAAGCTGTCAGAGGAATTCGAGACATATAGTAGCATCGAAAACAGCTCCCCAATATTATGTGTGATAGAAAAAATGTCAAAATACCATTGACCATTTCAACTTTTGTATGGTAGCACTGACGTCAACATCATTATTGCGTCAATGGCTCACGTCAGACTCGAATGCAAATTGTTTTTCTTTTTTTGAATATATTTCGGCCTGTATCAAGTGCCAACCAGACAATAATAATGTTATCCAGGCGAGTCAGTCCAGAGACACATATGCCGCACTTGGCCGCACTTGGTTTTCATCGGAGCCACTAGTAGAGTCCAATGTACGCTTTTAGATTTTTGAATACGTTTTGAGATCGAAATGCAAGGCACGTAATCTATGTCACCGTTGCCGCGCACATGCCTCCATGTTACGTTACCTCACACATTTTAAGCCAAAAAAGAAATACAATTGAGACATTGTTTTCATCGCACGCTCGGTAAATCCAGCTCAGCTGGAAAGTGTTTTCAATCAATTAACTTTTTTTTTGTCTGCAGTCGAAAAGTGAAAAGTGAAAAAATTAGATGTACAAATAAAGATACCTTACTGAGATCTTCTTTCAAATTCAAATTCAAAAGCCAATTATAATTCATCGGAAAATGTCGCCTTTGAAATGCCGCAATTGATACCCAAATTACCCAAAACCATTTGTCCCACAAAATATCTTTTAATGAATGGCAAAAGTTAATAAATCTTCCAACAAAACTCCTTCAATCATAAACCTTCCTTTAGCGACCGAACTTAACTAGCAAATTAGTACTGAATCACTAGAAGCGGAAATTTTCTAAATTTCCTCAACAGCGATGAGGCATCCTGTGAAGGCAAATGACATCGGTGCCTACATTAACGACATCGCTTGGTCTTAGCACTTGGAGAGGAGGATTTTGTTGGTTTGCTGTGTTTTGCTGTACATAATTTGCAGCAAAACATCCACTCGAGTGACTTTTAGTGAACAGGAAATTATCGTGTGCAAACGTGAGGTTGGTTGTTGAGAAGGATAATGACTATGGCAATTTGCTTGCGTGGCAAGAGCTAAAATTGTAGGATTCATTATAGATTTTCTCTTTGGAGAAATTCGCAGTTGCTTGCGATGCAAATGACATTCGGATATTTGATGAATATTTCTGATAAAATCGTAGATTCAATAGATTGTAAGCTAACGTTACGGATAGTATTAGATATTATCCTTAGTTGCTCACTTCTTGCGTTATAATTGTATATATATATATCAGAAGCCCCTAGTGTGAATCACACTGACCCCCGCGAACTTCCAATCAACCATGTAACCAAACAAACATCCCCTCCCCACCAAAGGAGCAAATCACACTAATGCACAATACCCCCAACCAACCTCCCATTCAAACAACCACCAATTTGTTGACTAACTTTACCACCACAATTGTCTTTTAGAATTTACAGGGAAGTTCATGACAGGACAGGTCTCAGTCAACGCTCAACTGGAACCGCGGAATGTAATTAATTTGATTAGTGGGATATCCTGGACATTTTCGAGCCAAAACACGGTTTCCGCCATCATGTTATCGATGATGGTATTTGCTACTCGATGAATGATCCCTACACACAGTCGATTTATTGATTCCGCGCATATTGGCAATCCCATGATATTGCCCGAAATTTTCTAACCAATGCAGCGTTGTGTCTGGGAGGAGGATTACGTGATCTACTACCTACCCTAGTCCCAGTCCCAGATACCCAAGACTGGCATGTGAAGATATTGAGATCTAAGCAATTTTTGAGGCAAAAGGTCGAAAAACTGTCTAAGTCTTGTTTAAGGAGATAGCAGTCTTTTGAGGGAAGAAATGGGTTCGAAGTGTAAAGTGAGAAGGCAGAGTGTTTTATGACTCTCTCAATACCATTTGTAGTTAGGATGAAGAGAAGGGGATCTAGATAGCTGCCTTGTGGGATTCTAGAGGTAGCCAAGAACGTGGAGGATAGGACGGACCTGAAGCGAATACTATTAGGACGATTTTTCAGATTAGAAGATATACATTTTAACAATATGGGTTCAAAGCCGAACGCAGATAATTTAAAGAGGATTAGTTGATGAGATATCTTATCAAAGGCCTTATTAAAATCAGTTGCAACGACGTCGAATTCGTTGAAACTCTCTAAGGCTGAGAGGGCGAAGGACATCAATTCAACAAGATTATTGGTGGTTGATCTACCTTTCACAAAAACCATTTTTTTTATAATGTAAACACGCTCAAGGTGGTTGCACCCTTAGAATGCTTAGCATTCTAATCGGAAATTAAGGAGAGTAAAAGGTGAGATGCTTATAGACGTGTGTCCTTAATGACTGCAGATCATACAAATGCGGAAACACATCATTTCACATAACTATTGTGCGGTTAAAGAAGTAATCTCTGAATTGGTTAGTACGTCCGAAGATAGGTCTAATGGTTGACCCGTGAGCTCAAGTTGTGGCACGGGTATTGCGGCCGGTATGGATATTTCTTTTGAACATCGCGCTGAGGGAAATAAGAGACTTGCAGTGGAAGCTTAAGGCTTCGTATAAATTACTTTCGAAGAGTTTGGGCATATGGCAAAGTTTAGCAATTGGGCGATTCTTTGGTCCTTTTTTATGTATCGGGATTATTAAAGAGGTCTTCCAAATCTGAGGAAATTCTCCTTATGAAAAGGATAGCCAAAATAGGTATGGAAGGGGAAGGGAGAGGATGGAGTAACATTTTTTTAAGAAATATGACGGGAAGGCCATCTGTGCCGGGTGAGAATTCATCCTTTAGTTTTTGTAACTTCTTTTCGATAACAGTAGAGAGAAAGGGTCATTGGGGATGTTAAGTACGTAATTGTAACAAGAGGTCCCATTACGAAGGAGTTGTCAGTGAAAGATTGTTTGAAAAGGTAGCAAAGAAGTTGGCAATGGTGTGTGGGTTTGTTGGTAATGTGTTTTCATAAAAGAGTGATGGAGGATAGCTGTCAGACTTCCTTTTATAGTTGATGAATTGAAAAAAAGATAAGTTTGGCTAGTGCATTATTAAGATAGCGATGGTAGAGAGAGTTATAAAGCTGGTTGAATTGCAAGTAAGTACCGAGATAGTTGGAATAATCAGATAAAGAATAAGTAATAAGTAAAAGACACAAATGAATCAGTCCTAAGCATGACTGGAACAACAAACGCTTTAGATAAAAATAACCTATTAAAGGATAGAATAGGCACACAAAAACATTCAAACCTACAAGACACCAGAACCAGATGGCATCCTTTCAGCACTTCTAAGTAAAGGTACGGGAAAGCTTTTGACAACACTACCGAAAAGAACCTTCAAAAGACCCCAAAAAGTTCCCAAAATTTTAAAATGTTACACAATAATATGACCAATAATGTGACACAAAATCGCAACACAAAATTATTTGTGATATCGTACTTAATTTTCCCCCCGCCAATAAAGTAGTTTCACTTATAACAAGTACATGGTGACTGACACGAAGTGTTACCAAAACAAAACGCCACAGAATTTTTATTTTTTGATGAATTTTATTGAATCAAAGTAAAAAGTGTTCACAAATATTTAAATTTTCGAATTGCATTAGCAGCGATTATGGCCTTCAAACGGCCAACAAAGCTATTGCATGCAGCACGAAAGTGGCTCTGCGGTATTTTGGCCCATTCCCGGCGAAGCGCTTGCTTGAGATGATCAACAGTTTTGTATTTTTTTGTCCCAAACTTGCTCTTCAAAATACCCCAAACCTAGAAATCTAGCGGATTTGCATCCGGTGAATTTGGTGGCCATTGAGCTGTCGAAATGAATCGCGGAACGTTGTTTCTCAGCCAATCTTGATTGACGCGCGCTTTATGACTCGGCGCCGAGTCCTGTTGAAATTTCCAAGCTCTGCGGCCGAAATGTTTTTGTGCCCAAGGCTTCAGCGCTTCCTCCAACACATGATCCCGATAAATTTGATCATTTATCTTGATGCCACGGTCCAAAAAAACGAGCGGTAAACGGCTTTCGGCCGTTATGGCTTTCGGCCGTTACACGCACCACATGCGTACTGGAGTGTTAAGCTATACAAAGGGTATACACGAAGGAAACCATCATCATTAATTTTATTTTCAGCCCTCTAGGTCGTGCGAAAAGGACCTCAAAAAACGATAACATGGCGCGATTTCAACCATGCGCCACACGCGTCATACCCTATTTTGGACTAAGGCACTCACAAAATTTCAGCTCTCTAGGTAATGTGGAACGTGGTTAAAAAGGATTTCAAAGTAGTCGACAATGCAGACAAATAAAGGTGTCAAGTCAAGTTAAATAAAAGTTTTTAAAAATGTGATGTGATGTATAAACGAAATAGTGATGTTCAAGCAAACAATCAAAACAAATAAATGCTTTGTTTCGATTCGCTTGCTATGACATTGCAAATGTAAAGAAAACACCTTGAGATTTATTGTGATTTCAAATTTATTGTAAGAAAATAAACATTGTTTGACTTTTTTCTCCATTTTACTTTGATGTAACATTTCAAATAGCTCTTCACAAATATACAAAACGATCACACACAAAATTTATTGAAAGTTGGACAGCACAACGTCTGTCGGGTCAGCTAGTATCTTATAAAAATTACTAGGTGTCGAAAGACAGATGTAATATAAAATTGGGAAATAAAAAAAAATTGACACACAAATTGACAAATTGTCATATGATTCGCGATGAAAGATACTTTTTTCCGCGATGGATTTCCACTTTGCGACGAATTGCTTTGCGATGAAGTGCTGCAACGTTGAATTGTTCCTGCAACGAATTGCATTGCGATGAAGTGCTGCCACGATGAATTGTTCCTGCGATGAATTGCTATGCGATGAATTGCTTGCGATGAATTGCTTGAGATGAATTGCTTGCGATGAATTGCTTGCGATGAATTGCTTGAGATGAATTGCTTGCGATGAATGGCTATGCGATAAAGCAGCCTAGAATCGTTTTTCCCATGTGAGTTTGTTATCTAGCCTGATTCCTAGAAATTTTGTTTCCCATTGAAGATTTACCTCTGTTTTATTTTACTTTTAATGTTAGAATATTTATTTTCCTCCTTATGGTGTATAGTAATATTGTGGTTTTGTTAGGGTTGATGGTCGAATAGTGTCGAGTCCATAGTTTTGGAGGTCGCTGAAGTGAAAAACGTTGACAAGACAGAAGTGGGTCAACGAGGTGTAGTGTTGTATGGTTTTTTTTATTTAGTGCACTCTTTAAGGGATTTGGAGGGCCTTGAAGGGTCTTGTGGTTTTTTTTGCGGATCTATATTGATATTAGTGTTGAAATTTCCTCTCTCAAGGTACGCCCGCGCAGCATCATTCACGTTTAGTGTTGTCCTTCGCAATCTGTGTATAGCTAGCACTTTTGTGTTTGTTTTGCGACACTCTGTAGTTAATTATTACCAAATGATCGTAATCGCGATACGATCCATCCACACAGCGACGACGCCAACAACAACGATACGCAATAAGAACATGATCTGTTACGGGCTACCACTGTTACGCACGCGCGTGTACAACAACTGTTGATCCTAGTTGCGATACATGACGGGAGACCGAAACCGAAATAAACACAAGATCGGCGCGCACTTCTTGCAAATGAACTTTTTGATCTTTTGGTCGATATCGATCGCTGGTGAGACACTTTATGTAATGTGGATGATGTTGCCGGAGGATCGTCGTGTTCTTTGGTAGGAAAAGATCGTTACGGTTTGTTGGTGGCTTTATTCGGCTTGGCTTTTAGCGGGAACTTAATATCCATGTGATGATGTGCAAAAGCACAACAACCAAACAGAGAAACGATCAACAATAACGCGAGGCAACGCGACATTCACGGAGGTACAGTCTTTGGTTTCGATTTTGACATTTTGGTGCGAATTTCTACGCGAATTGATGCGAAATGTGAGTTGTTTTTGGAAGAGCCTATGCACGCGGCTTCTCTCTCTTTGAGTTTGGTGACTTTTTCCGACAAATGACAATGGCGACTGAACGTGGCGATAAGCCTTTCTTTGTTATGTTGCAGCAATGAATTGCGATGGCCGATGCAATTCCATGCGCTACCTTTATATTACACACGCGTTCTTGGGGTCGCTAAAATGAATATCTTTAGTAAGACAGAGGTAGATCGACGGAATGTAGTGCTGTACGGTGTTTTTTTTTTTTTTTAATTTATTGGAAGGGTTTTTTGGGGCGGGGTCTATATTGATATTAGTGTCGGATCAATAGTTTTTGGAGTCGCTGAGATGAATAGTGTTGGTAAGACAGAGGTGGACTGTTGTATGGTGTGTTTTTTGGTTTTTTATTAGCACACACTTCAAGTGATTTCGATGGTAATTGACAATAAGTTAATTAATACAAACTAGAAGCTCTGTTATTCGTAGAACGGGCTGCGTGCATACTTGTATTATAATAAAATTCTATTAAACTGCATTGCACAATATTGTTGGTTTATTAATTCTTGGCCAATTCATCAGACTTTCCAACCCATCCACGAATTAGACTAGCAATTTCCTCCTTGGCGGCCCTTACATCAGGGGAATCAGCAAAGCTAATCGATTCCAAATCCGAGCATGCGGAAGCACCTGGAGATTTGGACTTAGAACGTTTGCAATATAAGCTTTTTTATTAAAATATACTTGACTTACGTGGAATAATAGTTGTGTCATTTGCACCCTGAGAACCCAATGGGCGCCAGAAATCAAATTCACCATAAGTCCTGTAGACATTTTGTACATTGGGATTTTTTCCACCAAAGAGCTCATTGGTGTTCAAGGCGTTCGATTCGATAGCGGATAGTGGGTACTGATTTCCGAAGAGTTCTGCACAAGTCGCAATGCGAAAGGTTACTGGAAACTTTGTGCCAAACGGTTGGTTGCGAGAAGCAGATGTCTGATACCAACCAAATTCATTGCAACTTAGATATGCCCACTGACGGAAACTTATGGAAAAATCCGTACTGTTGGACGCATCTTGTATGACACGTTGAAACGACACTTCTGTACATGTGGGGCTATCAGTGTAAATTAAAAATAACTCCGCAAGCCCAGTTAAATTGTTGTCATATTTCATAAGGCTTCCGCACATCACTGGAGTGTTTTCTTCCCTAAAGAGAAACTGAAAATCAACTCAACTCTATCCGTTGGTACACAAAGAACTTACGCTTGGTGCATCAAAATGATTGCAAACATTTCAGCGATTAATAAAAAGAGTGATCCCAAATCCAAATCGTTTTTCTCATCGAAATTGTCGCAAATATTTAAAAGGCGTTTAACTTCAGACGAACGGTTGGTAGCGAACATATTCTCCAACTCGGCGATTCCATTTTGGATGCGATTGTAGCACTGCTGACTACCAAATGCCCGGATTGCCTCACCATAGACTTCGCAGGCTTCTGCTTACCCAAAATTACAACAAATTGTATATCTAAGATAACTGAGCGTAAAACCCTTACCATAGAAATCCGCTTTGGCAAGAAGAGGGGCACTAGATGCCCAAGCGCCATCAACTAGATCGGGATATAAACGCTTGAACCAAACAACCAAAGATCCAGAGAACATTTTTCCCGCTAAGATGACTTTAGAGTTTGCCATACTGGAATTGTCAGCCTTTATTGTGCGAAGTGAGCCACATCGGCAAGAATCTGTGTGGCATTTAAATGTTTCAAGTTGGACGTTGACATGGTACTGCATCAGAAAAACGAAACTTGTACGTGACATATGGATAAGCGTATCAATGTACTGTACTTACGGTGTTGGTCTACTCTCTCCACAGTAACGAAACTCCGGCTGGATCAGGTAGGCCTTGTTCTGCCGTGCCATGTCATAAAAATGACCGTTAAGTAACCAATACGAATAAAGTTCGGTCAATCCTTCGAGGTAAACAAAAATTGGACCGCCTTCGACGAAATGTTGTGCGTTAGACAAGTATCTCTAAAAAAGAATCCAAGAATATTTTCATATGTAACCACATTTGACTTTAATTACCATTTGCCAAGTTCTCGTGTCGGAGTCATTGAAATGATCCAACTTTTGTGTGAACCAGTTGGTAGTGAAATACCCACGTCTTATAGTCTGAGTTGTTGCTGGTGATTTGCGATGTAATGTTTTGAATAAATTCTGAATTTCGGGCTTACTCTCTGCAGCATTAGTCAGTTGGGCAACAGAAGAAAATGACACTTGCCTAGCGTTAATAGCTGTGGCGCACAGAACAACAATGACCACTTCAATTGGTGACATAACTGCAGAGAATAATGCAAAGCGAAGCCAATTTCCAGTATTTATAATGTTCTTACCAAATATTTCTTTCGCCAATAAAACATAATATCACTACATTGTTTTTGCTCAATAAATTAAAGTTAATCGTTTTAGTTTTATATAGCAATGCACTGACTTATCTACCAGACCTAATAATTTGCTATCAATTGATTCGATTTGAATAATAAGCGTTTTTTTGTTTGCAATTAGAGCATTTGAATTTTATATTCAAAGTAATAATTAGGTTATCTTTATTAAAAACTCGTGCCTGAAGCTTAGTACCATTTCCGAACTTTGAAGCAATTGGTGACTTTACGAGCTCGTAACTGTGAGATAATCGGCGTGGCAAAAATACTATGGACGTTGTTACTTTAATTAGGGCAGTGGTACGTCCGCTAATGTCAAACCTTAAAAACCTTGGAACAAAATAGGCCGCAGTTTTGGTCATTGTTCCAAGCCATCAGCAGCGATTGATGTTCTATCTGCCGTACATTGTTCATCCGTCTGTCGTCCCCAAAGAAAATGGCAACAAATTAAAAGTGCAACAAAAACTACATAACTGAGTTAAAACCAGCTGAAAAATTGCATTGGAATACTTATTTGTATTCTCAGGATTTTTTAACAAACAAACAAACAAACAAACAAACAAACAAACAAACAAACAAACAAACAAACAAACAAACAAACAAACAAACAAACAAACAAACAAACAAACAAACAAACAAACAAACAAACAAACAAACAAACAAACAAACAAACAAACAAACAAACAAACAAACAAACAAACAAACAAACAAACAAACAAACAAACAAACAAACAAACAAACAAACAAACAAACAAACAAACAAACAAACAAACAAACAAACAAACAAACAAACAAACAAACAAACAAACAAACAAACAAACAAACAAACAAACAAACAAACAAACAAACAAACAAACAAACAAACAAACAAACAAACAAACAAACAAACAAACAAACAAACAAACAAACAAACAAACAAACAAACAAACAAACAAACAAACAAACAAACAAACAAACAAACAAACAAACAAACAAACAAACAAACAAACAAACAAACAAACAAACAAACAAACAAACAAACAAACAAACAAACAAACAAACAAACAAACAAACAAACAAACAAACAAACAAACAAACAAACAAACAAACAAACAAACAAACAAACAAACAAACAAACAAACAAACAAACAAACAAACAAACAAACAAACAAACAAACAAACAAACAAACAAACAAACAAACAAACAAACAAACAAACAAACAAACAAACAAACAAACAAACAAACAAACAAACAAACAAACAAACAAACAAACAAACAAACAAACAAACAAACAAACAAACAAACAAACAAACAAACAAAAGAACGGTTCCCCTGTTCGGTGAGATATACCATCAAATCACCAGTATAACATTGCCCACGGAATCTGTACTGCCGGTCAATAAGGATTTCATTAGTTTCAAGTTATTTCATGAGCTGGAAATTAATCAGCGTTTCTATGACCTTGGAAATAATGGATGTAAATGATATGGGTCGGTACGAAGAAGGAGAAGACGGCTTGCCTTTTTTAGGTTTGGGTGGGCAAATGCTGTTTTCCAACTTCTTGGTAAGAGTCCAGAACAATAGAATAGATGGAGATGCTTATGCAATATCAGCTTGGAATTAATCTGGCCAAGCGGATTTGTGAGTGTTGAGATCGTTTAAATTTAAACTCTAGCAACTGCAGGAGTACGAATAAATATCTGTCCCATAAAGTGCTCAACAACCGGAGATGCAGGCGGCAGTAAGGCACAATCTTGAAGCGTGGAGCTAGTTTCAAATTGCACAGCAAATAGATTAGCTTTGTCTTTAGAGCTAACTGGAATGTCATTATAAATGACCGTTGGAATCAACGGCGAGGCTGTATTTTTGATTCTTTTCACAAATTACCAAACATTTTTACTACTTTTGCGACATTGTAGTATTCTTTGCCTCAATTTTGGGGTCGTAGGCAAATCTGACTCGCCAAAATTGAGCGTTGCAATCATTTCTGGCTCGTTTAAAATTTGTTCGGTTTTCCTCAGTAGGCTTTGCTTTGTAAAACCGAAAGCATAACTCTCTAATCATAGAAGCCTCTTTATATCTCGATCCCTTTTTGGTTTGACAGACTTATTCCAGAAAGGGATACAGTCTCTCATTCTAATAAGGATGATGTTTGTGATTGCATCAGCGGCAGCATCTTCGTTGCTATCACCACGAAACAATAGCGACCAGTTAATACTCCTAAAGAAGTTGGTAAGGCCGTCCCAATTGGCTTTCAAGTATTGCAGTACCTACTTCTTTTTTTCAGTTTTACTCTGATTGGTTTATTAACGAGAAATTAGCTGATACTACATAATGGTCTGATTAGCCTACAGGCGACAATACATTGACGAAGTATTTCTCAGGACGAGAGGTAAAGAACAAGTCAAGGGTGTTCGCAGAATGATTGGCAATGTCAGCAATTCTGGTAGGCTCATTTACAAGCTAAGTAATGTGACTAAACACAGCGAATATCTCAACATCCCTTCCTTCGGGTGTTGTTTGGCCTGAATAGCAAAGCCACCCAAAATCGTGTACATTGAAATCGCCTGCAATAACGATTTCAGTGCTATGATCATTTGTGGCAATTCTTGCAATTGAATCAGTGAATAGTTTCGCTATGAATGCCCATTTTTCTAGATGTGTCTTAGTTTTTGATCCACTGATGAATGAATGAATATGAATGTGAGTCTAAAGTTCTGAACTTTATGTACTCTTCCAATGACATTGATACATGATAGTCAGCAAATAAAAACTGTAGCTCTTTTATTTTATAAATTTTTTACTTTATTTATTTATGCATTTTATTTAACCGCGATAAATATTTGCTTCTTTCATTTTCATTTTCATATAAAACTTGGCTTACAAATTAAATATTTTACATTATAATGTTTTTTGTGATTTTGTTTTACAGAAGTAGTTTTTTTTTTACAACAAAGAAAATTCACTTAAAGTTCGTTTCGAGTCTAGTTTTAAAGTGAATGTGAGAATAGAAAATAAAAGACACAGAGATACACACATAGAATGAGTAGAAAAAATATTTTACAAGAATTTTTAACAAAATAATGTGGAAGTGTTTGTGAAAAGTGATCCTTACATTCGAATGTCCTTTGCTGCTTTGTTGATTTGCTGTGCTAAGTCATTCTTTGTGTATGTTTAGTTGTGTTACACGAGGCTCTGTGTGCGTGTATGTGCGTGTGTGTGTGTGTGTGTGCATATGAGTGATGTGATTTCTTTTATTTTACAATAAACATAACATAAAACTCGCTTCAGACCTCTTTCAGCCGCTATCATTGTAATTATCGTTTATGTTTAAAATCCTATAACCTAGTAGGCATAATGAACACCATGTCCAGCTACGGATGTATGCACTAATGCTGGAGAGGCAATGGCAGCCCTGTTGAAGAAAAAATAATGTATCTTAATTTTACCCTGTGCAGGACACCACATCCAATACTCACTTGACAGCAAGTGGAGCACCATAATGCGCAGCAGCCAAAGCTGGGGCGGCATAACCAAGTCCAGCAAGTCCATGACCAGCAATACCGGCATAACCAGCAGCTGAGTTTGCGAGAGAGAGAGAGAGAGAGAGAGAATGAAAAGGAAAAAAGGGAAAGAAAACAAAGGATTTTTTTTATAGCAAAACTAAAAAACCGATCTGCGATCGCTGATCTACAAATGAAGATTTTCCAGTCGAATCAGCACTTGGAGAAAGCGTTTTTAATGAAAAATCTACCATAATTCTGCCTTTTAATAAATTTATGATCAGTGGGATGGAAACAAATTTTATATTTTCTTTTCAATTTGAGTAACGATAACTTTAATATTTTTCTACAAGGAATGATACTTCATATATACAATATATACCGAAATGTTATAACTAAATTTAAATAACTCATTTACATTGACACCTCAGCCAATTTTGACCAATTGAACACTTAACTTATTTGTTGATGATTTTTGTATAAGCCAAGTGATAGTTAAATTAATTATTTAAAATTAAATACAATCGGTATTTAAAAAATCTTACGGTTTACGTACATGGGCGTTCAGATATGTTCATGGAATATACGCTCACTGTATAGAGCTCGAGACACAAAGCAGCTATCCAATGTCATGTTCAAGTATGCACAATGCTCACATAGCAGCAATTAATGAGATGCGGTGGACGGAGAATGGTGTCTTCCATAATAATAAGTGTAGAATTCTTTGAATAAATTGGACGGGAACTCCATGCTTGGTCACACTTTTTTGTGATAATCAGTCTGTGGTGTATCAACGCAAAACTAGATCGGAAGCTAGTATTTAGGCAGTAGATTTACAGCCATTGTTAACAGGAGAACTGTAATGCTAATGACAATGGACAACACATCTGAGATATGGCACCAAGAAGTAAGAATTTGGACGTTGCCTATATGTCTATATGCAGATAGACCTACTCGCAACCAGATAGGCACCCCAAACTGTATGATGGTACGAACGTACCGAGTCAGATTCAACTTCGTTTATCAGTTTCGATTGAACAATGCTACCATATGCTAGAGACGAAGAGCCTAGAAACTACGGTCAAGCAATAGGACTCGTCCTAAATGTAGGAAGTGTAGGTGCTTGAGCTGAGATGCCACTCGTAGAAGAGAAATGGGCCTTAAAACTAATACCTGACTTTATCTAAGGTAGTAATCTCAAAGATTGCAACGATTATTTCGATGACAAATGTAAGGTGTACGCAAGAATGCTGCATACCGAGCAATGCAACGATCACAAAGAACTTGGACACGCGTCAAAGAATATAGAGTTAGTATAGGTCACCGACGAAAAATTACGTCCGCTAACTAGAGCCACACTATGCGGAAAAGTTCTACAAAGCAAAGACAAACAGATGGTAATCTGATGGTTGATCTCAAAGACATCTTGGAGCGATGGCAACGACACCTGTACGTTTCTATATAGCCATTTAATGAGAAATCGGAGGCTCAACCAATGATCGCTGAACGCATTATTCTGACGGGAAGGAATTATGGAAGGAAGAAACGATGCATGAAGATTAGTGAAATGGAATTCTGTGTCTCATGCATAAGAAAGGATAAATCACAACTTGCAACAATTAACGTGAGATAATGTTATTAAGTACTGCGAAACGGATTTTCTCCTCTATCCTACAAGACAGGATAGCCACTTAGAGTAAAGTCAACCAATACCAGTGTGGCCGCAAAGCATGCAACATCTGTTTATAAACCTCAAAGCCGCATATGATAGCAAAGCCAAAGTATAAATTTATAAAGCCACAATAAAAAGAGGGTGGAGAAGACTATAGAGACATCCCAACAACTTCCAATGGCCAATCCAATCGCTGTCAAGCGAAAATTAAACTCACTAGAACTCTACGCTAACAAAGTCGGTTTACTTAACGTCTCAAAAACAAAACTACTTCGTGTTAACGTTAGTGGATGATGTGATCTCTCGATTGACGGACATCATCAGATAGAGGAATTCGATAAGTTTTGTTATTTGGGCAGCTGGATGTCAAAAAATGGTGGTGCTGACTCGGATGTATGCACTCGTGTAAACAAGGCGCGACACTCCTATAGTATGCTAAACAATATCTGGAACTCCTCGAAAATCTCCCGGAATCTGAAGCTAACGATTTTCAGATCTAACGTTAACTCAGTACTCTTGTATGGCTGCGAGACATGGAAAGTCACAGAGATAATTGCGACGCGCCTCCAAGTCTTCATCAACAAGTTCTTAAGGAGGATACTGAAAGTAAAACGACCGGACATTATCACCAATCAAGACTTATGGAGAGTACGCAGCAGGAATGCAATCGCGATCACCATCAGACGACGAAAATGGAGCTGGATTGGCCACACTTTGAGAAAGCCAGCGGACGATATTACGAAACTAGCGCTCGACTGGAATCCACAAGGACGCCGCCGAGTTGGTCGTCCTAGCAAGACATGGGAAAAGGAGAATAGAAGAGGAAGCAAGATCCAAGGGGACCGAGTGGCGTCTCTTGAAACCTCAGGCGATAAATCGAGTTCGTTGACGGGCGTTTGTAGAAGCCCTCTTCTTCCCCGCAGAGCAAAGGAAAGAAAGAAGAAGAGAAAGAATGGCGACAAAAGGATTAATTGTCTGGCCTTTAGTCAAGAATCTTTAAATTCAGTCAGTTAACTAAAATATCCAATGTGCTAGTGTATAGGACAATGGTCAAACCAATACTTATATATGGATCTGGGACTTGGGTATTGAGCAGAAGCACTCTGACCGAGCCGCTTTGGAGAGGAAAGTTTTACGATATGTGAGGATACTCTATAATGATAATATCTAACGATGTTGACATCCTTAGCAAAGTGGATCCGGCTCGGAATGTCATTTCCGGAAGAATTTTTTTAACTCAACAACATGGCAGCACAAGCCATTGCTGAAAGAATGGCACAGACAATGGCGCTCAGATTTTAGAAATGCCAAACAGAAGCCCTGTATTTATTAGAGAAATATAAATATATTGCGAGAAATATATATATTTTTATATCAATCTGAGAGTTGTCGACATTTAAATACGTCATTCCAGAGATAGGAATCAAATTCAGGATGTCTATTTGTCAAGTGATACTATTTGTCCCACTGTACAACCACTGAACAAAAGATGTACATTTTAAGTAATTATGCTTTTGACTAATCTTTTAATGGCTTCCATCAGCTATGTCCTAACGAGACCACAACGTTGTAAAAAAATGAACCACTAATTGCGTCATGGCAGATAAAAAATTTATATAAAAAATGGATGTTAACTTTTACCGGAAGAGCTTTGCTTTAAAAAAGAATAAAATGACCATTTTGTATAATCCTTGCATTTCAAGCTACCAACGTAGAAACAAGAATTCAAGTATTCACATATTTCCATCATTAATTCCTTCCTTGTATGCCAAAAGCAGTCGCCAGTAGTAAAAGTGCACCTTTTATGTCTTTATGAAATGGATGAATGGAATCCTTTTTTCATGAAATATTTGTCGGAAAAATTACTCTTTATGACTTTTTGCCATTTAACAAAAGCTGAGCAGAAGCAAGTATTTATTCCAAGGGATGAATGAGTGTTTTCTATTCCAATTTGTGACTTCTATGCATCAGATTAGCAAGCGCAAAGGGTTAAAGGTATAGGTTTCCTATTATTTGGAACATATGTACATTGCCCGTTTTTCGACTGGTAAATATTTCGAATGAAAGACCAACTCTCAAAAACATTTTTCCCATTTTCACAAAGGTCCTTTCGTGAACATTTACTGTTCGATTACTGTTGGACTGTTCAACGGTTTTTTAGAGGTAGATTGGAAACGATATTTCACTATCACATCCGAAACGAGCTTGTGTTTTAATTGGTAGACATTATGTAACCGATTTCCTATGAATAGCAACCATATCTTTTAACGGAATCTTTCTTCATACAGCCAGCAAGACTTCCTGTAAGAAGATTAATGTTTAGTTGCTAAGAATTGGAATAAAAGTAAAGTAATCTTCAATACTTTACATGTATTTTTGTCCTTTCCAAGTCAATAGCATGTTGTTACATAGAGTTAATACCTAATCTTAGTGACACATTCCTAAAGTAATGTGCATCACTTTCAAGATGAAATCCGGATTCAAATCTCTACAGATTCCCTATAACATATGCATGCATGTAGAAGTATGTCTTTAAAGATTAAGCGTACTTTCAAGAGAAAAGCTGTATCTATTAAAAGGAATAAGCCAGAATTATACTTTAATAATTAGCTCTGAGTAAAGTGAACAAAGACAAATTATGTTTTGAGTCAAAGAATCAAACCACGCAGATTACTCAGAGCAGCAAGGATTTATTGAAAAATTTCAGAAAGACATTTTTCCTGATGCTTGACATCCTGATGGCTTGAAAAACATTAGAACCATTTCCTATACCAAAAGTGCAAAGACCGCGAGCACATTATGAGGGAGTTCTAGAAAGTTCTTTCGTAGTGTATTACTACCGTAATTATATAGGTTAGGTTAGGTTAGGTTGCGGTGGCAGCGAATGCTCACTTAGACCATTCGCGGTCCTTTGTGTTACCACAGGATCTTATAACTTTCCCCTTTTTAGAAGATCCATTCAGAGCTCTTAATGAATCGAAGTATATCTCGCACTTTGCCGTTTTCGAGATCTGATAGGTTATTCATTAACCGCTTACCTAAGTGTTTGTGCCTTATGTGCATTAGTGCCGGACATGAGCGGAGACGATGTTCTATGGTCTCCTTCTTCTCATCGTCCATGCAGAAGTCATTACATTCGACACCCATCCTTCTCGTTGGAGCTCCAACGACATCAGCAGAGCTTTTATATCCTCTTGTAGAGAGAGTTTGGGAGGCAGAAAGTTTCCCCGACGAGTGGAAGATTGTCAAGCTCCCTAAAAAAGGTAGTCTTATGGAGAGGCATTTGCGTTCTTCCTGTAGTTGCAAAGGTTATAGCCAAAGTAGTACTTGAGCCAATTAAGGAACATCTGCAAGATACACTCGATGCCGGTTTCCGCACTCGATCCTCCTGTGTAGACCACATAAACACCATGCGGATCATTATTGAACAGTGCGTTGAATTCCGGTCACTGCACATGCAGTTCATCGATTTTGAGAAGGCGTTTGACAGTGTCAACAGACAGTTTATCTGGCTCGACTTGCGCAGGAGAGCTATACCCGATAAACTAATAGCTATTATTAAAGCAACCTATGATGGCTCTAAATGTCATGTGCTGCATAGAGGAAACTGCCAGAGATCCTAAGTGGGATGAAACAAGGTTGCATTCTATCGCCGATACTTTTTTTTTTGTGATTAGCGATGTACTTCGCGCAGCTTTATCTACTGGAAACGGAGGAATTCGTTGTACTCTTACATCTAAACTCAAACATCTGGACTATGCTGACGACGTTTTTTTACTCTCACACAGAATTATGGAGCTGCACCAAATGACAACAAATGTGTAAAGGGAGTCAAATGTTGCGGGTTTGAAGATTAATACTGCCATAACCAGAATCATCAACCTCGGCAATAACTCAGTAACTCAAGTTAACATTACTGGACAGCCGGTAGTTTCCAATATCTTGGGAGTATTTTCTCGACCGAAGGAGGAACCGAACAGGACATTGTCAACCGAATGGGCAAAGCAAAACCAGTGTTTGGAATGATGTCCATGATATTGCGAAGCAATGCGACTGTTCCGTTCAAATGTTGAATCTGTGCTTTTGTATGGGTGCAGCACTTGGAAGGTGATCGCTACTATCGCAAAAAGATTACAAACGTTCGTAAATAGGTGCCTACGGAACATCTTAAGGGTTTTCTGGCCTAACCGTATCTCTAACGAACTTCTTTACCAGAGAACGGGTCAGGAACCAATAGGCACAACCATACAACGACGGAAGTGGCAGTGGACTGGTCATACACTCCGAAAAGGCGACAGTTCAGTTCCATAGCAAACTACGCAATGCAATGGAATCCGTTATCTCAGGATGGTAGAAGAACGGGTCGTCCAAGAAATACATGGCGCATAACAGTTGAGGAGGAGTCATGGCAATTGGGAAAGAGTTGGAGAGATCTGAAGCTCATTGCCAGGAACCGCACGCAATGGCGCGTAGGCATAGTAAAGGCCCTAAGACCCACAAGGGGATATAGGACTTCAGTAAGTTTACCCAACCTTCTCGTGTGTTTCCTTAAAAGGTTATGCTGTGTCCGGTCATTATCCCTACAACCGTTTTTAGTTCACGTCTTTGTAGCGAAATAAGCGCAGTTGAGCAGTTGACAGCTTTGGCCAGACCCGTTTTGAAATATTACAAGTGTCGGTATTTTCCCACCTTACATTTGTTATTGTTTCTGCTTCTTTCCGAAGCTCAAGTTTTAGTGTCGCAATATGACTCCCTACCTCTGCTCTTCCGGTAGCAGCTGGAGAGTCGTACCACGTCTAGCTAACTCATCCGCCCTGCATTTCCCCTCAACATCTGTGTGGATCGGGACCCAAATAATCCTTATATTTAACTGCTCAATCATCTCGTTAAGAGAAGAGTGATAGCCCAACGCCACCTTAGATTTCAGCGAGATCGCCTCCAAATATTTTATGGCCACCTGATTGTCCACGTAAATGATAATCTTCTTTGAAGATAGTACATTATTAGTAATTATATAAGGAAATATAGAAATTTCAAATACAAAAGCTTTATAAGTAGCTCTAGAGTCTACAAATGAGCAGATATTGGAAATCTAAAGCACAACCTGTTTTCTTTATAAAAAAATTGGGTTTCTTTGTAAAAAACCCAATATAAGCATAAAATTAGGTCGTAAGAGGCGTCACACAAATGCAATACAAAATCCTTATTGACGACATTATATGTATGAAGTTGGACGGTCGATCGAATGTTTATATTGTAAGAGTTCCTAACGTAGCTTAAAAAATACAAAGTATATAACAATAATTGCTGGTAGACGGTAAAAATTAAAAGGTTAATAATGTTTCTAATAGCAGTGCAAAAACTAAACTTAGTGCATCTTACTTCTATATAAAGGCAACTAAATTGTATATATACTAACTAATTTATATAATGTGCATTTTTATTATAAGCATTTAAAGCGCACCATCTTTGAAGAACCTACCTGCATAAGCTGGAGCAGCAGCCACTTTGACAGCACTTGCAACTGGTGCTGCATAGCCATGGCTGATAGCTGGAGCGGCATAACTAATAGATGGAGCGGCGTAACTAATCGATGGAGCGGCATAACTAACAGATGGAGCGGCATAGCTTACTGCTGGTGCAGCGGCATAGCTTACTGCTGGTGCAGCTGCATAACTGTGAGCGGCATAAGCAGGAGCAGCGTACGAATGGGCAGCATAGGAAGGCGCAGCAGCAGCATATCCATATCCGTGCGAAACAGCCGCTGGAGCTGCATGAGCGATGTACGACCCGTAAGAGGGAGCAGCATAGCCGTGAGAAATAGCGGCCGGAGCAGCATAACTATGAGCTGCGTATGCTGGAGCAGCGGCATAAGTGGCAACTGGAGCGGCATAAGCATGTGCAACTGGTGCAGCAGCAGCAACTACGTGACCTTTTTTGTTGTTATTGTTATAATTTTGTGTTATCGTGAATTAAAGTGCAAGTGGAAAGGATTGATTTTTATAAAAACAAAAACAAAAAACAAAACAAAATTAAAAAAAATAATAATAAAATGTTGGAAAACATGGTGAGGATGGTGAGGATGGTGTGGTATGTGCGGTCAACAACAAAACAACAAAAAACAAATAAAGCATTCAAGCAATTAACGGTGCAATCTATTCTATGTGTACTACCAGTGAGTCCGTTCAATGGGACTTACCTCCATAATGTGGTGCATAACCAGCATCATTGCTGGTGCTTGAACGTTGAACATGTGACTGGGAATGAGCGGTATTCACTGAGCTGGCATAGTCCGATTGTGATGATTGCCCATAGTGACCCTGTGTATTGTTACCAGAAGAGAGTTCCATTACGCTCAGCTCAAAATCCAATATCAACCAACCTTCAACTTACCTTAACTGTGTGCTCTTGTGAGTTGCCAACTGAAGCATGATCAACACTTGGCGCCGAAATTGAATAGGCAGCTGGACCACCGGCTTGAACGCATGCAATAACTGCGGCAATGATGAATACAATCTGCAAAAACGAAACGTTTTGCCTTTCTCAATTAATATTGTCAATTTTTTAAGGAAACATTCTATTGAACAAATAAGTGGCAACCATCATCTGTTTGCTTGTCCAAAGAAGAAAACTTTTTACAAAGTAAGTTTTCGCTTCGGTGATGGTCAGAGCGAGTAGAGATATTTTTGTCCCATATGGGACAAGATGGGATTATTCTGTCCCACAGAAAGTTAGATTAGATTTTTTTACATGTCATCCCCATTCCCACACCCACCCCTAAAGGTGATGGGGTTATCTAACCGTCCATATTCAACTCAGCGATACCGAAACTATAATGTCGATTATGTCATATGTCACCCATTTCCCATTCCCACCCCTAGGGGTGCTAAGAGGTGTCTTAAAGTCACTATTCAATTTAGCACCCCGAAAAGTATCAATACCGATCATATCATATGTCACACATTTTCCACGTTCACCGCTAAGGGTGCTTAGGGATGTCTTACCATCACTATTCATCTCTGAGATCAATATGGATTCAATACCAATATCGGACAGCCACCATTCCAGTGTATAGGCTTTGATTGCCTTACTCTCGTGTCTAATAAATCCTACCACAAAGAATTTTTCTAGCAGATCCTTTTCGCTCAGTCAAGTTTTCTCACCGCTCAACGGTTCCCACCGAGATTACTGCACGGTGTCGACATCTAGTTAACGCTTGTACATCCACTATTACCATTAACCCACGCTTTATCTAACTGTAACAGACGTGGCCACCATAATATTTGTGTTGCTCCCACGCCTGATCGTTCTCTACGAAAGCTTATTGTACAACTCTTGAGTTTCAACATATAAACGTCTGTATAAGCCAGTTGTAGAGAATTGTTTCTCACGCCATTATATAATGGTATCGGATCACTTTGTTCAACATCACTTCACACACCCTCTTAGAGATCGTTGTCGTTATTGATATTAAATGGGTTTGATAGTGACTCAGATTTGTTTACTTGGCTTATGGCATGGTAAGCCTATGTCAGTTTATTTGGGATGTCGAATTCTCTAATGGCTTCCTAAATTTATACCAATGGCTATGCTATCATAGGAGGCCTTAAGCCCCATTAGCAGATGTTGTAATGAGTTTTGGAACTGTAGACATTTTTGCATTGCCTGCCTAAGTTTGAAAATCTTATCATACTGGGATGATTTTTCTGAGATGAGAACACATTGGTATAAGCCATCGTATGCGACTATACTGTCTTGTAAGATAAAGGAGAAAATCTTATACGCGGTACTTAAAAACGATAATTACAGCACATTGAGATATCTCTTTGCTTATGTATGGGATATAGGAGGCCTCTTCTTCTCTAGTTATCTGTCATCGTTTCTTAGTCCCATACTTGAATGTTTAGTTCATGAATTGCTTGGTGTAGTGCGGAACCGCAGTAATGCTATCTGCTCCTGAGGCCTTATTATTTTTGATCCAATTTATCGCTCCAAGCTTGGTGGCGGGAGCTTAGTGTAGTTATCGGTCATTTGAGCAGACTCCACATCCTAAGTTAGCTGGCCATTTGGTAACTAATGAAAATGCTCTTCCCATCGCTCCAATATGCCTTTGATATCGGCAATCGGCGATTTATAGCTCTAAGCTTGGTGACGGGAGCTTATAGTGTAGTTACCGTTTATTGATGCAGACTCCACATCCTAAGTTATATGGCCATTTAGTAAGTCATGAAAATGATTTTCCCATCGCTCCAATATGCCATTAATATCGACAATCAGATCACCATCTTTATCAACAACGCGTGCACTCGTGCACAATATATAATATTTGGCGCAACAGACTATTGCGGCCCAAGGCCTGGCTTCTCGCAACCATTTGTGTTGAACATGCATATTTTTGCACACAATAGAGGGACCTACAATTTAATGCCGGATCCGAACGGCGAATTGAGAAGCTTTTCGTGACAAGTTATTACTCTTGGACGTTTGTGAAACTTCCGCGAGAGGTGGGACACCGTAAAAAATACTTTTGGTGTTACTGGGATTCGAACCACGAACCCCCTGCTCAGATCTCCATGCTCTTATCCACTGAGCCACGGCGCACATCCCTCGTGCACAAAACGGTTCTAAAACTGTGCTGAAATTTTATCAGCATACCAGCATACAAATATTAACAGAGACACAAACCATAATGGGAGCAACACATTTAAATAAAATTGAGAAATATTTTAATTCTAAGTCAATTGACATTATATTGAATAATAAAAAGTAGAGGCTTGTCTATTCGTATAACGGGCTGCAGCCGCACTCTACAATATACCTATATACTAATTGTTCATGTCACTCTTTTACTCATATTAGCAATATGAACCCCCGCATATTTGTGATTATTTGAAATTCTCAAACTTTGAAATATCATCAGTAATAATGATTGAATGTTAGTTACTTTCAAACTTTTGACTCTCAAAACATTAAGAGATACAAAGGCTACAATGGCAAAAACTCTTTCAGTGTTTCTCATACTTTTAAATATAAAGTGAGAAATATTTTTTGTTGTAAGACAATTGAGATAATTCAAATTAGGGGCAGATTTATTCTATTACGGGAGTTTTTGTCTGTAACAGTAGCTCAACAGCAAAATTCTACCTTAAGGGTTTTTTTATGTTGTAGAACAATCGGTTACTACTGAACTTCCACAGGTAAACACTACGATATTGTACAATGCAATATGGTTATATGACTTAAAAGTCGTATTTTTATTTAAGTTGACCTAAAACTGGAATGTGTTCCCATAAATATATCGAATCATGGTTGCCTTGATATTAATTTTACATATAAAGCTAACTTTGAAAGTTCAGTATATGTTGTCCCTCTTATTAACGTTTTTCTCAACATAAATATTCCTGAACGAAACAAACTCACATTCCCTCAAGGTGCACATGAAATGTGATGGACAGAAAATCAAAACCAAACTACACCTAAGCTAAGCTGTCCAAAAAGACCTAATAATAGCAAACAAAGCTAATATCAACAATGCAATATTAAATTAAATGTTGCTCCCATTTTCAAAAGAGTAAATGTAAGTATCTCTTACCCCTTCTGCAGGCAACAATCCTTCTTCACCACTTACTTATATTGGCGTACGTCTCTTATCCCTTCTGCGGGCAATAAACCACCATCACTGCTTATTTATATTTACGTACTTCAAAGCTCAAACAGCAAACCAATTCAGAACGTGGCGGATTTATTTCTGTCTAATGAATTGTTTGTATTTGGTTCTGTATTCTTCATCTCCTCTACTCTACTCAATGGCTATCATAGTTGGTGTGGGAGGGGAGGATTTAAATACTGCCCACGGGTATAAATTTAATTTCAAAAGGTTTCAAAAGGATACCATTATACATCCTGCGCATTCTATTGTTGTTTACTTTGAACGTTTTTTTCTCTGGAATGTAGGCCTTCCGACGATGCCATGATATGAGTGGATTATTTGGGATTTCGAATGGGATTGCTAACACAAAGAGATCAACTGCGGATTTATTTACTTATCGCTTTCAGAAACTTTCAGCCTATTCCTAGGCATTGTACGAGTGTTACTTTTACTGCAAGTCAACTGCGGATTTATTTATTTATCGCTTTCTGAAACTTTCAGCCTATATCTAGGCATTGTACGAATGTTACTTTTACATTTCAAATGAAATATAATCACATCCCTAAGATAAACCGCAATATTCTTGATTGTTGGTGTTGGATGGGGGCTTAAATATGTTAGCTGGATTTAATGTAAAGAAAAGAACACAAAAGATTAAAGTATAGAGTACAGTACAATCAACTGACAAGTGGAAATGCCATTAAAGAAGCATAAAATGGACATGGATAGCATTGTAACTGAGGTATTGTACATAATGACTATAAGATTAGTCAGAGTGGATAGAGTCACAAGGAATAGACAGCAGAAAACATAAGCTATGTAGCTTAAAAAACCATTGCCTTTCACACTACAACATCTTAAAGCATATAACAATGATATATTGATTACATTAACATTATATATACTGGCTCGCTATTATTTTTCTTATTTAGGGATAATTATAATATATTTTACCCTCAAGGTCTTTTATTAATTCCTGGGAATTTGTGATTATCTTACTCGTATAAGCATCACATGACAACGCGTTTCTAATTAAGTCTTAATTATACCAATCCGAAGCTTGCTTGCTTGATATATTCAGTTCCCTTTGGCCTGTAATATGATGAAACTGAATATCGAACGCGTAAGGCAATAGACAAGGACATAATTCATTTTGGATGCCATTTTGCAAAAAAATGTATATGAGGAATAATTGTTAAGGTAACCAGTATGTGAATGAATGTGAACCAAAAAAATAATCAAAACGGTCTACGTGTACTTAAGAATTTAGTTTTTATGCTTTACCGAAGTAAAGCACAAAACTTGAAAGCAAACATGTATTGAGTTCCCTTAGTTTGTAGTCGATTTAATGGAGCTGGTTGCAGCTTTCCTAGCTTTTTAAATTCTCTATATTACCTTCGCGTGCGCGGGCTGCCCGACTGGCTGGCTGGCGGACAGGCACACCAAATCTTGTGATCAATTTTTAATCCACTTCCTAAAGCCCGATTTTATTGAAACTTTGCACACATGTGTATATCCAATGACAGCACTTTCTATTAAAAATTGGGTCCACTCGGGCCTCGGGGTCGGCGGGCTCCCATACAAATTTGTTTCCCATATAGCGGAATCAGATTATGTCATACTATGATGACTGTGTTATGTGTGTGTGATGCGCTGTGAGCAGCGCTGTTTGCTTTACGATTTGGGTTGTTTTGTTGTTGTGTTACAGTGCTTCGCATTTGTTTTTATTTTGTAGCATTTATAGTGGAATTTAGTATACTCTTGTTTATTGGAGGATTTTCATGAAAAACTTTATGGGTTTTTTTTTTATCGCGGAGGAATTTTTAGAAGAGAAATTGGACGCGGATAACTTCGTCCTCTATATGCCACTTATGCCTTACTACGGGCAAGAACCATTTAATATATATATTCGGTATGGTTCTGTCGTTCGTTCTATTTGTTATTCATACGTTCGGTGGTGAAATCCTGCGATCAATTTTAAACCTACTGACAAAAGCCCGATTTTATTCAAACTTTGCAGACTTGTGTATTTCCGGTGACAACACTTTCTACTAAAATTTGGTAGTGATCGAGCCCCGGGGTCGTGGGACTCCCACCCAAACAATGTTAACAATCTTGCGGCATTAGATCACGCCATACTATAATAACTGTGTGTCTGTGTGCAGCGCTGCTTTACGAAGGGGGCAGCAAATTCGGGTTTTCAGTTCTAGGATAGTTGTCCGATGGAAAACGCAGCATCTTATGAATATACACGATAGACACCAATAGAACATAGAATCACTTTGAGAAAATAAAACGTCGAACGGCTGCAATTGCAGAAGACTGCCAGAATCTTGGGCGTATTCCACAACATCTCAAGAAATCCCATGCACCCAGCTTGAAATTCCGAAGACCAGTGTACAGTCTAAAGACCACTTCTGTAAACTGTTTAGTGGCAATACGGATCAACATTCGGCCATCAGGCAGAACCAGCAATTCAACCAGGACGATGATAGGCAAAATTTCTGTTTAACTGACTAACATGAAGTGGGGACCACAATATCCAAACTTAAGAAAACCAAAGCTGCTGGCCTGACGGCCCAGCTTTTCAAAACTACAGGATATGACTTGGTAGATCTCAATAGCTAACTTTGCTTAGATGAAAAGATGCCTGACGAATGAAAAGTATACCACGCTAAATATAAGGGAATTATTCTTCTTAGGTCGCCTATAAGATTCTATCTTCCATACTGTGTGTACACCTGAAGCCACTCAACAATAATAATCTGATTGGCCGCTATCAGTGCGATATAAGACCAGAAGAGTCAATTGCTTACTAAATATTCACACTGCGGCACATCCTGAAGAAGACTCAAGAAGTACAGATCGATACTCATCAACTTTTTATCGTTTACAAAACCGCATGTTACAGCAAATATAGACATGAGCTATACAACGTATTTAAGTATGCATACTTTTGACACCCCTGCCAAACTTGTTCGACTGTGAATTATACTGACCGATTTCTTTGATATCATAAAAGGAAAGGTGAGCCGCTGTCATGCGATTTCTTTAACATAATATGGGATAGAATTTAGCAAAACTCTCAGGTCCACTATAGAGGTACATTTTTCTTGAAGTCTGTTCAACTGCTAGCATACACTAACATCATAAGCAGAATTAAGCGATGGATTTGCAAGCGGTGGAATTGGCATTCGCAGTTAACGGAGGAAAGACAAAGTCTTTGCTATTAACTAGAAGGGACAGCCAACATCGACGTGTTGGTCTGAACGTCACAATAAACAGCTATAATTTTGAGATGGTAAGGGGCTTTGTCTACCTGGTCTCTGTTATAACCTCTGAAAAAGACACCAGCTTAGAAATCTTGTCAATTGCTGTTTCTTGTGGCTTAGATTGTAGTAAATCTAAGACCACTAAGAAATCATCTTTATAGAACTTTTATTATCCCAGTCATGCTATAGGGTCAGTAGCATGGACTATATTGAAGATGGTTCTATATATCCTTGGTCGTTTCGAACAAAAAATTATTCGGACGATATTTGGTCTCGTTTGCGTTGATGGACTTTCGTGGAGAATATTTAATGAGGAGCTATAAAAGCTGTATTACGAAACTGATCTAGTCGAAAGAGTACATATTAGAAGTTTAAGGTGGTTTGGGCATATATAGAAACCGCAGAGTCTTTGAATCTTATACCAAGTGGGACAGTGCAGTATAGGAAAGTCTCGGTTTAGATGGCTTACACAAGTGGAGGTTGATAAGCAAAGGATATGTGCGTTATAGGAGGCAGTTAGCAAAAGGCTTTGATAATTGAAGAGGCAAGTTAGCTGAGGCCCAGTCGTTTGCATATCCCGTTTCTCATTCGTATCCCTTGTTATCTATTCATGTTTTCTTTCTTCTGCTATCAAATGTTGTCACAATTTATGGCTGGTGCTTCAGTTAATTCGAAGAAAATTTCTCTAAGCTTTACAGACATTATGATACGAGTACATGTAAGTGAAGACAACTAGCTATTCTTTGCTTCTCTCTTCTCGGCTTAGTATATTTTAAAAATGCTTCGCTTAGCAACTACCTTAACATTCCTTTAAAAAACTTAATAACTAAGCTTGACCTCATTTATGGGTGTAATGCAATTTATAAGGTAAACAAACAACAAAATCACCTTTCAAAATTCTTGACAACCTTCAGCGATTGATTAAAACGCCTATTTGAGGTCTTCAGATATGGCGCACACAATTATTGTTATTAGGAACCCAAGTATACCTCCACGCGAGGCCTAACTAAATGTAGGCAAGAAATTCACGTTCAATTATTTATTAACAAAACAAAAAACAAACTGTCAGTGAGATCGGAGATTGCAAAAATGTTTGCAAAAATATTATGTAGTCCACGAAGTATTTACCATAAAATGTGGATCGACTTCACGGGCGGCAAAATGCAGCGACGGTGATTGTAACGCGTTTTGCCAAAACGGCCAGTCAGTCGTTCGCCAGCTCCTTATGTGTACTTAGTTGGCAGTTTGTTGTTGTTTTACTCACATTGGCATTTACCATGAAACTGGATGCGTTCGCAAGCGTGCAGCTGCGTAGCAAACAATTTTGCAATCTTAATAACATTAATTGCGGCACTGTTTGTTAGGTCGTCGGTCTCCTGGTGCAGTATTACGACAAAAATATCTATCTATCTTGCAGAAGAAAAAAAACAATTAATGAACGGATTCTGTAATATACTGAAATTGGACAAAAATTGACCCAGTTTATGTCTGGGCCTGACTAAAAACGAGAATACAGTAAAACTGTGTATTGTCGCAATTATTTGAATCCTAGCAACAACCAAATTAATGACAGTTACTACTACGAAATCTAATACGTTTTCCATGTACATTTTGTAGAAATGAATGGTGTTCAGTTTTGTGTATTTTAATTATTTTTTGGAAAATGCTTAACGAATGCTAAGCGACTGTTTGGGAGTGAAATCTTTTCTAGATGATTGGAATTTATCTTAGTAATCCGATTTTTATACCAGCCTTTTAGTATTAATTTGACAACGGTGGCGCGTCAATGGACAATTCCAATTGCAGGAAAGACTGGGCTTTTGCATGTCAGAAAGAAATAAACCAATCGAAAGGTGCAGCATTATTGGTTGAATTGATTTGACAGAGAAGTGACAGTACAAGAAAGACATTTATAGCTCTTCCGATTTGCAGGGTAGAGTTAAAATTTCTCTCTCGTGGTTTTGGTTTGGCATTCTATTTGCAAACTGTACCCGGGTTACGGTTCGATTTTTCGTTTTATTTCCAAAATTTGTTATCAACACTGTAACTTTGTTACCCTTCGGCAATCTACTGGTAAGGTTTTGTTGACTCAGCAAGATGGCGAAGAGAGAGCAAGCAGACTAATTTTTCAGTTTGTTGTTCTTGTTAAATTTGGTTTCGGTTTGGCGTTCTATTTGCCTTTTCTGCTCATTCATTCATTCACCAGGAAAACCACGAAAACCATGTCATTTTGGTAGCTTACCCGTGGGTACGTACGGTTTCGGGTATGGTTTTACGTAATCGAAAGAGGCACTAGACGTATTTGTCCTATCCCACATAACTGAGGGCGCAGAATAAATAACATTACAATAAACTAAGTCCGACACAGTAAGGGATAACTGCGCTGGTAAATTAATACAATAGTAAGAGGTACTATCTTTTTGATCGCTGCATTAAATTTCTGATTATAACACTGGGCGCCGTGGCTCTGTGGAAAAGCGCATGGCTACTGGGCAGGTCACTTCCATTTTGTGTCAAAAAATATACATGCACAACACAAATGGTCGCCAGAAGCTAGGCCTTGTACCGTAACGGTCTGTCGCGCCGAATATTATTATTTATTATAACACTGGAAACTTACAACTGACAAATATTGACGACTATTCAACTTCCAGAGACGTCGTATCTCTCCATTTGTCTCAATGTTAGCTTTTTTTGCTACTTTGTCCCTCCATATGTAGACACCGTCCATATCTGTCCATCTGCACATTTGTCTGGCCTTCTGAGTTTCTCTCAACAGCCTTCTCGTATCTATGTTTATTCTATTATTTCGACTCTTTCCAGTCGTCTGCTCTTATCACTTTCTGTTGTCTGTTCGTTCAACTTCATGTTCGTCCATTTAACTTTCTGCGTAAGTCTTTTCATGTATCTTTCTATACATTTATCTGTCCTTTCATCAGATTTCTTTTTTTATTATTTGCGCACGCGAAAAGTAGTTCGCTCGCACCCTTATAATGCTCGGTTATATGCTTGGCACAGCGTGGGCCTTAAGCATACGGAGGAGAAAAGAGGAGATGTCTATGAGCTTGTGCTTTGAATGCCTGTGGATCATAGTGATGCAGAAAGACATAGCATTCTACATACGTGTTGTACCAGTAAAGAACGAATCTCTGAACTTAACTGTACGTCCAAGGATGGGCTTGAGGGTAAAGTTCATCTCTTAACTCTATTTCTGTCTGTAGATTTTTTAATTTTCAGCGGAAATGGATCGAGACAATAATCCAGTAGAGTATGTAAACGTAATTGTCTTTGAAAGTTCACTATATCGCGTGTCTTCTCTTTTTTTCGCTATTTGCAACTGAGGAAAGCCATTGAGCTTAACTCTCTCTAATCAGAATGAAAAAAACAAACAATTTGCCATTCAAATTGAAAAACAAAACAGGTATAAATACTAAAGTAGGCAGAAGTTCATTATAACCATCTGTTAAACTTTGGAAAACATAGGTAAACATTTTGTGTAATTTGGACAATAAAGCCTCAACAAAAGCGGACAGTTGTGGGGTTATTCTTATGTCAAAACCGAACGAATAAATTGCCTAATTTCTCTTCTTCTTTAAGACACCGATTAAAAGCTTGTTTTGTCATAGTATACTGTCTCTACTGATAATATAGTTTGTAAAGTGGTGTGTGTGTGTCATATTTGAGTAGTAGTAGTTGCCAAGAAAAAGGCTCTATAAGTTCATATCTGTTTATTTCCCTGGTTAAGGGTATTTTTACACGATCTCCTTTCAGTTTCCGTTTCAGTCGGACTGTCACTTTATTGTAAATGTAACAATTCAAAACTTATATGAAAACTGAAATGAACAGGATGTTATAGACACATTTAAATCGTATAAGTTTTAAAAGAAACTGCCGAAATCGTGTAAAACCACCCAACACTTTTATGAGTCCGTCTGCTTCTCTGTACAATTGACAACATATCTGTCTGTCCATCCGTTATTTCGATCGCTTAAACTTCTGTTTGTCCCGTTCGTCTGTCCACTTTTCTGCACGTTGTCTCTTTTCATTGATTTGCCTATCATATCACATTTTTGATTTCGATTTATTATTAACATTTACCCAAGCAGGCAGTGAGTTTTTTTGTCTTTAAATACACTCCGTAGAACTTCAAATCACTACTTACAGTAGATTCTCGATTTTATGAACTAATTCATTTATGGCAAATTCATAATATTTTGCTGTAATATATTCAACTGGTCTATACCAAGTCAGGAGTACGCATATAAATGATAATCTATTGTTTTTTAATACTTGAGACAAATTTTACGTCAGTGTTCGTATATAAAAAAAACTATTGTACAATGAATCAATTAGTAACTTTTCGACTTAAAAACCGATAGCTTCTCATATAAATGCATGCTTTCGAAAAATCTCAAGATGCAATAAAATGAAAACTTTTGATTTATTTGATTCTATCGAATAAAATACAAAGAAAAAAGCTAAAAGTACGACTTGTCCTATATTACATCATATACTTTGACAAAATAACTACAAAAATCAATGCATTCTTCCTGGTAAATCTATCGATAGATTACAATAAAGCACATTCTTTTCCTTCTTCTGTCTTCTACTTTCATTTGTTTTTTGTTGTCATTCAACAGAACAAATTTTTTAATTAAAAAAGTAATCCTGCGAATCTATAGAGATTTTCAATGAATAGACAAAACTGTAATAACATGCACTTTGCCAGTATTATTACGATTTCTACGTTCATGTTCATGTTTATATTGAGCATGAAAATGTAGCATAACTTATGCGATGCCCTCATTTGGTTCTATTTGTTGTGTAGACAAAAACTGTGGCTGGGGCTGGGGGGCTTTATCTAAACGGAAAACAATTGAAACTATTCATATAAAAAGGTGCTCACTATACCCGTATCAGATATTTTCCAGGAGATAGTAGATTTCTCGATATTCGTTTTCAGTTTTCCAATAAGGCTAATGCGACTCAAGCACGCAACCTAACTTTGTAAAGCATACTTCCTGTGTTTTATGCACCCAATCGTACGTACCGAATATATCCCGTTCAGTATTTGACAGGGTAATTTCCTTCATTTTCCTTCTTATAGCCAATAATTGCATTGGAATCGCTAAAAACGTTTTAAAGTTTTACTTTATCGATTAGGAATGTTTCCTGTTAGGTAAGCAATGATAGATTGTTCACTACTAACGGTAAATAGGCACATCCTTTTTCATACTAATGTTATATTATTAAATCTAAAAATACCAGCATTAAAGACTTGTACTTTTTGCACTGTGCAAAAATTTAACGATTCATTTCTTTTATTAACAAGGGCATGCTTCAAGGGACGTGTACCTTTAAAACGCGTGGTGTATATTGGGATAGAAGATGAAGAAAGTTATGTGGCTGTGGCTGAAGTTGATCCACGAGCAGTCACAACCTAGAATAGTAAGTGTCTCTGACATTATTGGCTACACTATGTGCTAACACCTAATAAATACCTGATAAACAAGAAGTCTTCCAGATAGTAAATTTCGAACTACTGTTGGAACAAGAAAAACCTACTATTAGTTCAGAATACCTAACTTATTCCATTAAATTTAGAAACGTTTACGTTCTTCCCTTCTATTTTGCTAACCAAAAAATAGGTGTTTTCAACAAAAAAAAATTTTTTCAGTTGATGGCAAGTAAATGTTAAAAAAAACATAGTTTTTCAGGTACAAACTTTTATGTTTACAGCGACACATCCTTCGCACATGTCACATGCGCAAAAAACTTCAGATTTATAGGACGTGTGAAAGTTGGTTAATAAGGACCTCAAAGAAGTAAAAAAAAAAAAAGACTTTTCCACACATCACACGCACCACACGGGACTCGCGACACGTGGAATCTCAAAAAATGCCTTCTACAGTGAGCTTCTTACAAAATTTCAGCTCCTTAGGTCGTGTGAAAGGGGGCCATTTTCCACGCATTATACGCGCCACACACAACTCACGATACGAGTCTCACGTGAGGTCTCAGAATCTTCATAAGAGTCTAAGCTACTCACAAAATTTCAACTCTCTAAAACGTGTGAAAGATGGTTTAAAAAACATGAAGATTATATCAAAGCTTCCACATATCACATGAGCCACACGCGACTCGCGACATGTGTCACACGCAAGATTTCGGGAATGCCCTATAATACTGAGCTGGTCATAGAATTTTAGCTCTTTGAGTCGTGTGAAAGGTGATTTAAAATGACCTCAACGAAGTCGATGCGATGCGGGCCTATTACAATGATTATCCCATTTTCCACGCATTACACGGACCATACACGACTCACGATACGATTCTAATGCAAGGTCTCAGAATCGCCATTACAGTCTAAGCTACTCAGAAAATTTCAGCTCTATAGAACGTGAGGAAGATGGTTAAAACATGAAGATTATATCAAAGATTCACCCACTTTCCACGCACCATATGAGACACACGCGACACGCGACACGTGTCACATGCAAGATCTCAGAAATGGCCTATAATACTGAGCTGCTCACAGAATTTCAGCTGTTCAAGTCGTGTTGGAACATTACATGAGAAATGTGTCACAGGCAAGATCTCATGATACTGAGCTGCTCCTAGAATTTTAGCTCTTTAGGTTCCCCGCGAAAGGTGATTAAAAAGAAGCTGAAAAAAGTCGAAAAACCGACAGACAGACATAGACAAGTTAAATAAAAGTTTTTAATAAGAGGAATGCTATCGGATAAAATAAATTAACTTATATTGTCTAAACTTAATATTATAAAGAGATAATGTTGGTTTGTGTGTAGGAGGTAATCTTCGAAACTACTGGACCGATTTCAGAAATTCTTTCAATAGTATTTAGAACAGACTATACATTATCCCGTTTAAATTAAAGGGGCTTTCATGGTATTTGTAACTAAATAATTAAAAAAAATATATATATTTAATTTCAATAAAGATTTAACAATATTTTCTGGAAAATCTTGCTCTAAAAATCATTAAAAAGCATTCGAAAATTGCACCAATATCTTAAAATGTATTTTCCCAGAAATGAACTTTTGGAAGTTTGTCCCTTTTTGGTTCAAGGCATAGATATATAATCTTGGCAAGTTGAAAACAACGCCAATAAAAAAAATTGTATGGCCAGAAAAAATATTGATTAGATCACTTTTGGAAAAAGTCAAAATGCGAAGTTATACTGTTTCGCCCCCCTCTCAGGCGTGGAAATCACGATCTGCGAAATAATTGGAAAAATCTTCGGATAATCGGTGAAAATGGTGTTCAGGTCCCATCGAAGAATATCGTGCGCTATTTGGGTGTTCATCTGGACAAATTTCTTTACTACAATGAACATGTAAATATCGCTTTGGAAAAAGCAAGGGCGGCATTTATGTCGCTCAAAAAGCTTTTCCTTTCACGATACCTGAGGAGTGACGTGAAGACTGTTTGCTACCAGGCATTCATTCGACCAATTATTACATACGCGTGTCCAATATGGTGGAACATCAGTCCATCATTTATGGAAAAACTTCGTGCCTTTGAGAGGAAATGCCTTCGAGCATGTATGCATATGTACAGAAGCGAACATTCTGAGTACAGGCATTATGTGTCAAACAAAAAACTCCTGAATGCTTCCGGAGTATCAAGAATTGACAATGTCATTCTTAACCTTACTAGGAATCATTTCGCTCGGTCAGCCTCTATTGAAAATAGCTTAATCTCGGGAGCATTTTATCCTAATCCTGGGTACTTTAGAAATACATTGGAGAGTGGATTTATACCACCCGAGACATTTCTGTATCTGGACGCTCTGGGCCACTTGTCAGATTCATGCAACGTTTCTATAATATACCATGTTGCTAGAAGGGCCACTGACAAAAGAATTCCACATGCATTGTTTGCCAATGGGGCTGCAAATGATATCTGGAGATACTGTCGTAGCGTGCCTGAAAAAGATCTAGCAGACAACAGGCACTTAGATAAAAGAAAATACTGGTGGCTTGACTGGAGTGTGGCCGAAATTTAACCCTAACCGATAACTGTAGGGAATTAGTTTTTTAAGTCTATTTAAGTATTTTAATTAGTTTTAAATAGTTTTAATTAGTTTTTTAGTAGTTTAAGTTTTCTTTTTTTTCTTTTTTATCTTATAAATTTAAATATGGCGGAAGAATTTTTACCAAATTTTTGTTCTTTATAATTTCAATATAATAAATAATTTCAAAAGAAATAAATAAAAAAAATAATTGTTAAATCTAACCAATTGAAATAATAATATTGAAAGTAGTGTAAGCCCTCTTAGGTAATTTTACTAGTTTTTAATAAAAATAGTCAGTAAGTTATTTATTTATTACAAACAATAGTACTTAAGATTTATGATAATTAAATAAATGGATTTAAAAAAAAAAAAAAAAAAAAACATAGATTGATAGTTAAGCATGATAATCAGATGCAATTGGATCGAACATTATTTACGCAGGAAAGATGGCCCTAGTCTTTAACAAGAAAAGACGTGGCACGAAACATTCAGGCATTGAGAGCAAGATATGAAATGGATATCTTTATCCTATTTGCCTATTGTGGCACTTTGATGTTGATGACGATCAACAAGAAATTCTTCTCTTTTTATGACATATGGAATATTGGAGTGTCGATTTAACATAAATCGACATAAATCTATAATAAAGAATCAAAGATGTTACATTTAGTTCGTGCATCGAAGTAGCCTAGAACCTCATCCACAATGCCAAGCTCCTGCATCAGTACGATACGTAGGCTTTCAAAACACTTGCTGGCAGATACCTCAGCCAAGCATATAAGCTATAGTATATATATTATATATGATGGTGATGGTGATATATTATAACTGTGTAAAGCCCTTTACGCGTGTGTTAATTAAAAAAAAAATCCATAAAAATTAAAAATTTTCGTGTAAGTTCTCTAATTGATAGACAAAGTGCAAAGGAGGCTCCCTGATCACTCCAACATTTTTACAAAAAGTGTTTCTATCGGAGATATACATGTCTATAAAATTAAAAGAAAATCGGGCGTATTTTTAAAAATTTATATTGAAGCCCGTCGGCCTTGGGGCCACTTCAAAATTTTTACAAAAAGCGTTGTCCATAGGATTAAACATGTGTGTATAAAATTTAAAGAAAATCGGGTAAATTTTACAAAAAGTGTTGTCCGTCAGAGATACACTCGCTATTTTTTATAAAATTTGTATGGGTGCCACCTGACCCCGGGGCCTAATCACTTCCAAATGTTTACAAAAAGTGTTGTCCTTCGGAGATACACTCGCGTATACAATTCTAAGACAATCGGTAACTTTTTTTTTACAAAATTAGTACCGCGGTCCGAGGGGCCCCAAATTTTAATGGGAGATACATATGTGTGCAAAATTTCAATAAAATCGGGCTTTAGGAAGTGGGTTTTAAAATTGATCAGAAGATTTGGTGTGCCAGCCAGCCAGCCACGGGCACGCGAAGTTAATATAGAGAATTTAAAAATTGAGGTATAGGCACAGAAAACTTTCTTTTACGGACGGGACCGGAATCTTCAGAAAATGTATATTAATTTTTTTTTTTTTTTTTTTTTTTTTTAATTTTTTTTTTTTTTTTTTTTTTGGTTTAAATTTCTTTTGCACTCAACAGATTTCTCCTAACTGCTATAGTTTTTGAGTTATTTGCAAACACTCGAAAAACTGTCTAAGTAAACTGTCACTTCCGGCTGTCAGATTTCCGTCAAAATCATCTGGCCCCTTACAATTTATGTAAGAAGCATAAATATGAATTTTCATGCCGATAAGTTCAGCCTTTTTGGCTGTATAGTGGACACAGACAGACAGACATACAGACATACAGAGAATTTTATTTTCGCTTTTTCTGACTCAGGAGATACGGTAATGGGTAAATCTGCAAAAATCCCAAGTTCGAAAATTTTCATGGTTACTATACATTCTTTTACTATGTAAAAGAAAATTATGTAAAATTCACTTGCCTAGTCAATTGCCACAAAAAGTACCTTAAATATTTCAAAATTGAAAGAAAAGTAAATCCATTTTTGAGTTAATTACTACCCCGTTTATAGAGAAAACGAAAAATATCACCACTTACATTAAGTTTTTTACTAAAAAAAAATTATTGTTGTGTTTACGAGTATTACCGAGTCCTTGCATTCCTTTTCATAAAAATAACACACACTCGTGAGTTAAAAGAAACTTAACTTTAATGAAAATATAAAAAGGCAACACTGAACACAGTTTTAAAAATCAATTAAATTTCAATTTTTAAATAATAATTAAAATAAATATTTCTGTAATTTAAAAAATAATTTATTTAAAATTAAAAAAAATTATTAGTGAGAAATATTTTATGAATTTTTTCTCTCATGCAACACGAAATCTAATTTGTTTTTAAATAAATTCAAAAAAACTAAAGAAAATCAATTAATTAAAAAATTAGCAGTTCCCGTTTCCCTATGTCAAATTTTTGGATTTGCTTCAAAAGCGCGGCTAAGTTTTCAAAGGAGAGATGTCCTCTTTTTCCTTCTTTAATAATCTTTGAATCGGCTTAAGATAACCATCTTTTAAACTCGATAATAATCTTCAATCACTTCATTTCCAAAATGTAAATGTCGTTTATATTTTGTTTACAAAAAACTTCAATGTGCACAGGATGCACAGGATATATGCAAATTCAGTGTCTATCCTTTATTCGTACCTTGAAAGCCATTTTATCGAAAACTTTTTTTGTAACTTTTTGTTAACTTCACAGGGGATTTAAGCGCTTAGCTGTGACTACGGTTTGAGACACGAAACTTGAACTGATTCCATTTAAGATTCTTACCGTCTTATTTATAGGTCTCAGAGCTCAATCTTGGATTGCGAATTGAATCAATCGAGAGGTGAGTTGAGTTGAGTAAAGTTGCAATGACGACGTTCAAGACAAGAGATCAGCGTACTGCAGAAAGACCAACAACAACATTAACAAGAACAACAACGAGAAAAAACCATATAAAAGCCACACCACGATTGAGTGTAAAATCAATGAAGAGGGCCGATCGGTAAGGGAGGGTTGCTGGAAAAATCGAAAGCGAAAATAGCAAAACTGAAGCATTCGCGCACGCTGCAAGAAAATCTCGACAAGAAATCAAAAACTGAAGCAAGGCTAAGCAAGACAGCTCAGTACCAGCTCAGTACCAGCACAGCAAATGGCTAAAAGCAAGCAAAGGTGCGCGCTGGTTTTTTTTTCGCAGCTAACTTTATTTTATTTATAGATAATTTTTTGTTTGTCCTATGTGACTTGTCGTCGCAGTCCAAATGGGTCGTTTTCCACATATTTTTGGTGATGTTTATTACTCCGGATTTTCCGCAGTTTTCCTTCTCTTCTTACTGCGCGACAGATGCAAAGAAATAAGCAAACCAATAGGTTCAACTAGCAGCCTGAATGTTGTTAGTTGTTTTCATTTTTTGGTAAAAAAAAACACCACTGCTTGGATTGGCAAAAAAAATTATTTTGTCTTTCCTTATGCCACCTGTTTAGAGTACATAATGTTAGTTTCATGATTAAGTACAACATCGTGTGCCCTAAAAACCTCGGCTACACTATGTTGCACTTAATATGCGCCTGGGCCTAATTATGCACCAAATAATAACCAAAGCAAAGTCGGTCGGTCAAAGTGCCTTTTTCTTTAAACCCGTTTTTTTTTGTTACGAGTGTTATATTGTTCAAGTTATTCCATTTAACATTTGACGGAACTCTGTACACCATTCCAACGGTCGCATGACGCAAAAAAAAGGTTCAGCTCGAATCTGTTAACGGCTGAAAGTGAATTTAAAAGGCGGCAACGCACTGCATGCATACAACTATCGATACGTTTCCATTAAATCAAGCGGTGAACACACAAACTTTTCACCTGCATTTTTGGCCCAATTTTAAGGGGCTAGATTGGATTTTGATATAATGCACACCCAGCATAAAGTGCATTCATAAAACATACATATTATGTATGCATGTACAACGGCTGACACAATGGTTCAGCTAATGGCTGGTGGGTTATGACCGCAGAAAAAACGTCTATTAAAAGGCTAATTTATTGCAAATTGCACAGTGCGTCGCTGGAATGTCCTTCAGGAATTCTGAATCGAAAGTGTTTGTTATACTTCAAAAATGACAGCTATACCGCACATATGATATACCGAAATTGGCAGCCGTACTTTGTATTTCCATTTATTTATTTAGTTTTAAGGAGCAACGTTTCATTTAAGTCGACAACCTGTCTTGCGATGTATGGTTCCCATTTTCTTTCTTTCTTTTTTTGATATATCACACATTCACAAAGAATTCATCCTTATAGAGCACATCGAGCAACGATATATAAGGGAAAGAAAAGGTGTATATATGATCATATATATATATCACTCAAGGAATGTATAGGATTAGAAGTAGCAGGCAAGAGATCATTATTGAAAACACTATCTCATAAAAATTAAAATTGTTCATGTAAATTCTCTAATCGGAGATAGATCATCATATTTGGCTCTGAGACCGGGGTCCGGTCCTGGCCTCCCGCAAAAAGTCTCTCCACCGGCTCAGATTTCAAGCCGATGTCATCCAGTTTGGCACCCCTAAACTCTGGGCGTCCTGGTCTACGCCATTCTTCCAGCGTAGGCTTGGCCGGCCTCGCTGTCGTGTTCCGTAAATCCTACCGCAGCAGACTTTCCGAACAGGATCCTCTTCGCTTATGCGAGCTAGGTGTCCTGCCCACCGGACCCTACCGAGCTTAATTTTCTTCACGATGTCGACATCGCGGTAACGCTTGTAGACCTCATCATTATAAAGTATCCGGAATCGTCCTTCCTCACATACGGGGCCAATAATTTTGCGTAAGACTTTTCTCTCGAACGCGGCTAAGAGGTAAGAATGCTTTTTGCTAAGCACCCAAGTCTCGAATCAATATGTAAGTACTGGTATGACCATTGTTTTATATACCAGCAGCTTGGATGTTATGGTTCCTGGACTTGAAGAGTCTTATCCGACTATAGAAGGCTTTGTTGACTTTAAGCAACCGTGCGGGTATTTCTGGTTCTATGCTGTTATCGGCTGCTACAGTTGACCCGAGATAGTTAAGTACTGGTATGTCCATTGCCCTATATACCAGCAGCTTGGATATTATGGTTAAATTCCTGGATTTGAAGAGCCTATAATAGGCTTTGTTAGCTTTAAGCATCGTCTGCGTAAGCCAGTATCTGAATGGACTTATAAAGGATTGTTCCCCTCGCCGTTACGTCAGAGTCTCGGATCGCTTTCTTCAACGGCAAGCTGGAGGGCGACTCGTCGGAGCCCGTTATAGATGTTGAATGGGCGTGATAGTGATCCGGATATTTTTACTTGGCTTATAGCATTGGTCATAGTCAACCTACATAGTCGTGTCAGTGTCAGTATCATAGGCGGCTTAAAAGTCTATAAAAAGATGTTGTAGTGAGTTTTAAAAATTCTAAACATTTTTCCATCACCTGCCTAAGGGTATAAATCTGATCAGTTATTGTGCCTGGGATGAAGACACACTGGTATGGGCCAATGATCCCTTTAGCGTATGGGGCTACTTATAACTCATAAAAGTGCTCTTCCCATCGTTCTAAGATTCCTTTGAAATCGGCGATCAGATTACTCTCTTTGTCTTTGCAGTATGTAAATTGCGTCATACCACGGATTCTTTGGTATAACTTCTGCGCCTGGTGCAGTCCTCGCTCTATGTACTGATCTAGTTCACGGACGAGATTCTTCTCCCAGGCTGCTTTCCTTCGCCGGTGAACTGTTTTTTCATACCTTCTGAGCTCTTTATATTCATCTTCGCGTGCCCGTGTTCTATGAGATTTCTGCATTGCTCGGTACGCAACATTCTTACGTTCAGTCGCTAGCTTGCATTCGTCATCGAACCAGTCGTTCCGATCTCTACGAATACTGCCCAAGATGGAGTCAGCAGTACTAATGACAGTATTCTTAAAGCGTGTCCATTTCTCTTCTTCGCCCGGCATCTTAGCCTCAGGACTTACTCTTCCTGCATTTAGGGCGAGTCCTATCTTTTGACCGTAGTTGTTTCTGGTCTCTTCGTTGTGAAGGGCAGCCGCGTTCTGTCCACATATCCGATCGTATTCTCACTACGTTGTTTACTGAGATTTTGTTAAGACGCATATTCTGTAAAAGCTTCATCTCAATCGGCTGTCTAGTTTTTTGAGTTTTAGTGTCGTATTACAAACCAACAGACATTAATTTTTATATATGTATACATATATAGATAAAAGTATGTACAAAATACAGTACATTGCACCCAGTCATTTTGATGCCGACATATGGCGTGATATTCGTAGAAAACACAGCACAGAAAGCAGGGCAGTGAACAGTGCAGCACACAGCACACTGTCATGCCGCTTTAATTTAGTCGTGTTTTAACAATTTGTGTACAAACCTTAACAAATAGAAATATGTCAGCGGAACTTTTTTATAGACCGTTTTGAGTTCTACAACTTTTCTATAGAAAGCAATTAAATATATATCTAACTGTTAAGGCAGCGTTAGTAAACAACGCATTAGCTCGACTTTAGTTATTTAGTTACCAAATTGTTAAGGCTCTCTTATTTAAAGGAGATAATATGTAGCCTATGTTTACCCTGAAAGTCTATTATAAAAACTGGTGAAAGAATTTTTTAATTCGGTTCAGTAGTTTCGCAGATTATCTCCTATATAGAAACCATAGTAAAGGGTGATTAGATTGGAGGTACTTTTTCCAATAGGGTTTTTTTTTGACATGTCACGCGTGACTACTGTCAAACTAAATACATAATAACCTCTTGCCTCTTGTTTTGTAAACATCGATTTACTTTAAAAAAAAGAGTAGGGTAGGCTGTGTCGAAGACACGGCCGTGGGTTTTGAGCGTGACAACGTCTGTCCGGGACGAAGGAAAGAAAACAAAGATCTTGTTGTCTGTGGGACATAAACACGGACGTATATATTAAAAAAAATTTCTATACTAAATACAAGTCCTACAACTTGCACCGTAGCTTATCACATACATCACCATCACATCACATTATATATAAATTATTTATAAGCGAATTTTAGTGTTCATAACCACTAACTGTGAAGTGGCTGCATATTGCATATCACTGCCCAAACAGAGTAATCAGCTTTTGTTTTTAACTCATAATAAAATTTGAGTTGTTTTAAATTAATTTTGAAGAGAAGAGAATTGAGCAGCACTAACCAATGCATCGAAATGGTATGCTAAGAATGTCGCTTTGAAACATGCAGGCGTGATTAAATTTCTTTTGCATGGTTCTCTCCCTTCTGTAATAGATAAAAGCGTTATTCAATTTATAAAAAAATTGAGTAATTTTAAAATAAATTTTAAGAGAAATGAAATTGAAAAGAGAAGAATTTCGCTTTGATACATGCAGGCGTGATTAAATTTCTTTTGCATGGTTCTCTCTCTGCTGTAATTGATCTAAGAGTTATTTACTCTAGTTACTGTAAACATGACTAAGGATAAGATAAGCAAAAAGATCAGGAAATAGTTGCAAGGAAGCTTGCAGGTTTTCATTGTAACATGGATCTTTTTTGAAACTTATGGTAGTTTTGTTTTTCTGCACGTCATGAGAGCACTGTTACGAGCAGAGCAGAGGACCGATAGAAAATGAACTATCACTACGGCTGCGGTAAAGAATTAAGGAGTTACGCAGCTTGTGCTGCACAAAAAAATGGCAGGCAGTCGGTATGCACGAAATTGCGGCTATATTTTGAACCGACTTACAGTCTGCTTGTAGGGCGACAATTTGACATTTAGATTTTGCTATTTGCATCCCATTTTAAGTAGCTGCGTAAACTGCGCAGTTGATTTTTCTTTAATGCATTGGCTGAAAAGTGAATTTTTGACCAACATGCAGCATAAACTGCGCAGCGGCTGAATTCTTGACCGCAGCCTACTACTGCATATGTTTGTTTCGTTCTGCTCTGCTTGATTGTTTGTTATTGAAACCACATACATGATCATCAATCACATCACATACAACAGAATAAATAATTTATAAGCTGATTTAAATGTTCATAACCACTAACTGTGAAGTTGCTGCATATTACATATTACTGCCCAAACACAGTAATGCAGCTTTTGGTTTCAACTCATAAAAAATTTGAGTAGTTTTAAATTAAATTAGTAGAGAAAAGTAGTGAGTACTGAGTAGTGCTGCCCATGCTTCGAAATGGTATGGTAAGATTGTCGCTTTCAAACATGCAGGCCAATTATTTCTCATTAAATTTCTTTTGCATTGTTCTCTTATTTCTGTAACTTACAGTAGTATTGTTTTCTGTTACACGTCCAAACACGAGAGCACTCACTCACAATGTTGATAGAAAGAGCAGAGCAGAGCACTGATAGGAAAATGAACAGAGACTATACTATCACTGCGGCTGCGGCAAAGAATTAAGTAGCTTCGCAGCTTGTGCTGCACAAAAAAAATCCCAGACCCTATTGGCCAGATCGTAGAATTTCCATAGAAACAAGTCTCATATGTGGTCACATATTAGTCCTACATTCCGAGTTTTATACGAATCCCTTGAGAAATGGCTTGGTTCCAAAAATCCCAGACCCTATTGGCCAGTTCCTAGAATTTCACATATTAGTCCTACATTCCGAATTTCATGCGAATCGCTTGATAAATTGCTTTGTTCAAAAACTCTAGTTCTTCATGACCAAATCCCATTGGATATTAAAAAACGTTACTTAACATCTGTTAAAAAGTGACATTTAACATTTGAGTTTTTGAACATGTACCCCCTTAAACCTTGGAGTGAGACGTTGTCACGTCAAAACAAGCCACTATTTAAAACATAATGACGAAATTGCCATTCTTATATGGATTAACTCATAACTCGTATGACCGTAAACTCGAGAGTGACCAAAGTGTCAACAACAACAAAATCTAAAGAGCAACTAACATCAAGGGAATCAGTTTATACTTTCGGTTTTACTTTGCTTATGATGTAGAATGTGGTAATAGCGTTTAACCATGAAAAGTGCACTTTCTGAATAAAATGATAAAAATATTCACGGTCATTCTGTCAGTTTGTAGGTTGAAAATTGTTCCACTTAACCGCATAATTTCATTTTATTAAATGAGTTGCACGCAGACGTACACATTTCAATGCACCCGAAAAGGGACACCGTGCATCGTTGCTGATATTCGCATTTAATTTAGTTGAAAGCATTTTCATCCGCGGCATCCAAGTGCGAACACGCGTAACGCATTATCGATTGTAATTGTCGAGGATGACAATTAATTAATAGCTGCTGAAAGGTTCAGAATTAAAAGATTTTATTATTCACTACGACAATTCGCAATGGATAATTTGTATCTCTTTGTAAAATAAATAATCCGATTACGATTACGAGTAATGTTGGTTGGTTCATTAGTAAAATATGTCAAGTTGTTATGAATATAGATTAGGAACATCTACTTGAATTGTATGCTATTCCCATTTACTCCTCACCACAAGGTATCCAATGGAAAAACTTTTCGAAGATCTGACTACATTCAATGGTCGTCCAAGACAAACAAGTATTTAAACTCAAATCAACTCAGCTAAGTTTACAGCAAAACGCTTCAATTGGTAGCAGTTTTTTGTTTATTCAGTTTTTTTTTTAGATTAGATTTTATTTTATTACCATTCGTTTAAAATGTTACAGTATTGTTTTACTACAAAATCAACAAAGCATGGCATTGCCTTCGCCGATTGCCAATTAACTCTTCTGATTTAGTAAAATAAAAATAAAAATTGAAATTAAAAAAAAATAAAGAATTTAATTCATGAAGGAAAGAGAGATTACTCTAGAAGTTGAGCGTAATAATTTGATTTCGGTACGCCAGAGCAAATTTGCAATATCGATACAGTTGTGTCACATTAGGCTTGTTTAAGCATCCTAGTACTTCCACGTCCGGTATAAAATTAGTCCCGAAAAAGTGTCTTCTCATTTCCCTCAGCATCGGGCGTCTTCCCTTTCTCCAAGATCACATAGGGTGCAAATAATTGGAAGATCTTCTCTATGTGAAATAAAATTCAGCTGGAGTAGTTCGCCACGAAGTTTTATCACCATCGATAGTTCATCCACACTATGTATCGGGTGTTTCAACAGATGCGCTTCAACTTTTCTCCGATAGGAACGGCGAACAACGCCATATTTTTTATTGTTCTTTTGTCATTTGGAAACTCCATTAGAATTCATTTCATCATGGAATGCTACACATGTGAACAGCGATTGCAAATCGTGCAAATTTTTTATCAAAATAATCGTTCTGTTTCCGCTACTTTAAGAGCAGATTTCACCGAAAAATCATCTTACTTTTGGTTAGAAGGATTTGTCAACAAGCAAAATATGCGTTACTGGGCAGAAAGCAACCCACACGTGATTCATGAGGCACCGTTGCATCCCGAAAAAGTCACTGTTTGGTGCAGATTACATGCCGGCGGCGTCATTGGGCCATATTTTTTCATCGACGATAACGATCGCCACGTTACTGTTAATGGAAATCGGTACCGCGATATGATAAACGATTTTTTTTGGCCGCAATTGAATGGAATAGACTTGGACGACATGTGGTTTCAGCAGGACGGGGCCACATGCCACACAGCACACGATAAATCGCGTTATTGTTCTATTGACTAAGTTCGATGAGCGTGTTATTTCGCGAAATGGGCCCGTCCAGTGGCCGCCGCGCTCGTGTGATTTGACACCTCTAGATTATTTTCTTTGGGGTTATGTGAAGTCATTGGTCTATGCCAATAAGCCGGCGACGTTGCAAGAGCTCAGAGCCAATATTGCTGGAATTTCGGCCGATTTATGCGAAAGAGTGGTCGAAAATTGGGTTCAAAGATTGGACTTCGTAAAACGTGCACGCGGTGGTCATGCAAAAGAAATCGAGTTTCATACTTAAATGTATCATATCTATATGTTCAAATTCGTTAATAACAAAAAAAGTTAGTTCAAAAATCGAACAGTTTGTATTCTATTCAAAAAAAAAGTTGAAGTGCTCTTATTGAAAAACCCGTTATATTCGTCCCTAAAGTAACTGTCTTGCAGAATGTGTCGTAATTCGCTATACGTGGTTCTGTGAATCGACGTCGATGCATCTCTTAGAAAGCCTTCCCTTAGTGGAAGGTCAACTTTTTTATGAGGTTATAAAGTATTGGTTTCCAATTTTGATGCTCTTCTACTAGGTATATTAAGTTGAAGCTACATCCCACAGCTTTGCGCTAGCTCCAGCCATTCCGCGTACCAGCTTGACCGGTTGGAAATTGTCCTAAGTCTTCGGCAGTCGATCATTTGGTATTTTAAGAACCTTCAGGATATAGTCCACTTGCATCTTTAGCGTTTTTATCAATACTGGGGGCAGTCCTGTCTCAATCATTAGCATGTAGTTAGGTGTATTCGGTTTAAGTCGAAATGTTCTTTTTATGTAGAATCTCAAGAGGTTTTCTACGGTATCATACCTTTTGGTTCCCCATACTTGGGCTGCATACAGCATAATGGCTTCGGAGCATGCTTTGCTGCTATGCGAAATAAGTTTGTTGGCGAAACATCTTCTCCAGGTAGCATTTATTGCTATTTTTGCCTTTGCAATTTTTTCATCGAAATGTTTTTTCATATTCAAGCTTTTTGTGAAGTAAACTCCTAGGTATTTGTAATCGGGCACTATTTCAATTCTCTCTCCATTGTACAGCCATTTTTCGTTAGCACCTCCTCTTTTAAATATCATTACCTTAGATTTCACCAAGTTAACCACTAAGCTCCACAATTGGCAGTATTCATATAACCGATTAATCATCCGCTGGAGAGTCTCGGGAGTGCACGCAAACATAACTATGTCGTCTGCAAACAGCAGGGCCTTTATCAATATACCTCTGAACTCTATACCTCCGGGTAGAAAATCGATTAGGTCTTCAATAAAGAGTGAATACAATTCCAGCCTTAAAGAACATCCTTGCCTTAATGCAACATCCGTTTGAAATCACTCTGAATCACTTCCCCATCCCACACTGCTGACTTTGTGTCTTCATACAGGTTTTGTAGGGCCCTGCCAAATTTGAGTGACATCCCCATACCATATAGTTTATAAAACAATGCATTTCGGTCTACTGTGTCGAAGGCTGCTTTGAAGTCTATAAAAAATACATATAGCTTTTTCTGTCTCTAGAGAAAGGACTCCGCAATACTTCTCAAGACGAATATATGATCCAAAGTCGAATATCCTGATCTAAATCCTTCTTGAAATTCTTTCAAGAAATTATTTCCATCTTGTGAGCCGTTTTTGGAGAATAGCTGTGTAGATTTTGTAGGAGGCATTAAGAAACGAGAAACCCCTATAGTTGGCTAAGTTCGATTTATTCCCTTTCTTATGGATTGGGTAGATTAGGGCTTCTTTGAATTGCTGTGGTATAATGCCATTCTCCATTATTTTATTAAACATAAGAGCAATGTTGTCTGTAATCACAATAGTCCTATATTTATAACATTTGACCGGTATTCGGTCAAATCCAGCAGCTTAAGCCCAGCCAGAGCTGCATTAATTGCTCGCAGTGAAATTTGTTCACCCAGCAAATGATTTGTTAAACAGGGAGCACCATAATGAAACTTAAGTCTAACCATTTCCGGATTCAGCAATTCCTTAAAATGAGTACATAGCACGCTAGGCGTTAGAGTTTTACTGATGGCATACTTCTTGCCATTGAGTTTCTTCGCCAGCTTCCAGAACTCTGCTGCAGTGTTACATTGAGCCATCTTTAGGGCTTCTGCTTCGAAAACCTCCTTGTATTCCTTGTTTGCATCGATGTAGAAGTTCTTGAAGCTATCGTCGATTGAATTATGGAACACTTTTAGCCAGGCGAATGATCGCTTCCCCACCATCTCGCATTCCTCGTCGAACCACTTCTCTCTGCACCGGTCTCTGCGGTTCTTATTTTGTCTGGTGATTGGATAAGATGCCTTGATAGCCTCTATAATGTTTTCCAAATTTGCCCCTTTTCTTTTTGTGTGCTTAGTATTTCCTCCAGTTGTTTCTTATAGTATTTTATTTAGTAAAAGAAACAAATATCGCATTTGGGGTAAAAAACCGCATTTATTGATGGGTGTTAACGAGACTTAACAGCTGCTTGTTTACCCATTCTTTTGCTGCCTTATCAACAACCATTAAGCTATCGAATGGTTAACGGTTTGTAAAATTTAATGTTATCGATTGATTTCAAGATACACCACATCGCAACCTCTTCCTTTTATTTCGCACTGTACTGCTACATTTTATGATGTTTACGTGAGGGAATTTTCTATCGGAGTGTTATTGTGTGGCACACTCACACATTCATAATTGATATGAATAAATTTCACACATTTTTTGGAAGCTAAAAGTAAAAAGTTGATTTGAAGATTTGAACAAAGTCATCTACAGCATGCGTTTACCTCCCATTCCACCTTACCAAGGGTTTTCCATGAAAATCTTCCAGCAACTTCTTAAGTAAATAAACGTCAAACATTTATAATGCTTACCATTATTCAATGATTCAATGTATGTCGGTTTTGTCATCTCGAAAAGCCTTCGAATCGCACCTGCCACCAGATGACATCGATTCGGGAATTTTCGTAAGAAGAGAACTTCTCTGTCAGACATGTGTAGAATGGATTTGGCAATGAGCCAAAGGCATTTCCAGTGCTGCTAGGACGTTCTACCCTACTTTATAGAACATTGATTTTCAATGAAATATTCCTTGCAATGGCGAGGACTTTCGGATATGGGCGATTTACTTCCCTATTTGATATTTCCGAGAATTAATCGCATACTTACATGTAGACCGACTATTACTGCAGACATTTTGACACGATTCCGAAAAGCGATTATCTATTTTACCTTTAGCGGGATGAGAGACGAGAGTTTTCGTAATGGAATGTAATTTGTGGTAACTCTAATTTGTCTGTTCAAAGTATTGCTTGCGATGGATATGTGCTTTATGGTTCTTAAAGAGGAATTTCTAATAAAAAAGACAAGAAGTTTTTTTTATAGAAACTTAAAAAGCATTCAAACAATACCGGCAAGCAGAAAAAAAAACCAATTTGGGGATTAGACAAAAGATTGTAAAAAAAAACTCTACTTCGATATATCCATTGAATATTAAAATATTAGCGAAAAACAAACGCCTATGTCTTAGACATATCTATGGCAAAACACTAATGAAGGAAGACCAAGTCCTGGGGCTGAGATGCCGGGCGTAGAAGAAAAAAGGTCAGGCACTTAAAAAATAATGTCACTAGTAATGATGACTCCATCGTAGATAGTACTCGGTAGGATTGAAATAACTGGTTCGATGATGAATGTAAACTGGAGACTGAACTGTAAGAATGTTGTAAGATGAATATAAATAGCTCAGAAGATATGAAAAAAAAAGAAAAACAGTTCACCGGCGAAAGAAAGCAGCCTGGGTGAAGAATCTCCTCCGTGAACAAGAACAGTATGGAGAGCTAGGACCGCACCAGGCGCGGAAGTTCTACCAAAGAGTCCGCGGGATGACGTAATATACATCGCGTTGCACATACTGCATAGACAAAGAGGGTAATCTGATCGCCAATCTCAAAGGATTTATAGAGCGATGGGAAGAGCACTTTCATGAGTTGCTTAATGGCCAGCTAACTGAGGAATTGGAGGCTCCACCAATGACCGAAGACCACACTATTCTGCCGCAACCAAGCATAGACGAAGTTAACAGAGCGATAAATCGGCTGAATAATAAGGCCCCGGGATCTGATGGTATCCCAGCGGAGCTAATTAAAACAGAAGGCCCCACAATACACAAAGCAATTCATGAACTAATAGTGCAAGTATGGGAGAAAGAAGCGATGCGAGAAGACTGGGGAAGAGGCTTCCTTTGCCCCAAACATAAGAAAGGAGATATTACAACTTATAGTGGCATAACGTTGTTGAGTACCGCGTATAAGATTTTCTCCTCCATTTTCGCCCCAAAAGCTAAAGGGATCATTGGCCCATACCAATGTGGCTACATCCCAGGCACAACAACTTATCAGATTAACACCCTTAGACAGATGATGGAAAAATGTCGTCTAGAGTTTCAAAACTCACTACACCATCTTTTTATAGACTTTAAAGCCGCCTATGATAGCACAGCCAGAGTAGAACTTTATAAAGCCATGAGAGAATTCGGCATCCCAATTAAACTGACACGACTATGTAGGTTGACCATGACCAATGTTATAAGCCAAGTAAAAATATCCAGATCACTATCAAGCCCATTCAACATCTATAACGGGCTCCGACAAGGAGATGGACTTCAACCTAGAGTTGGAGAAAGTGATCCGAGACTCTGACGTAACAGCGAGGCGAACAATCCTTTATAAGTCCATTTAGATACTGGCTTACGCAGACGATATTGACATCGTTGGTAAAAACCGAAGAGCTGTACAGGAAGCTTTCATCCAGATCGAGCATGCGGCACGATATCTGGGACTGAACATAAATGAGGGAAAAACAAAGAACATGGTGGCCACGTAGGCGATTAGAAGATCCAACTTGGTACCGCAATTAAGATAGTGAAGCGCGTATTTGAAGTAGTGCAATTCTTTAACTATCTCGGGTCAACTGTAGCAGCCGATAACAGCATGGAACCAGAAATACGCGCACGGTTGCTTAAAGCCAACAAATCCTACTATTGTCTGTCAAGACTCTTTAAATCCAGGAACTGAACCATAACATCCAAGCTGCTGGTATATAAGACAATAGTCATACCAGTACTTATATATGGATCCGAGACTTGGGTGCTTAGCAAAAAGCATTCTACCCTCTTAGCCGCGTTCGAGAGAAAAGTATGTGAGGAAGGACAATTCCGGAGACTCTATAATGATGAGATCTACGAGCGTTACCCCGGTGTCGACATCGTGAAGAAAATTAAGCTCCGTAGGCTCCGGTAGGCAGGACACCTAGCTCGTATGAGCGAAGAGGATCCTGCTCGGAAAGTCCTTTGCGGTAGGATTTATGGAACACGACAGCGAGGCCGGCCAAGCCTACGCTGGAAGAATGGCGTAGACCAGGACGCCCAGATGACATCGGCTCGAAATCGGTACCGGTGGAGAGACTTTTTGCGGGAGGCCAGGACCGGACCCCGGTGGTAGATCCAAATATGATGATGATGAACAAGAACTGCTTTGACAACAGTTCATTGTGTGCCTGACGGTGAGCATAGGCGTTTCGTCATGATGATGATCGGGGCTAATTATGGAATGGCACCCAGTTGCGATGCGAAGGGCTGTATTTTGTCTGGACTGGATATTATTCTATTGAGTGTCAGGTTAAAATTACGTCCAAATGGGGGCGGCGTAGCTAGTAATTAAGCGGCCAATATCATAGTAAATCGTAGCAAGGACTTTTACTCTATGCGGTTCCGGCTAGGGCTCTTAGAACCCTATTACGACTGCTCATTCTATGTATATGCTCCCAAATGTAGTATCGCCTGCTCGTTCTGGATGAAAGCTTCTTGTACTATCGGTTTATAGAAATGATGTCAATATCGTCTGCATAAGTTGTATCTAAATGGACTTATAGAGGATTGTTCGAGCAAAGTTCATTACCTCGTCACTTACAGTAGCAATTCCGATTTACGATTGCTCTAAGTAATTTCTCTAGGTCGTAGTGCACCAGGCTTCTCAGCCCACCAAGCTTATAATAATAAATAAATTGTATAAATAAATTATCTTAAGACAGAATCCGGTCGACTGTAAAAAAATGGAAGGGGTTGCAGACACCTAAGCCAAAAGTGAAGCTATTACCTTGCTACAATTATTGAGTTTAAATCCATAAAAGATTAAATTCGAAAGAAAAATAAGAAAAGAAAGCTTTCAAAATAACCAGCGAACACGTTGTGGGATAAAAGCCTACGTCTTAAGATATTGTACGTCGACACTGTCGACGCTGCCTACTGATGTTTTAAATGTTGCATTCATCACTTTTGTCTTTTTCACAATCGATTAGTGTGATGTTCTACATAGATTTGGATTTGATTAAAATGTTCAACCACTTGTGGCATGCAATGTACCACTCCTTGGTAGACAGACACTCTGTACAAACTACCTTGGCTGAAGCTGACAGCAACGATCATTCAAATAATTCAGATAAAAATTCAAAAAAAAAATTATCTATCAGAACATAGCAACTATCTAAGGTGAAAACAAAAACAACAATAACCAAATGCAAACCACAATGCGTGTAGGCCTTTTCGTACAGAAATTACAAAACCCGCCAAACTCTTACAGATTGCATACGAATCAATCTGTCTAAATGCAAGATACGAGTCGTAGTTCGTCCCCCTTGCGATGGGAGCCCACATTCGCAGGCAAAACCATATCGACGCAACGCAGCAGTAACCACACCTAAGTTACGTCACAAGCTATTAAGATATTCAACATAATGGCTCGCACAGTCTCTGTCAAGTCACCTCGAGTTCACTGAGTTTGATTCAATTGTGCACCGTGCGCAAACTCCAATTGCTTCTAAATCAATCCGGTGATTTGTTGGAGGAGCCGCCACCAGAAGAATCACTGCGCTAACTTACAGTTGTTGGCCAAAAGGTTAGCTCTCGAGCAATTCAAGATGAATCGACCGAACATTACATTACAGTTTGCAGAGTCCATTGTAACTCACGTGTTTCTATGTATAGATGTCTGTCTGTGTGTGTTCCTATTGAATGTCGGTCATTTTTGATGTTAAGATTCGAATTGCATGCCTTTTGGGAACGAGTGATTCAGTTCCGTGACGATTACTCACCAGCAAAGCGGTCTAGTCAAGTAGCACCGTGGCACCAGCATCAATAGCACAGCTGCTCTGCCTTTGGCAACTGATTGATGTACCATCCTAATGAGGATTCCCCCCAGGGGAGTCTGTGCGGTAGTCAGAAGGCGAAACTAAAAGACATAAAGAACAGACACAAAATGTCAAACCAACTAATTGGGAGAACATCATTGCAGTGTGGTAATGGTAATGATTGGTTTGCATTGTCTTGCATTGGAATAAGAATTACATAAATCTAAGACAACAACAATTAGTTGTTGGTTATTGGCAGACAATTAGGCATTTGTCTTCCTTAAATCGTAGCGCCAGCGACAATAAAATAAAATAGAGATGTGATGGTCAGACGACGTGCTTTTGTAAAGGTTACCTAATTCGCACATTGAGTTTAGTAGCTTAGGACAAACAGTAACTTCCTCATTATTTTGCTTTAAATGTGATACTAAAACAGAACTAACAAAAGTTTTTCTGATGATGATTGGAGTTTAGTAGACGCAGTGGGTTTAGTCTTAGTTTAGTTTAGTCGTCGCAAAGAGATCAATGTAATTTTTAATAAGCACCCAAGTTTCGGATGTGTATGTAAGTACCAGTTGCTGTCGATATAGAAGGAAACGAAAAAAATCGAAATGGAAAACATTATTCAAAGCCGGAATTGAAAGTTTGCTCTAGAGGACTTGCCCAATGTACGAAAAACCACACAGACTCGTCAAAGAATCTTTTTCTGAGGAATTTGCAATCATTTTGGATTCTTTTCAGTTTTAGAAGCAGAATTTTGGTAAGCCTTGTACCTTGTTTTGAAACCGCCGAATGATTTGAATGTTGCTTTTTGGTACAACCCCTAACCCCATTAGCATAATAGGGCGAATAACAGAGAATGCTTTAGAATTGCAGGTAGTTGTAACTACCTCTAACTGGTGAAAGTGCGATCAAACCTCCACGTAATTCCTCCAATAAAGAAAAAGCTAAATGATCGGGATAGTCCCTTCAAATTAAGATTGGCGCGAGGCTAATAACCTCGCCCGTAAAAAACTTTATTACGGAACTCCAAATCAGCCTCGGATACACTGATGAACGACGATGACCACGGCAACAAAAACGGCTAAACGATTTATGAATTTTCTCATGGAACCTACGCTCACTGTATAGAGCTCGAGCTGCACAGTAGCTAGCCGATACCCAGTCCACATAAAATGCTGACAAAACAGCAATCCAGTAGATGCGATGGACGGGGAATGTTGTCTTACAAAAATCATACATGACATACATTACAGCTGTCAAGCAAGACATCATCTGCTTGGGGTGGGGTTGTTAGTCAGCAAAAGCATGAAACCCACCGTTGTCGCCTTTAAAACAATAAATGAACGGCTATACACCATTCACGTGCGGGGCAGATTTAAAAACATAAGCCCCATAAACGGCCACGCACCTACAGAGGATTCCCCAAATGATGAAAAAGAAGAATTCTTTAAATCAGGCGAACGAGAACTCCATGCCTGCCCTCACTATGATATAAAAATAATTCTGGGGGATTTAATGGCCAAAATAGGTAGGTAGACAGTATTCAGGCATATATGGACAATGGATAACGAGTCATAGAGATAGCAGGAAGCAATAATTAAGGTTTGCGCGTAAAAATATCCACAAAGCCACCTGGGTATCATGAAGAACGACTGCATCCGCGAATCAGATTCGAGTCAACACGGCTACCCTTCGCAACGAAGAGGCCAGAATCAACTACGGTCATGCGATAGGACTCGCCCTAAATGCAGGGAGAGTAATTCCTCGGGCTGAGATGTTGGGTGTAGAAGAGAAATGGACACGCCTTAAGAATACTGTCATTAGTACTGCTGACTCCATCTTAGGCAGTAGTCTTAGAGATCGAAACGACTGGTTCGATGACGAATGTAAGCTAGCGACTGAACGTAAGAATGTTGCGTGCCGAGCAATGCAACAATCTCATAGAACGCGGGCACGCGAAGATGCATATAAAGAGCTCAGAAGATATGAAAAAACAGTTCACCGGCGAAAGAAAGCAGCCTGAGAGAGAGAAGAATCTCGTCCGTGAACTAGAACAGTATAGAGAGCGAACACCGCACCAGGCGCGGAAGTTCTACCAAAGAGTCCGCGGTATGACGCAATATACACCGCGTTGCACATACTGCAAAGACAAAGAGGGTAATCTGATCACCGATCTCAAAGGCATCTTAGAGCGATGGGAAGAGCACTATCATGAGTTGCTTAATGGCCAGCTAACTAAGGAATTGGAGGCTCCACCAATGACCGAAGACCACACTATGCTGCTGCCACCAAGCATAGACGAAGTTAGCAGAGCGATAAATCGGCTCAAAAGTAATAAGGCCCCGGGATCTGATGGTATCCCAGCGGAGCTTATTAAAACAGAAGGCCACGCAATACACCAAGCAATTCATGAACTAATAGTGCAAGTATGGGAGGCATCCTGTGGCTCATACATAAGAAAGCAGATATTACAACATGCAGCAAATATCATGGTATAACGTTGTTGAGTACCGCGTATAAGATTTTCTCCTCTATCCTTCAAGACAAGATAGCCCCATAGGCTAAAGTCATCATTGGTCCATACCAGTGTGGCTTCGTACCAGCAAATAAACAACTGATCAGATTAACACCATGAGGCAGGTGATGGAAAAATGTCTAGAGTTTCAAAATTCAGTACACCATCCCTTTATAGACTTTAAAGCCACCTATGATAGCATAGCCAGAGCAGAGCTTTATAAAGGCATGAGAGAATTCGGCATCCCAAATAAACTGACACGACTATGTAGGTTGACCATGACCAATGGTATAAGCCAAGTAAAAATATCCGGATCACTATCAAGCCCATTCAACATCTATAATGGGCTCCGACAAGGGGATGGACTGGCCTGCGTCATATTCAACCTGGAGAAAGTGATCTGAGACTCTGACATAACGGCGAGTGGAACAATCCGTCTATTCAGATACTGGCTTACGCAGACGATATTGACATCGTTGGTAGAAACCGAAGAGCTGTACAGGAAGTTTTCATCCAAATCGAGCATGCCGCACGAAATCTGGGGCTGCATATAAATGAGAGCGAAACAAAGTACATGGTGGCCACGTCTGCGAGTAAAAGATCCAAAATTGGTACCGTAATTTATATAGTGGAGCGTGATTTTGAAGTGGTGCATTCCTTTAACTATCTTGGGTCAAGTGCAGCAACCGATAATAGTATGGAACCAGAAATACGCGCACGGTTGCTTAAAGCCAACAATGCCTACTATAGACTGTCAAGACTCTTCAAATCCAGGAAATTAACCATAACATCCAAGCTGCTGGTATATAAGATAATAGACATACCAGTACTTACATATAGATCCGAGACTTGGATGTTAAGCAAAAATCATTCCGATCTCTAAGACGCGTTCGAGAGAAAAGTCTTACGGAGAATTGTTGGCCCCGTATGTAAGGAAGGACGTTTCCGAACACTCTATAATGATGAGATCTATGAGCGTTACCGCGATGTCGACATCGTGAAGAGAAATAAGCTCGGTAGGCTCCGGTGGGCGGGACACCTAGTTAGCATGAGCGAAGAGGATCCTGCTCGGAAAGTCCTTTGCTGTAGGATTTATGGAACACGACAGCGAGGCCGGCCAAGTCAAGTCTAAGTCTAAGTCTAGTGATGCCAAACTGAATGACCTCGGCTCGAAATCGGGACCGGTGGAGAGACTTTTTGTGATGATGATGACTTTGGGCAATAGTCCGCCTACTTTGATCGTTTGCCTATTTTGCTGATGTGACATATTCATTACCATAAGCAAACGACCTTATTGATATATCCGTACTTTTATTGCATCCTAAATCAGCACAATGCGTTGTGTGGGTAAATGATCGACAACGTTTGACGATCAGTGATCGCTTATAAATTATGCTTAATAATAAGCATATATGTCATAAACAAACGTCCGCTGATCGCGCCTCGTTGCGTTATAATTACTTTGTATTAGTTGTGTGGTTCGTATCCAGAAGGCATTGCGAGGATTCCTTTGTATTAGTTGTGTAGTTTATATTGTTCTTCCCTTGACAACTTTCCAAAGACAAAAATACCACTTAACGATTTTTTGAAAAATTGTGAAATCTGAAAATATCAGCTCACTTTAACTGGCTGATAAGACTCATAGTCCATGGGTCCCAAGTGAAGTTACCACATTATAACCATCCCCAAAAAGCGAATATCATATTATAGATGCACATTTATAGCTCTTTCGATTTGCAGGGTAAAGTAAAGATTTCTCTCCTGTGGTTTTGGTTTGACGTTCTATTTGCAAACTGTACCCGGGGTACTGTTTGATTTTGCGTTTTATTTGCTAGAGGTCTCGTTTACTCAGCAAGATGGTGATTAGAGAGCAGGCAGACTAATTTCTTAGTTTGTTGTTCTTATCGAATTTGGTTTGTCGTTCTTCGTGGTATTGCAAAGCATACACCACGAAAACCACGAAAACCCTGTCACTTTGGTATCTTACTTTGGTATGGTTTCGGGTATGGTTTCAGCCAGCCGAAAGAGGCATTAGTTTCTTTTAATGATACCTCATCTTGGTAGTAAGTTTGTTAAATTCCTTCCACACTTTTAATTCAAATAATTATGCATATAAATCGCAAATGATCGCTCAACCGCAATCACGTTAATTGTCACAATTTCGCACAAATTAATCAGCATTATCATTGTCACTGATGTACTACAATCCTAGCTAGATGCTGCAATATTAATTCTAATGCGGTTTTAAGATAAAATTCAAAATTACATTTATTTGCTGATCATTATGACAACTACTACTGGCTTAGAGGTAATTTAAAGTCCATAATCGCTGCAATTAAAAAATAATCTGCCATGGGAGAATGTTTGCTGCTGCGACTGAGATAGACACCAATTTATGCGCAGCACTAAGCATTAAAATTTATCAAAGAATCAGCGTGGAAAGTTATAACCAACAAAAAAATTAAATCGGACCATTTAACTGTGCACGCCGCCAAGACAGTGGGGACAAGCGCCGCATGACAAGCACATTAAAGCGAAAAGTCAACTTTATTACAGATATGGAAAACCTAAGGCTACCAATGCCTAGTTGGTTAAAATGGATTTGATGTTGTTATGTATGTGTATATGTATATACTAAGGAAAATGCTAAGCAGCTTTGGTTTCGAACGACTCAGCTCCAAATGCAAATGTCCCAAAGTGACATAATAAACGATCGGCAAAGCCTGTATATGCTGTAATAGCTGCAGCAGCGAATACGAGAGCCAAAGGCGAAAAACAAAAGTGCCACCAAATTGCACAGCATAACATACATTGCCTTTATGGGCTCTGATGGGCGTAGTCGGCTCGAAGTACTCTCGCGACATCATCGAGCACGCGGAACGGCTTCCCCTTTATTCCCATTCGATGGAGTTGAACTCTGTGTCGAGAGTTCGTCGTCGCTGATACCAGCTACCAGTCCAGTAGAGTAATAATACGCTCAAGCTGCTCACTAACGTGGGAAATGTACCTCCCAACTACGAGCGAGGCGTTGGCTGACAAAAGTTTTGTTGAAATTGAAAAGCAATCCGCATCTTGCATCAAAGAAGTGAAGCAAAACCAACGAGCCTAGCGACATAGATACCTAACGCATATTGACAGACTCGACTCGTATTGTGTGCCGTCTGGTCCTGCGGTTCTCAGTTTACCGCACGCTGCTGCGAGGTGTCTTATTTTCTGGATTGTCGTCGCGTTCAATTAACTCTTGTGGCGATGTTCGATGACATTTTCCTTTGCAAAGCAAAAAAGTAAAACTTTTAGAAAGGAATATCCATTGCGGTTATATTGCAACTTTTGCCGTGTCTTCTACCGTGCCGGTGGGAAGTCAGATGGTGGGATTCATTGCAACCAATTGCGATTTTGAATAAAAAATACTCTTTGAGTGAGCTTCTTAAGGTTAAGGTGAATTGTATGCTATTTGCAATACTTAAAGGTGACCATCAGAAGGCACCGTTTGAAGGTGGAAAATGTACCCGATGAGTCTGAAAACAAAATCCAAACATGAATTGTTGGAGTTGTTGGCAGCATGTTCCGTTGGGAAATAATTAAAACTACTTTACCCATTTTGGACGAGACGGAACTACTGGATCTTTCTCGGACATTTTTTTTGAAATACTTACTAATGATCTAAAAATTTCTGATAATCTGTTAATTGGTGCCGGTTCTATTTGGCCAAACAAAGGTGTTACTCTCATCATTAGTGTCGTTGTAGAAAAAAGCTCCCATATGGAGTTTACGCTTTTGGGTGAGGGCTGGAAAAGTACAGAGAAGATAGACGATGGTCTCCTTCCCTCCTCATCCATGCAGCTTTTGCAGAAGTCATTCGAGAAGACTCACAGTCTTGCTGTATGCCTACCTATGACACAGTGTCCAGTGATGACACCTACAATAGCACCGGTGTGCGATCTTTCTTGGAGCGTTTCGGATCCAGCTGGGGCCAGATCTGCTTTGCCGCTGTGCAAGCTGTACCGTTTGACCACCTACAGTAAGTTTTTACGTTAACATCCCGCTTTTACAAGAAATTGCATGTAGCGATTGGGATGCCTATGGAATCATATTCAGGTAAGAAGGGTAGTCTAGTTCCCTGCTTGGCGAGTTCGTCAGCCATACAGTTACCCAGAATGTCTCTGTGCCCGGGCATCCTACACAGGTGGATATTAAACTGCTCTACCATCTCACCGACAGATGAACGGCAGTTAAAGGGTAAAATTGAACTTGTGGAGACTGATTCCAGGGATTTCAGTGCAGCTTGGTTATCCGAGAATATACGGATATCCTTAGCGGATATGACGTTTCTTTTCAGCCATCACAAGGCTTCACTGGTTGCCATAATTTCAGCCTGGAAAACACTACAGTTATTTGGAAGACGGAAAGATAGGCTAAGATTAAGCTTTTGTGAGAAAATACCTCAGCCGGCTCCGTCATCAGTTTTTCACCAGTCTGTGTAAAAATGAATGTGTTCATCTTCCAGGTAGGTGTCTTCGTCCCAGAATGATCTGGAGGGAAGGTGACCTGAAAGTTTTTGTTGAAATGGAGTTTCGGAATGGTGTAGTCTATGCTGTCTGGGATACTGACTAAATTCAGGATAGAGGAGTGACCGATTTCGTTTCAAGTCCACTGGGAGATAGCATTAAGGCGAAAAGCCGAACTAGCGGCTACTTGCTTGCTGTGAATGTCGAGTGGTGCAAGATCGAACATGATGTCAAATGCGGCGGAGTGGGTTATACGAAGTGCTCCGCTCATGCATAGACTAGCTGATCTTCGGACTTTGCTTACTATGTCATGGTTTACTTTTTTATTTAATGTCATAACAGTCACACTGTATAGAAGAGTAGGTCTTACTACCGCTGTATATAGCCAATGGGTTATATGGGGTTGAAGATCCCAACGGCTACCAATGGCTTTTTGCATGAGAAGAGTGCCACTGTGGCTTTACGAACTTTTTATTGTATGTTAGGTTTCCAGCTCAGCTTCCAGTCCAAAATAAGATCCCCCATAGGCGTTCCAATTGCGTCTTAACCTATTCATGGTTCGGGTAATGGGTTTTACCACGGCATATTAAATGAGGCCGGGGGTACTTAGAGTATGCTCTTTATGGGCAATAATACTTAAAATAACCTTATGGGCGACTCTTGTATTTAGTAGTTCATTTCGTAAACTACAGGTCTCTGTGGAACAGAGGGTAGTGCCTGGAATAGTTTCTATCCCGGGTGTCCTAGGATAGCACGGTATCCTAGTGACAAATGATGGGGTTCGAGGTTCCAGAAGATGATTTTTCAGTGATGGTTTTCTCCTTCGCAAAAAGGCAATCACTCCGAAGGAACTAAGTCCCTTGGTGTCAGACCTCACCAAGGTCACGTTGGTACCGCAGGAGTTGTCCGTGCACACAGACAACAAGGTTGACCGGTTTGAGGACAACTGTGGTTGAGGACCCCGCTCGTTCTGGGGATGCAATGCGGGGGCTTATGGTTTACTCTCGAAGAGAGGACCGCTAAATTGGACCCAGTCCCAGTCCAGTCTTGTCATAGAGTGACAAAATGTTGTACTTCTTCTTTACTTTCTGGATGTACGAAATCGCTTGACAGATAGGTTCCAAATATTGTTGGCATACAAATATTGTTGACACACACTAGTTGGAGCCTATATCACATATACATTTCCATACTTTTCGTAACTGCAATACCCATATTTGTGATAGTTTTGGAAAAGTGAGTATCTCTTGTCATCTTAATTATCATTTTATCATTTTCAAGACTACAGTCTGTAGAGTTGACAGCTAGAAATATGTGTCTGCCTTCCATTTTTTTATACTTAAACTTATTGCCAAGGGGGAACTCCCAAACTTACTCCACGGCAATAAGGTGGGCTATACCCCTATTTAAAATTAAACTAAAACAAAAATAAAAATCAAAGGAGGAACAAGAAAATATTGCATAAAATACAAGACGTAAGTCAGCCTTCATAAAAATCTTGGCTCTGTTTGGAAGGCTTGTTAATTAAACGTTTCGGGAAACACGGAGTTGACTAATTGATTCCACAACGATGTCACTCTCGGATAAAAGGAAGATTTGAAATTAGGTTCTACATGCAAAAGGTTTTAAGGTAAATCTATATGTTTACTTGAACTGAAAGGATTGTTTACTTTGTCGACAAAAAGACCTAGAACTAGAGAATGTGTTTTTGTAGAGCATCTACCGTAGTAAAATTTGTAGATAAAAGTTAAAGCTCCTAAATTTCGTCGATGCTCCAAAGAATCAAGAGATGAAGTAATGGCTACATCGTTTATCATACGGAGAACTCTTTTCAAGATAAAGCAAATGCGATTTTAGAACGCGACCCCATACATACGAATTAAATTCCAAAATTGGCCTAAAATAAGTCCTTGATTATATTATATTATATACTTCAGAAGGGGTGAAGTAGAAGTTACAACGTTTTATAAAACCTAAGCTCTCATTCGCTCTTTTTGAAATTTCATAAATATATTCCTTCCAACTTCCAACCTTCCAACCATTCCACTTGAAACTTTTAAACCTAACATTTTAAGTGAATCAGATCTCGCAATATTGGGCCCAATTATAACTGGTGGCACGTAATGCTGAACTGCCTTCTGATAAAAAAGACAAGACTGGAATTTATTCCACTTTATTAGATCTGGTGGATAAGTGCATGGACTTCTGAGCAGGAGGTTCCTGGTTCGAATCCCAATAACACCAAAAGTATTCTTCATGGTGTCCCACCTCTCGCGAAAGTCTGACAAACGTCCAAGAGTAATAACTTGTCACGGAAATCTTCTCAATTCGTTGTTCGAATCTGGCTTTAAATTGTAGGTCCCCTCCATTTGTGTGCAAAAATATACATGCTCTACACAAATGGTTGCGAGAAGCTAGGCCTTGGACCGCAATGGTCTATCGCGCAGAATATCATTATTATTATTATTAGATCTGCCCCAATCAAGAATGACTTGAATGTTTGACAGAATAGCTGCCGTATTCATTAAATCTCGCGAACCAATCAAGAGAGAATTGCATTCTCTTTGACTTAGTGGAAGCCGGGATGGATATAACAGGTTGTAGAAGATAGTAGGTCATTAATATCTATTAAGAAAAGCGAAGGCGACAAGGATGAACCTTGTGGCACGCCAGCATTGATCCCATGCGAAGATCAGTAAATACCATTCAATCCACTTTTTGTTGCGTTTCCATAAATAATCCTCAATCCATGCAATGAGAGAGAAGTGTAAGTTGAGCGCACGAATCTTATTAGTAAGACAATCATGCCCTACTCTATCAAAAACCTTTGAAATATGCAAGGAAGCAACGCTTGATTGACCTAGTTTTTTAAAGCTTCGCTCCAAACATTGAGTGATGCACGTCATGAGTTCACTTCAAGACGTGCATGACTCCTCCACTGAAATTAATATCCCAAATGCGGTATTTTTATTGGAATAATTTTTAAGGATAGATGATCAGCTCGTTCTCCAGCAGAATTGGCTGATGTTGACGCCATGTAAATAGACATCTTTTTGCACTTGGGTTCGGAAGTTTCTTCTGTTATTACTGTCCGTTTCAGCTGGTGGGATATGGGCATTTTTTGTTTATTATTAAAATTAAGTTAAGTCATAAATAGAGGGCTGATGTAAGAAATAACTTCTGATATATCGTATACAAGTTTTGGTTGGGTATGTTTTCCTCAATTTCCCGCCTATCACTTCTTCGTATAACAGGCAGTCCAGTCTCAAACGCCATAAAAAAATTAATTTTTCTGGGCCTGAACATTTGTCTCCAATTTAGAATACTTTTTGTTTAAACGACCGTTTTTCCGTTGTTTATGTAAACACTGGTACCATCATATTCTTATATGTAGCTTTAATGTTATGGCTTTATAGAGTGGGATTTCTTTATAACCCATATAAGTACTTCTACTTTTATGTTTTTTAAATCCACATCGCTATCAAGAAGCGTTACGGACGTCGGTATTGATGTGGATTCCACCGCTGATATATAATCGCAAAGATCATGAATGATGGTACGAAAAATTGTATTCCTTCCAGGACTCTATCAAATCAGTGAATTATGGGAGTGCACATATATATAACCTGCGCAAAAGTTACTTGGATTATAGAGATTATCTTTTTATTACATAAATCAAAACGCACCGATGGAAATCGAGTGATAAACTCAAACGATCCAGAAATGATTACAATGCCAAGAAGTAAAATTTCCTTTCGACTAATAAATTAGGAAACAAATACGACAAAGTCCCGCAAGTAGTAAACATTTATGAAAAAAATAAAAATTTTAACGCTTATTTGCAATAAGCCCACCCATCAGCTCAATAGACAAGTAGGCTTTTCAGCTTGATGTTCATTTCGCAGATAACTTCCGCTTATACTTCCGAGTGTCGAATTTTCTTTGGAACACATCAGTTGCTAGACATTTAATTTCTCTTAGCATATACGCATAATGGGTTCCATGATATTTCCTTAATAGATTCGATAAGTTGTTCTTCCACGCTGACAGAACAATTGCGTTAACTTTTCCAACTTTCTTTACTCTTCAGAAAAAGACTTTATCCAATTTTGCCCTTAAATTTTGGAACCTTCCTTCTCTCCTTCTTTTTACCGATCCATCACACGAACGTCATTATATTCAAAAATCATTGAATCGCAGAACAATCGTCAGCTTATGACATATCTTAAAGATATGAAAACGGGTTTATGTGGGAAACGCTCTAATGCCCTTCTGATGGCATATCTAACGGCATAAAATCTTCCCACAGGTCCCGATATCATCCCATTGGACATCCACGCCTTGGCCTGCCACGCTGTCGGATCAAATATACGCTTCCGCAAAAGACATTCTTCGCTCACATGAGGTAGGTGTCCTGTTCACCAAATCCTACCGATCATAATTCTCTTCTTGATGTCGGCATCGCACGGTAACGCTAGCAGATCTCAACATTATAGAGTCTCTGGAATCATCGTTTCTCACATACGAGCAACATGTCTTTGAAGACTTTACTCTCGAATGCGGCTCAGAGGTCAGAGAGCCTTTTGCTAATCACATAATTATCAGATCCATACTTAAGTAATGGCTTGGATGTCATCGTTGAATACCTGGATTTTACAGTCTTGACAGACTAAAGTAAATTTTCTATGCTGTCATCGGTTTCTACAATTGACCCGAGATAATCCAAAGACACTAAATCGAATTCGCGCTATCCTTTATTTAAGAGCTCCAAATTGCGTACTGATCTTGATTCTAATGAACGTTTCTTGGGTTTCTGCCTAATATTGTTCTTCTCGGAAAGAACAGACGACGCTCCTGTTTTTGGATCCGTTATAGATGCACTGGGCACGGATATTTTAATAATAATAAAAATATTCGACGCTACAGAACGTTGCAGTCCAAGGCCTAGCTTCTCGCGACCATTTGTGTTGTGAATGTATACTTTTGAACACAAATGGAAGGAACTGTAATTTGAGAAGCTTTCCGTGACAAGTTATTACTCTCGGATGTTTGTCAGACATTTGCGAGAGGTGGGACCGTGAGAAATACTTTTGGTGTTTTCTGGAATTCGAACTACGAACCCCTGCTCAGAAACCCATGCACTTAACAACTGAGCCAGTGCCCACGGATATTTTAACTTGGCTTATAACATTGGTCATGATGTGTCTATCGGTCCTCTTAGTTTATTTGGAATGGCGAATTCTCTCATGGCTTTATAAAGTTGTAATCTGGCTATGCTATCACAGGCAGCTTTAAAGTCGTCAAACTGATGATGTAATGAGTTTTGGAACTCTAGACATTTTTCGTAGTTGTTAATTTTTGGGGGATGAAGCCAAACTGGTATAAGTATTTGATGCCTTTATCGAATGGAACTATCATGTCAGGATATAGGAGAAAATATTACATGCGGTACTCGATCACGATAATTGGTGCACGCTGGATATAATTGCATTATGAACAATGCATAGTTTATTACGTCACAGCGCGGAATTTTCAGTAGAACTTCTGTGCCTGGTTTCGTCCTCGCTGTACTGATGTCGGTCAAGGTCGAAATTCTTCTGCTAGGCTGATTTCTTTCGCCGATGTGCTCATTTTCATTTTCATTTTCTGAGCTCTTTAAATTATTCTGCGAGTTCAATCGCTAGCTTTCATTCACGATCGAACCAGCCGATATTTACGACTACTATGACATTTTTTTAAAGTGTACCCCTCTTTCTTCTACGACCGACATCACAGCTCCTTACTCCACCATTGGTTATTGGCACCCGTGTTGGGCCCTGAGACCCGAGGGGCTTTGTGGCCCAGGGGGTCCCCTTATAAATTTATTAAAAATTAAAAAAATAAATTTTCTTAAAATTTTAAATACATCAGTATCTCCGATGGACAAAAACCTTTTTTTTAAAAAATTAACCCGATTTTCTTCAAATTTTATATACATGTGTATCTCCGATAGACAAATGTTGGAGACCCCATATTTTCAATTTGCGAGATCGCCTCTAGGGAGCTTGATAAGCTCCATAAAAAAGATAGTCTTATGGAGTGGGGAAAACTGGAGAGGCATTTGCGTTCTTCCTGCAGTTGCAAAGGTAATAGCCAAAGTAGTACTTAAGCGAATTAAGCAACATCTGGAAGATACACTCGATGCCGAACAAGCAGGTTTCCGCACTGGATCCTCCTGTGTAGACCACATAAACACCCTGCGGATCATTATTGACAGTGCGTTGAATTCCGGTCACCAACGCACCTGCTATTCATCGATTTTGAGTTTGACCTTGTCAACAGACAGTATATCTGGCTATCCTTGCGCAGGAGAGGTATACCCGATAAACTAATAGCTATTATTAAAGCAACCTATGATGGCTCTAAATGTCATGTGCGGCATATAGGAAAGTTGTCAGAGGAATTCGAGATCGTCGGATGTGTATCTCCGATAGACAACACTTTTTGTAAAAAAATTTGTGACACCAGGCCCGGGTTCGTGGGGCCCCATACAATTTTTTAAAAAAATTAGCTCGATTTTTTTTTAAATTTTATACACATGTGTATCTTTGATATACAACACATTTTGTAAAAATTTTGGAGACCCCTGGCCCGGGTTCGTGGGGCTCCAAAATTTTTTTAAAAAAAATTAACCCGATTTTCTTCAAATTTTATATACGTATGTATCTCCGATGAAAAATACTTTTTGTAAAAATTTTGGAGACACCGGGCCATTGGGCCCCAAAATTTTTTTTAACAAAAAAATCACCCGATTTCTTTTTAAATTTTATATGCGTGTGTATCTTCGATGGGCAACACTTTTTGCAAAAATTATCGACGTCTGTTTCCTGTTAAATGACCCAGGATCAAGGGGCTTCCATATCAATTTCTGCGATTAGAGAATTTAGATGAAAATTTTTATGGGTTGTTTTTATTACTTGTTACTATAAGCCCACTTTCCATCCTGTTGTTTGATTGGAGGAATATGTATGATTGGTCTCTTTAATTTTTTAGTGGCTTCCCATAGCAAGTACTCTGTATTCTTATTATTACCAAGATTTTGTAAGATTTCCTTAAGTTCTTCTATTGTTCGTCTAACTTGCTGTGCTAGATTATAAAACTTGTTTTTATCCTGAGGAGCTCTGATTTTGTGTCATTTCTTTCTCTCTTTTCGCTTTTCGGCAATTAATTCTCTAATTTTGAGAGGATAGTAGTTACTCTTCAATTTTTTTGATATTTGGCGTGTTTCTCCAAGCTGAGATTTGGATATCTTCGATAAATTGCTTAAGCTCTGAATTAAGTTGTTTGTATGTATTGTTTGATCGTATTGTTTGTTTTAAAGCTTACCCAGTCTGTGCGTTTATTAGTTAGAGCTGAATTACTTACATTTTGAATAATGCTCTCACTCAGGGTCAGTAGAATAGCTGATATTATGACTTTCTTTAATTTGCAGAGAGTTACTTGGGGTATTTTTAATTATGAAGATGTCAATGAGGTCGGGAATTTTTTGCGAAGCAGTCGCCCAGGTAGTGGGCTTTCCTGTAGATAAGGTTTCGCATACTTTCTCATTTATTGCATTAAGAACTTCTCTTATATTGGTTGTTGTTAACATATGAATGGAAGATTGATACACATATTCGCTTAAAACAGTAAAACAATAATCATGTGGTCAATTGTAAAACAATCAATTCAAAAATTCCATTACCTTTGAAGGCCGAAAAGGTAATTATTGGTATTTGCTAACAAACCCGGTTTAATTTAATACATAAGCATTTAGTTCTCAATTATGAGTGCGTGCTAACGTCCAAAATGCTACAGAATGGCAAATTCCTACCAAGCCCACCCGTAGTAAAAAAAAAAAACTTTAATTTACAAAGCGAAGCATCATGGTCGTACTTTATTATCCATAAAAAGTGTTGTTGTGGGCACAGCAGTAGTGCACAAAAAAACTTCAATTAAAATGCTCAAATCTCTATTCGATGTTGTATAGTGCAGCGGACTTTTGATACCCGCATATGGAAGTTATTACAGATTCCATCGAGCCGACGTACGTAAAGATTGCAGTCACCACCATAGTAAAGAGACAACACCCTGCAAGATTAGTTCGGCAATTTAGATTGCTTGAATGCAATCAGCAATCCAATCTACTCAAGAATCTGGTACATACTCGTAACCAATGTTTGGACCACCTTCGGCTAAACTCATTCACAAAGCCTACTACGGCCTTGCGTATGCTTAGATAATCGAAAGACGATAAAGCAACTATTAGAAACGCCTTAAAGGCTCTGCCGGTCTTACAATTCTATCAGACTCGGATAATTATTATGTTTTGGCTCTAACCCCTACGATCGGCGTAGAATTTACAATGTACCCGTAATAGATTCAACTGTGATCGGCCGTCGCACATGCGCGGCGTGTACCTATTGTGCACACACTTTATGCACTTGCGCAACTTTTGGACAAGGAAAAGTGTTCAAAAAAGCTGACTTCACTTAAATCGTGGGATACAGTGGCTTTGCAGTCATATGCATACAAATACATGAACCCACACAAACACGCACTCTGTGCGTTCAGTAAGTCACAAAACTTGTTTTGGATTTCTAATGCGACCGGCGAATAATTGGCGAACTTTTGTCGACGAATATCAGTTTTTCTAATTGCGTTGGCGACAATTGCACCGTGGGAAAATTTGTATTCAAATTTATGCAAAATTATAGATAGGTATAGGTATACATATAGGTTTCTTAGTTATGCATAATAAGACGTTGATACTTTTTTTTGTCGATTTTTACAAGCCTCCACTATAGGAAGTTTAGACAACATCATTAAAAACAAAACAAAAAATCCGAAGGAGGAAAGAATTGGGAATCCATTAATTTTTGTGATAAGTCTTTGTTTGATTTATGCTGTGGTGACTCGGTGACCCACCTAGGTGGTAAGTCAATTAGCGCAAAAGTGCGCTATTTTGCTTCCACTGTCCTTGGGAGACCTCTATTATTAAAAGTTTTTTTAATAGTTTTGAAATCCACCCTGTAGTGTTTAAGTACTATGTAGATCACTTCGATGATCCTCTACTCCAAAAGTTTGTTCAGGTCGTCAAAGAGTGGTTTGCTTAGTAGTAACAAAAACAGTGAATGAAAGTTTTATTCTCATTTGTGTGGAATTTCCCGTCGCTGCCCGTTGTCCTTTTATAATAATCTATCTCTTTGCCTTGCTGCCTGGTGTCCATTCAGCGAAATCTATTTCTTTGTTTTGCTGCCTATCTTTCCCTGTCAGCCAGCTGTCCCTTTATCATAATCCATTTCTTTCCATTGATGCCTGGTGTCGTTTTATCGAAATCCATGTAGTTCCGTTGCTGTCTGGTGTCCCTTTACCAAAATTATTCTCTTTGCTTTGCTGCCTGAGATCCCTTTATTGAAGTCAATTTCTTTCCCTTGGCACTTGGTCTCTCTGTGACATACTCCTTCTCTTTCCCTACATGCCTGGTGTCTTTTTAACGAAGCTCATCTCTTTCCCGTCATGCCTGGTGTCCCTTTATGGAAATCCATTTCTTTTTTTTTTATTGTTTTGTGGCTGCTTACTGGCCGGAGACAAAGCAGTTATTGGCACAACTCTGGCTCCTGACTCTATATTTATTTGGCAATATCTCTGCGTAATCTGGAGATCCACTTGGTTATTCTGCTTTTATTGTATTGTGTAGGTCTTATTGCTCTTGGCATAGCCCTTAGATGTGACGTAGTGTTATGGAAAGATTTAATTCATTCACCGACAGAACTGCGGTCACAAATTCACTGACGGCTTTGAAGGTAGACGACTCACTTGGCGAAATGATTAACCTTCTACTTCCAAGTCGGATTGTTAACTCAAAACTGGGTGTGTCGTCTGCCAGAAGATCTGTCTGCAGAGGAAGCCCTCAAGGTGGAGTCCTGTCCCCTTTCTATGAAACTTTTATGAAAATTATTGGCGAATGAACTGCTTGTATGCGTGAGAAGGGAGGGCTGCTTATCCGGATGACGTTGCTATTGCCATCTCAGGAAAGTACCCTAAAACCTAGAACTCCTGTAAAATGCTCTCAACAAGCTAACAAATTGGGCAGATCGCTGCGGCTTAGGAGTAAACCCACACAAATCTGAACTTGTCCTCTTTACTAGGAAATACAAAATCCTACCTGTTGACCACCCTCCTTCTATTAAAGGTACAAGCTTAACGTTCTCCAATAAAGCCAAGTATTTGGGTCTTATTTTGGATAGGAAGCTAAGCTGGAAACCCAGCATACAAGAAAGAGTTCGAAAAGCCACAGTGGCACTCTTCTCATGCAAAAAAAGAGCAGGATAGGCTGTATCGGAGATACGGCCGGTGGGTTTTCTGTCTGGCACGAAAAAAAAAGAAAACAAAGATCTTCTTGTCTGTGGAACGGATACACGAACGGACATCTGAAAATCTCAAAATGGTATAATTCCCAAAATTCCAGATCGTAATGATAATTTCTTTAGGAACAAGTCTTAATATCGCATCTAAGTCCTAAATAGCGAATTTCACGCGAATGGCTTGAGAAATTGCTTTGTTCCCGACATTCCAGACCATAATGACCATATTCCAGAATTGCCATAGGAACAACTCTTAAAGTCCTACATTCTGACTTTCATACAAATCGCTTGAGAAATGGCTTAGTTCCCAAAAAAGTTTCAACATAATTTCATTTAACAGTGTCTCATAACAGTGTCTGACTTAACAGTGGGACATTTAACATGGGACATAACAGTGTCTCACTTAACATTTTATTTTTAGAACATGTTACCCCTTAAATCTTGTATTGATGCGTTGTCCCGTCAAAAGCCATTGGTAGCCGTTGGGGTCTTCAACCCCATATAACACATAAGACCTACTCTTCTATATGGTGTGACTGTACAGTGGACTACCTTAAATAAGAAAGTAAACCTTGACAAATTAAGCAAAGTCCACAGATCAGAGTGTCTATGTATGAGCGGAGCACTTCGTACAACCCTCTCCGCCGCATTGTGCATTCTGTACGAACTTACACCACTCGACATTTTCAGCAGGCAAGTAGCTGCTAGTTCGGCTATTCGCCTTAATGCTATCTCCCAGTGGACTAGAAATGAAATCGGTCACTACTCTATCCCGAATTTAGTCAGGATCACAGACAACATAGACCACACCACTCGACAGCTCAATTTCAATAAAAACGCGCACATGGAAGATGAACACATTCATTTTTACACAGACGGGTCTAAAGCGGAGTTGGTGGAGGAGTTTTTTTTTATAAAAGCTAAATCTTAGCCTATCTTTCCGTCTTACTAATCGCTGCAGTGCTTTTCAGGCTGAAATTATGGCGATCAGTGAACTCTTGTCTTGGCTGAAGAGTAACGTCATATCCCCTATAGATATCGGTATATTCTCGGATTATCAAACTGCGCTGAAATCCCTGGAATCATTTTCTAAAAATTCAATCTTAGACCTTAACTGTCGATCATCTCATAGGGAGATGACGGAGCAGTTTAATATCGTGGATGTCGTGGCATAGAGACATTCCGGGAAACTGTATGGCTGACGAACTTGCCAAACAAGGAACTATACTACCCATCTTACCTAAATATGGTTCTCTAGGCATACCAATCGCTACATGAAAACTCATGTTAAAGCGGGATGCTATTGATAAAACTAATCGTAGGGTGTCAAACGGTACATCTGCATAGCGACAAGCAGATCTGGCTCACGCTGGATCCGAAATGCTCCAAGTGTTTGATCTCTCAAAAAAGATGTAGGTGTCATTATGAGACACTGTCTTATAGGTAAGCATGCAACAAGACTCGGAGTCTTCTTGAATGACTTCTGCAGGAACTGCATGCCTGAGGAGGAGGAGGAGATCATTATCCACCTTCTCTGTACTTGTGCAGGCCTCTTCAGAAACGTAAACTCCATATTGGAGCTTTCTTTTACAACGACACTAATGATCTTATCAACACTGATATCAGGAATCTCCTTCGCTTCATACGAACCTCTAGGTGGTTCAACGAGTAGGTGGAGGGAAACTTTCCTGATCTGTGTGGTATCACAATGGACCATTGGCAACGAGGGGTCTTTATGTATCCGGACTTCCGTCGTTAAAAATCGCAACTAGTCCAATTAATTAGGGTGATACAGATAAAAATCTTGGGCTTGGACTTTAGCCGTATGCTTTCCTTGGACATACATATGAACAGTACTGACGATAAGGTCTACAGTGGACTGTCTAAAATGTCACCCTCCCTTCTCCGGGGAGACAACTCACCCATAGGAGTGTCCAACCAATATATATACATCAGTGGCCCCGAGAACTATAGAATCGGCACTAATATTGGTCAACCCCCCCCCCCCCCCGTCAGTTATCAACCCCATCCCCCTAAAGCTGTCTTACCATCCATCACCATTTAACTCAGCGACCCCGAAAACCATAGAATCGAAACTCCGCCTTGTTACGAAAATAGAATGCCGGTCCCAAGACCGGGTAAAGGAGGAGGGTATGAGGCAACGGACTTTTCATATCCTCAGTAAAGTAAATGTGGGCGCCGTAACTCAGTGGATAGGTGCATGCATGGAGGTTCGTGGCATGAACACCAAAACTATTCTTCACGGTGTCCCACCTCTCGCAAATGTCTGCCAAACGCCCGAGAGTAATAACCTGTCACAGTAAGCTTCTCAATTCGCCTTCAGATATGGCATTAAACTGTAGGTCAGTGGACTGTCTAAAATGTCAGTAAGCATTTTGGCAGTTTTACTCTAAGAATTCAATATTTTTATGAGACCAGATCAAAAGAGTCAGAAAAAACAATATGTTCTATTTAACAGTCTCGCTCTTATACAGAAAACAAAGTTCACTTATGGCTTTATAGGTTCTATTTCAGCTGTGTTCTTACTGGTATCGACCAATAATGTCTTTAACGTATGGGAATATTCAGAAGAACATCTTATACACGGTACGATTCAATGTTATACATCGATAATTGCTGCCTTATCTCCAGCCTATTGCCATCAACAGGCTTCTGAAAGCGTCTTCAGTTATACTTCTGTTACTCTAAACCCCCTAAATGAAAGAACGCCTAATCGGGTACAAGTTGTTTTTCCTGTTCTAATGAGGACGAACAAAAACTCTACACATCCTCTTATTCCATCACCTCATTAAGCGTGGTTGGTAATCTGTTGTCATTATGTTCTCATGATATCCGATTAAAAAAATTACAAAGTCATAAACATCAGGGAACCCCACACCATCGTCGAACAATATCATTCTTCCTTACGAAATCCGATAGACAACTCAAGAACAATAAAATAACTCTTTATTCAATCCTGCACAACGCCCACTCAAAACTTCACAAGATAATATCGATAGGGAGGGATAATCTCTGATAATTAATTACAAAGCGAACACTTATAAGAATTCCATTTTCGTCGGAGCATGAAGTCCTTTAATTAATTGAATACAAAAAGGAATGAAGCACAATGCTCGTTGTTGGATTTGATTGGAGCGAAAACAAAGTGAACTCTTAGTCAACTCTTATTACCCCATTAATGTTGCTCTCAAACAATGGGGAAGACATTAATACCTACTTGGATTGCAATGAAATTCCTGATGATAGTGACTACAAATAAAGGACGCGGCAAATATAACTATTTACTGACTAAAACCAAACTATTTTGTGTGCTTGCGAGTGATTGTGATATATTTCTGGTAAGCTGGTACGAAATAGTGCTGAATAAAAGAACGGAATAAAGCTATGCACCTTATATGAAAAATTATTTAGCTGAATGGTTTTATAACAACAAAACCTACGTTCAATTGATTTGAAAATGTTGGGTTGAATAGTTAAGTTCATTGCAGCTATTGCCTTTGGCGTAACCTGAATATTGTGAATTTCCTTAAAATTGTGCTGAATAAACTCTGCATTGCGTTTGATCGGGAAACTACTGACTGCTCAAAACTTGGTTTGAGCCAGTAGCGCAACAATCAAGTTCATGATGTAGTGCTTGCTCTACCTCCGGGCAACTATGTGTATAAATCCTTATATATGGAATCTAAAACTGCAAGTACGAACGGTCTAACGTTTCTAGTCTAGGTAACGTGGGTTAACACCGTGCGGTACCGAAAAATGCCCGCTACTGGAACCGACACAACGCCTCGGATAAGTAATAATCGAATAATGACGACTTTTGGCTATTGTACCCGGACTAAGATTGGTTTCTGGAATGTGGGGATGCTCCTTGGCTCAGGGAGTGAAGGACCTCAAAATGTCCCATTTCTTCAACTGGAACGTGAGATTCTTCGATATAATTTGGACATACTGAGAGTGAGTGAAGTAAGATGGTTCGACGCGGGAGAGTACCAATCCCCAACGTGTAACACTGTGCTACTCTACTCCGGCAAACCCTCCGGCAGTCCCCGTGAATCTGGAGTGCTAACGCTAACGCCAACAGCACGTAGAGACCTAATTTCCTTGTACCCGGATAGGATCTTATCGGCCAGATTTCGGACTAGATTACGGCGCGTCACGATCATACAGTGTTAAGACCCAACGAATCCTTCGACTGAGGATGAAAAAAACAACTTCTACTATCAGCTAAGTGCTGTATTCAACGCAACGCCGAATGGAGATATCGTCATCGTTATGGGGGACTTAAATGCCAAGGTAGGCAATGACCAATGACTCAGACATGTGAGTGGGAAGCACGGCCTCGTCGAACGAAATGGTGAAAGATTTGTTGATTTCTGCAACACCAACCACCTTGTCATAGGAGGCACCATGTTTGAGCATAAGACCTGCCACAAAGTCAGCTGGGTGTTAACTGACAGGCAATCATCATCCAACCAAATCGACCTTGTGGCGATTAGCCGACGTTTTCGGAGCTATAGCAGCAACGAGGATCGAGCTAGTGCCCCTGTATCGAAGCAAAAGGAGAAAAGTGCAGCGTAGTGTAAGACGTGACAAACGTAATTATATTAACAACCTGAGCTCAGAAGCAGAGGAAGCAGCGAGTAGGTGCGATAGCAGAACCGTTTGCAGAATCACGCAAGAGCTGACCTAAACGTGTCCTTAACCGTGTATTCGCTAACGATATGCATCCAAAACAAATGGAGCTGCCGGAAGTAACAACTTCCCGAATTCGCACCTCAACTCCCAGATGAGATCGCTACCGCGTGAGAAAGCGTTTGACGATGTCAACAGACAGTTTATTTGGCTCGCCTTGCCCAGGATATGCAGGTATGCCCGATGAACTAATAGCTATTATTAAATCAACCTATGATGACTCTAAATGGCATGTGCTGCATAGAGGAAAGCTGTCAGAGGAATTCGAGATACTAACTGGGGTACGACAAGGTTGCATTCTATCGCCGATACTCTTTTGGTTGATGATTAGCGATGTACTTCGCGCAGCTTTATCTACTGGAAACGAAGGAACTCGTTGGACTCTTACATCTCAACTCAAACATCTGACTACGCTGACGACATTTGTTTACAGCTGCACTAAATGACAACAAATGTGGAAAGGGAGGCAAATGTTGCCGGTTTAAAGATTAATTCTGCCAAAACCAAAATCAACATCCTCGGCACTAACTAAGTAACTCAATTTAACATTGCTGGACAACCGGTTGAGAGAGTAGAGAATTTCCAATATCTTGGGAGTATTGTCTCGATCGAAGGTAGAACCAAATCAACGAACCAAGCCAGATCAGTGTTTGGAATGATGTCCATGATATGGCGAAGCAATGCGATCAGCTTAAACACCAAGCTGCGATGATGACCGCTACTATCACAAAAAGTTTACTAACGTTCGTAAAAAGGTGCCTACGCAACATCTTGAGGGTTTTTTGGCCTAACCGTATCTCTAACGAACATCTTTACCAGAGAACGGAGATAGGCACAACCATACAACGACGGAAGTGGCAGTGAATTGGTCATACATTCCGACAGTTCCATAGCAAACTACGCAATGCAATGGAATCCGTTATATCAGGATGGTAGAAGAACGGGCTGTCTGAGATGGCGCAGAACAGTTGAGGAGGAGTCACGGCAATTAGGGAAGAGTTGGAGAGAGCTGTAGTCATTGCCAGAAGCGATAGCGCGTAGGCGTAGTAGAGCCATAGGACCCACAAGGGGATATAGGAAACAAAGAAGATGTGAAGTAAGACTATTTGAGACATTGACTACGAGTGGACTGCAAAAGTTGAATCTTATCTTAAAGAGAGCTATGCGAATGAACATACAGTTTCTAACGATGAAGTAGTCACTCAGTGTAACATTTAGGATCGGGGTGTTATAGCTGGAAACATGGCTATATAAAGGAAGCATGAAAACGTATCTTATCATGGCGTTATGAGCCACTTGAAGTCTGCGAAAAGAAATTGAGTCCAAGGAGGGGCAAATACACACAGAGTATGCTAGGAGTATGCAGAGTGTCAGGAACGTTTGAACCAGCTTTAAGCGAACACCCTGGGGAGTGTAGACAGCACTTTTCCACAGGTAGCGAAGGGTACCATATATTATACCAACAACAGAGTTTATATGATCATTAGCTGAGAGATAACTGTTAATACTGGCTCCAAGATGTTTAACTTTTGTGCAATATGAGATTGCATTTCCATCAAGCATTATGCTAGGTATGCCACTGGCCAGTGGCATGTTCCGGGGGATTAACAGGCATTGTGTTTTTACTTGATTAAATCGCAGGCAATTTCTACGTGCCCACTCATGAATGCGACCAAGATCATCATTAAAGAGGGTAACACAATCTTCCATAAGCCCTCTGGGGCGTGAGAAGTACACTTGTACATCATCAGCGTACATATGCACAGAAATGGATTTGCCAAGGTTAGTGAGATCATTAATATATAAAGTTATAAAATTAGAAGTGGACCAAGCACAGATCCCTGTGGTACTTCAATCTTCAGTTCAAGTGTGGATGAGTAATCACTATTTACAAATACTTGCTTTGTTCTACCAGTAAGGTAATCAATAACAAATTTAACAGCGGAGTGACTAAAGCCGAAGTATACTTTTAATTTATCTCACATAATTTGAAAATTTATTCAGTCAAAAGCCATCAAACCCAAAAGGTAGTACTTACCTTACATTAAGTTATTTTTATTTTGTTCAGTCAAAAATATTGGGCTGAATAGTCTAACAAAGTAAAGTTGATCAGAGCATATATACTCTTAAATAAGCTTAATAGTGCTGAAAAAAGTTCTGCTAAATAACAAAATCGGGCTTAATAGACCATAAAATTTAAGTTTATCACATTCATTGTCTTACTGAATAAGCCCTAATGCTGAATTCTTTAGCTGAATTTTTGTATTCATAAATTTCCTGCTGAATAGTCTAAGAAGTTAAGTTAATCACAGTTGTTGTGATTGAAGTAAGCTGAAGACTGCTGAGGTTTTAAAAAAATTGTGCTGGATAAAAAACCGGCTTAATAGACCATAATAGTTAAGTTTATCACATCCATTTTTTGGAAAAATGCTGAATAGTGCAGAATGCTGAATAACATCAATGCTGAATTAATTAATAATTACATTGAATTAATTAATAATTAATTAATTAATAGACCATAATAGTTAAGAAGAATTTAACAAAACCTATCCTAAATAAACCTTAATTCTGAATTCTGTAGCAGTCTAAAAAGTTAAGTTAATACAGTTGTTGTGTTAAAAGTAAGCTGAATAGTGATAAATTTTTAAAAAAAAAGTTGTGCTGAATAAAAAAATAGGATTAATAGAAAATAATAGGTAAGGTTATCACATCCATTTATTGGAAGCAAGCTGAATAGTGCAGAATTTAACAAAACCTATGCTGAATAAACCTTAATGCTGAATTCCTTAGCAGTCTAAAAAGTTAAGTTGATACAGTTGTTAACTTTAAAGTAAGCTGAATAGTGATAAATTTGAAAAAAGTTGTGCTGAATAAAAAAAAATAAACTTAATAGACCATAATAGTTAGGTTTATTGCATACATTGTCTTGGAATGAAAGCTGAATAATGCAGAATCTCACAAAATATATACTGAATAAACTTTAATGCTGAATTCTTTGGCAGTCTAAAAAGTTAACTTGATCACGGTTGTTGTTTTTGAAGTAAGCTGAATAGTGATAACTTTGAAAAAAGTTGTGCTGAATAAAAAAAAATAGGCTGAGTCTATTATGGTCTATTAGGTTTATCGCATACATTGTCTTGGAAGTGAGCTAAACAGTGCAGAATTTCACAAAACGTGTGCTGATTAAACTTTAAAGCTTTTATTCAAAAATTTCGCGCTGAATAGTCAAAAAGTTAAGTTTATCAGTGTCGTTGTGTTTGAAGTGAGCTGAATTGTGCTGAATACTCTTAAATATTATATTGTAGCTGAGTTTCATTTCTTACTAATGGCATAATACGAATATTGCTCGTAAGCATTTACCTCAAATTAAAAAAATCTTTAACATTACGACTGTATATGTAATAAATTCTAGAAACATAATATATTGCTTCCTTAATTTATCTTAATGGAATTTCTAATATAACGACGGCTGAATCACCAATAAGTTCGGATGGAAAAATATTAATCAAAATTAACAGTGAACGACGAACAAACTACGACAACTGGAAAAGCATATATCTTATATCCGGCCAGCTATGCAAAAAAAAATGTGCCGAATAAATTTTATTAAACGAATGTCCAAGACGTTTGTCCACTGTCCATTCATGTTAAACGATCACGCGGCACGACAGACCGAACGACGTAGTCCACATTCCAAAATCAATTGTGACACACGTCCTGCGTGAGTCTACCTCACGTGTCGTTGCCCGCCGCGCCCACTGCTTGGACAAAATCAAATGTAATAAAATGTAGACTGTGGCAAACGTCAGAAAAGCAGTCTATCCCAGATCTGTCCTTTTTTGTTGTCGATCTTGTTGCTGGGCTTTCAAAGGTGCTTCAGGCATCCGCAAAAATTGTCTCAAATCAGATTAGTTGCAACATTAGGCTCTGATGGAGATTGTAGTCATGGGGCAAACGCTTTGACTGAGTTGTTGCGCAACCAACAACCAATCACTGAAATGATTTGCTGTGGCTATTATGGAATATTCGCCTGCGCACTCGTCTGCACGGCTGTTAAAAGCCGGAAAAATGTGACTTCCCATTTAAGACGTCGGAGTATGTTGACGACAGTGCTGAGCCGTTTTGCTGATGGCAGTGCGTCGGGCGGTCAATCTCATCAGCCATCCATCGACCGCCTTTTTATGGCTCGATGATGACGACTTATGATTGACTTCATTTCATCTGGTTTTTTATTGCTCTTGAACGAATTGATTATCCAATGTAAGGCCGGCGGAATAAAGTTAACCTGATTTGGCGAACGCCACCCGAGTGCATGGACAAAGGGGAAGTTATTTACGATTGTACTTCCCTTTACACATTTAGGGTAACCAAGTCAGACAGCGGACATTTCTTGTCATGTCGGATGGAATTTTAGTCGAAATGTTTACGTTGTTCAAATGGCCATTTATGTAGAAGAGGTAGTGTTTATTATTCGGGAAATGTTAAGACGACTTGCGCGTCATGTTGTCGTAGGTAAGGCCATTGTCACAAATTAGCCTGTAATACCGTTGTCCAAGATATGCTTTAAACGAGATTTTAATTACTTGAGTTGATTTTTTCTTTTGAGGAAATTCATTCATTATTCTATTAAATTAAACAAAAAACATAATAGCTTGTATCGTCCGTTTATTATTAGCCGAAGAAAAAACCGTGACAAATATTAATAATGATACTGCAGAAAGTAACAATGATGGCAATTGTTATTGACAATATTATAAATAATTACTGATTGATAAGTGAGAATAGCCAATAAACAACTTTTTAGATTAAGCCGACAAATATAATTCGTAATTATCATTATATTTGGCTCTATGCCCGAGGTCCGGTTATGGCCTCCCGCAAAAAATGTCTCCACTAGTCCTAATTTCAAGCCGAAGTCATCCAGTTTTGCATCCATAAACTCGGGCCATCCTTCCAGCGTAGGTTTGACTGGCCTTTCTGTCGTTTCCCATAAATAATTCCGCAAAAAATTTTCAGAACATGATAGGAGTCCTGTCCACCGGAGCCTACAGAGCTTAATTCTCTTTATGATCGTCACGACATCGCCGTAACGCTCGTGGATCTCTATAAAGTTTCTGGAAATCTCTCACATACGGGGACAACCATTCTCCGTAAGACTTTCCTAACGAACGCGGCTAAGATGTTAGAGTGCTTTCTTACCTCTCGGATCCATATGTTAGTAATATTATGACAATTGTCTTATATACCTTGGGCTTGTATGTTGGGGTTAAATTTCTGGATATAAAGAGTCTTGCCACACCAATGTAAGCTTTGTTAGCATTAAGCGACCGTGCGCGTATTTCTGGTTCTGCTGTTATCGTCTACTACAATTGACCCGAAATAGATAATTCACTAATTCAAATTCGATCTTCACTCTCTTTATTGACATTGAGGGACTAGTGGTTGATCTTCTACTCAAACATATGCACTGTTTTGCTGTCATTTATGTGCGGCCCAGATTTCATGCCGCCCGCTCGATCTGCATGGAAGCTATTGCTAGAGCGCTTGGATTTCTACAAGCGATGTCAATATCGTCTGAGTAACCAGTATCTGGATAAAATTTATACAATGAGGGACAAAAGTAATGTTATAATGTGAATGTGCCATAATTTTTGGAAATGCGTCAAATGTCAGTCTGTTTTGACATTTGTTTGTTATCTGATCGCAAATCTAAAATTCATCCAGAAGCGAACACTTTAATCAATTGATAAGTGGCCATCTAACTGAGTACCAATGAACGACGACCACACTATGCTGCTGCCATTATTCATAGCTGAAGTTATAGTAGTAATAACCGTTATATTGTTCTGAATACTTTTTAAAACTTGTTTTATTATTAACCACAAACTACTCTGTCTTTCACCATCATTTATTTTTTTCTTTCCTGACATATAACTGGAGGAATATCAATTTTGTTTCCCAAAATGATGTGCTTCCAATCTAGTGAACCGCAGTTCAGATGACGGGTTCCGAAAATAGGAGCCTTGGCGTTAGAGAAATGGGTCCGAAACTCTGATGTAACGGCGAGCGGAAGAATTTTCAATAAGTTTATCCAGATACTGGTTACTGAGCCGATATTGACATCACTGGTGGGTGTGTGCAACGGGGTGTACATTGCTTCATACAACGGATTCTTTGGAAGAACTTCCGCGCCTGGTGTAGTGTATTCTAGTGTATTCTAGTTCACGGACGAGATTCTCCTCTCAGGCTGCTTTCATTCTTTTTTAATAATACGCGACTTTCCTACGAATACTTTCAGTCGCTACGTTACCATCATCGTTGAACCAGTCGTTCTGATCCCTTTGATTACTGCCTAAGATGGAGTACTAAAGTTTGTATTTTTAATGCGTGAACCTCTCTACGCCGGGAATTTCAGCCTCGGGAATTAATCTCACTTTGTTTAGGGCAAGTCCTATCGCTTGACCAAAGTTGGGTCCTGATATCCAGGTGGGTTTGTGGGTATTTTAACGCACAAACCTCCTGTATTCACAACGGCCAATTATTACTTGCTGCTAAGGAAAGCCGGTCGGTAATATTTGAACCTTAATAATAATAATAATATTCGGCGTGAAAGACCGTTGCGGTCCAATGCCTAGCTTCTCGCGACTATTTGTGTTGTGCAGGTATATTTTTGCACACCACACATATGGAAGGGACCTACAATTTAATGCCGGATCCGAACGGAGAATTGAGAAGCTTTCCGTGACAAGTTATTACTCTCGGAACGTTAAAATCCTATGAACGTTAAAATCCTATGATGTAATCGCACAAAAATATATACGAAATTCAAGAATGCCTCGAGTTTTTCTCAAAAGTTTTCCAATTAAATAAATTACAAATTAGAAGTATTTCTCTTTGTGGTGGAAGAGAAACGGGTATTCAAGTCCTAGAATAATTATTTGATACAAGCTGTTCTCGGGCGCTTCACAACCCGCACATGTGAATCCCCGCAACCATCTTACCACCGCGTGTTGGGTGGTGAGCTATAGCGTGATGGTTATACGCTGCTAATAATATTGTTACGAAAAGTAGTTAGTAGCGCATATAATAGAATTCGAATCCTAAGATAAATCGCAATGTACATACGGCATACTAACAAAAAAGCACTTTTATGTAGCGTACTTTTAGGCTGTAGGATTATTTGAAATGTAGCCGCCTGCAAGTTTAAATCATTAGGACTGGTCAAAAATGTAGTCAAACCGGTTTGTGCGGTTTGCCCTGTTTGTGTGTAGGAACATGATTGAACATGGAGTTTATTTTTAGAAGATGAATCATTACATATAAGTATCGTTAGTTGTAAATAAGAGAATAAGGCTACAATTTTCTGGTCTTTTATCGATATTTCTGTCTATAAGATTGGAAGTTTCTGGAAACTTTTCAATGAGTATAAAAGGTGGCGTTCGCTGCAGGAAAATAATTAATAATAAATTTCAATAAATTTAACCAGTGAAGTTGTAAAAGTTCTTGCAAAGTGATTACGCTACTACCTTAGAGAATCATTGTAAAGTACAAGTAATAAGTGTTTTTGTGTAAATTTAAAGTTATCACCAGTATAAATTGTGAACTTATGCTATTTTTACTGTTTGTTAATTAAAGTTATTATTTGTAAATTAATTACCTTGTGTTTAATTTTGCAAAATCCTTTAGGAACTCGAAAGCCTGAATGTCGTAACAATATTTATAAACGCACAATGTGATTGTGCCATAATTTTTTGAAATTCGTCAAATTTCAGTGGGCTATGACATTTATGTTGTAGGCAAATAGAAATTAGTTGACAAAACGCAAAGGAGCGATACACACCTGAAGAACGCGGAATTATTGAACAGAGTCAAATTTTTTTCGTTTCTAACTAAATGGCAGCCAATTCACATTATGACATTACTTTTACCCCACCATGTACAATTATCTATACTAATATTATAAAGAGGTAAAGTATGTTTGTTCGTAGGGGGTTATCTTCGAAACTTCACCATTGTACAGGGTCCGGAGGTTAAAGGCTACAGTTTTGGTTCAGAGGTGGTTGGGACTTAGTGGTGTGGGTGTGGTGTGGATTGGGTGGGGGTCAGTTTGGTTGGATCAGTAGGAAGGTAAGGGGCATCCGGGCAACGCCTGCTATTTGAACTTTTGCCAGGTCTTGCTATATTAATGGTGCGGTTCCCAGGTAACACCGTGGTTAACAGCTAGCCGGCCTTTTTTTGTAAAATCTTTTCATGGTTTATGCTCCTTTTGTTGGCAGCGCTGTGTTACGACTTAGAATAATTATTAACGGTGCGCTATGTAATTGTGGCGCAGAATAATGGGATATTTTCATTTAATGGGATAACATTCTCATCTATCTGTTAGCTCATCCAATCCAATCCAAACGTGATAATCATTGTCTTATTAACTAGAGATAAGGAATACTAAAAATAGTAGTCTCAGAAAATCTAAGAATATCTCTGAGTTCACAGAAATCGCAAGGAGAATACGGAGGGATACTTATATGAGACACTGCTATTATAATTATGACACTTCACTGAGAATTACAGCAAATCTCAATACAGAGATTTTGATTTTAATGTTGCTCGGTCCTCTATTTAATATTTAAAGCAATTCTCATTCGTTGTGAATTGTGAAATTGTAATGCACTCATATGATGGAATATTAATAACGTACCAGCATCGATTAGTTTGAAATCGTTTTACCTGAACGTTTAATAATGTTTTGTGCGTAGCTTCCAGCAAAGTATATCTTTTATTGATATGACAGTGTAGAGCCCGCTTTAGTTTTTCCCGACATCGACTATTCCTGCGTCTGCGCCAAACTGACAGTTTATTGGCAGAACGATTAAACATTTCGCCCACTGAATTGTCAACTTGCAGCGAACTGCGCTGCCCTGTCATGTCACAAAACAATTAGATTAAAAGAAAACATTGAGTTTGAAGTTCCGCCTTACGCGAATCGTGTGTGTAAAATTAATGTTTTTTTAAATCAACATCTCAACCCACAACAAAATAGTTAATTATAAGATTGCATATTAGCATTGATTTTGGTAAAAATCCCCCCAAAAAATTAACAAAACCAAAGGGAAAAAGTGTAAAATTGTTAGACCGACCGAAAAGCACGTCTTCCAACCGAAAGTGACCTGACGTTCGTGACCTCCTGCCCTGTGTAATATTGATTGAAATCTCGAGTTAAAATTCGAGGTATTTCTATGTTCCACCTTAATATTGCTGTGCTGTGCACTTATTTCCATTTGTTCATAATATGGCAGAGGAGTGTAGTTTCATGTGATTTTCCTGATTTCCATTTGTGCTTTTGTTTTAATTTGTGACGTTTTGTTCTTGTTGTTGTTTTTGTGTTTCAAATTTCTTGCCTTATCCAGTGTGTGAATGCATGCGCTGTGCTGTCTTTTCCTCAGCTGGTTGCTTAATGCTAACGTCAAATTCAAATCTAGAGAATTCCGAATTCAATTGGGATTTGGGTCTTTTGGAGAGAAAACTCAGATCGGATCTTTACAACGTTTATATGCGCGGTTGACGGTTTGAGGGTTTGAATTGGAGTTGTATTTAAATTTCGTATATCAGACGTATATGTCGACTCGACTGGTCGAGTGTATTCGTGGTGTCGAAACATAGTTCTACCTGTTTTCAAGCCCTCATATAAATTTCCTCGTCGGCGCCTAAAAGCTATTCACATTTGCTGATACAACTTCACTGATGTGGCGATGGCAATGACGTTTGAGTAGAATAGTTACTTGTTATTCACTTTATTTACAAGCGAGTTCTGATTGCTGTCAAAACAGACCTCCTCTCCCATACACAAAAACATTGGTTTTATTTTGTCTTCTTGTTTGTCCGCCTATTCATTATCTTTTATTAGATGTTCATAAATCTTTCCTAAGACTATCATGAATTTTTAATTGCACCGGTGTTTAATTTTGTAAACCTCACAAATGTTTTATCTATGAAGTACCATCTGTTCGATACGTAATTAATTAGCTGTCCAGTGTAGTCGGCGCTTCAGCATCGTTTACCATGAAATAAATGTTTGTAATGTGTTAGTTTGCTAGCAAAGAACAAAAATGGTGCCTATTTGTAGGCATTTTTTTTAATGACTTTGTGGAACTACTCGCTCACTGTGTTGCATTTTTCTCTCTTGGCCACTTTACATAGTCAAAAAGTTGCACTCAACCTTAAAGCTTTGATCGCATTATTTGCTGCATTCGCATCATTATCGTTATTCCTCTATTATTTAGAAGTTTTAGAACTTTTTCAAGCATTTAGAGTGCTTTGCTTTTCTACTACGGCACTATATCATCGGCGGGAAGCACAATACTTTTTAAATTCTCTATATTAACTTCGCGTGCCCGTGGCTGGCTGGCTGGCTGACTGGCTGGTCAGATTTTCTGATCAATTTTTAACCCACTTCCCAAGGGCCGATTTTATTGAGATTTTGCACACATGTATATTTCCGGTGACAATCATTTCTATTAAAGTTAGAAAGTGATCGTGCTGCGTGGTCGGGGGGCTTCCATACAAATTTTTCCATTCAGCGGCATCAGATCATATCATACTATAATGACTGTATTCTGTGTGCGCTGATGAGTTGATGCGCAGCGCAGCTGGCTTTACGATTGGCGTTGTTTTGTTGTTGTGTTGCAGCATAGAGTATAGAGATATCAAGAGGAAGTAGAACAAAATATTTTTATACAAAACTGAATGGATCCACAATTGAAATGTGTTGTACACTCAGTTGCGTCACAGTATATTCTTAATTTGTGTTTTGTAAAATATAACGAGCATATGAAGAACTGGTTACGCACTCATACTGCTTTACAGCTTGGTACTTGGTACTTCGTACGTCGTTGTGTGTACGTCGCACCAACCGTGCGCTGTGGCTGCTATGTTTTCAGCACCAAATGGCCAATTTCACCACAAAATCGAATTTCGCTTGCCCATGGCACGCTTGTCTGTCGGTCGGTCGGACTGTTTGTCGTGGAATCTTCCGATTAATTTCGAACCCAATTTCCAAAGACCGATTTTATTGAAATTTTGCACACATGTGCAAGCCCTCAGGCCTCAAGGCCCATATAAATTTTTTTTTCTTTTTATACACATGTATCTCCGATGGATAACACTTTTTGTAAAAATTTTGGAGACGGTTGGCTCCCATATAAATTTTATAAAAAAAAATACTAGATTTTCTTAAAATTTTATACACGTGTACCTTCTATTGACAACACCTTTTGTAGGGCGATATTACAACGCCTCTGTCGACTGTTTTAGTGAAACTGCTACTACCTAGATTAACTTGCATTTCCCTGCTACCTAGCATGGAAATGATCCATTGTACTAGGCGCTGCTCCACCCCTAACTGAGTGAGAACCACCTGAATGGCATCAATGTGGACATTGTTGAAGGCACCTTCTATATCGAGAAAGGTAACAAGGGTGTTTGTAGTGAAGGGAATGTTCAGTTGTGCGTACTACCTACCTGGAAGTCCGTCTATATGCAGACCTGCGTGGGCCCGATCAGTACTCAATTTTTACAGAAAGTGTTGTTAACGGCAATCTGCAAAGTTTGAAGAAAATTATGTGAGAACCCCTCGGGCCATCTTCTAAAGATATTTTAATGGACAAATATTCAAAGCGTGCCTATCTTTGGCAATATCTGTCAGAAAAAGTAAAAGCCAGGCTGTCGCCCTCCCACCGACCGACTACAAAAACTCATATGACAAAAGGCAGAACTGGGTTGTTGATACTTTCTGTTTATACCTCAGAATATGCTGTGTGTTGCATCCTGTAATTACCATATGTTTCGCTTTCATTTAATTGGAATGTAGAATGTGTTGTTAAATGTTTTGTAAAAAATGTTTGCTTCTCTGTTCACCATTTGTTTGCTGGCCCGATTTGCACCTCTTCACGCAGCACAGTCTGTCGATGTAGAAGGCATACACGCAGCATCGCACGCACGCACGCTTTCTCCAATTGGTGCCTCTGTGAGGCGCTTCTTTTATTTTTCGTTTTTATTTTTATTTTTTATTTAATTTTTTTCTCACCACACACCCGCTTTGCGTACTACCACCTACCACAACATCAACCACTCACCGTGCTACGCGTGTCTCTGCGCTAGTTAACGCTTCAAAATAGCTTCCCATGCGCTACAACCATCGGTGTTGTTGTTGCTTAGAAGCAACCACGTGAAGACGTGCGTTTTCACTGCGTTTCTTTGTAACAACATCAATGCTTCAGCCGAGTGCTTCACGCATGCGCGCAACATATGTTCTGCTTGCAATAATAATTATTGTCACTGCCATCGAACATCAACAAGGCATCACCACCATCAGCAATCACTGTTGTTGACATTTTCCGTTTTTCGTCATCCGTTCAGCAGGACAATGTCAAAGGTGCGATTTTCTTCAGATCTTAACGCTGTAAGTATGATGTTTATGACTTTTTTTTTGTTGTAGTTAAGTGTAGTAAGTAAATAACATAAAAATAACTATAATTGTCAACTACGAGGGTTGGTCAATAAGTCCCTGAAAATTAACACAAATTGTGTCGTCACCTTAAATTTATCATTTTTTTTGTCAAGAATCATCTTCCAAAAGAACGCACCCAAATTTTCAGACAGATCTGTCAAATAGTTTTGTTGTGGCAGCCATTTTATATAGGAGCCTTGAGAGTGGCCATCACTTTGGCCTGCCTTTTGGTACACAGGAACTCCAGTTTTTTATTTTTCCCCTTTTTTTCTCTCCTCTCACAATGCGTAAATTCACCACGCATAACAAATACGCATCCTTATCAGGCAGTCGAGTGAAAAACAACAACAGCAGGCATGCAGTACCAGACAACACAGACTCGGAATACCCAATTCATGGCTACTGAGTAACGCACCCACAATACATGGCAGCATAGACTCAGAAGTACGCAGCATTATTAGGCATCCGAGAGAAACAATAACAACAAGCAAGCAATACAATATAACACAGCCTCGGAAGATCCAATCGATGTCTAATGAGTAAGACAACAACAACAAGCGTGCAGTACAAGACAACACAGAAATCAAAAGAGGCAACAACAACAATACACCATCGACCGAACATACGATCTAGCGGATCTTCCTATCGTAGCGTCAACGGGATTTCCTCAATCGATGGAAATGTATAAAAGGCCAGGAATCCAAACAGTCTTCCTTCTTTCCTAGTGATCCATCCTCCCGGCAATTAGTCTAAGTGAATGTTTTAATAGCGAAAACCCTTGCCTTCACTTTACGCTAGAAAAATCATCACGATTGAACGGCTCAAAAGCGAAGTCCTTGCCGTCACATCCACGCTTTACGCTAGAATATTCCCCACTATTGAACGGCTCAAGAGCGAAGTCCTTGCCATCTCATCCACGCTTTACGCTAAAATAATCATCACGATTGAACGGCTCAAAAGCGAAGTCCTTGCCGTCACATCCACGCTTTACGCTAGAATATTCCCCACTATTGAACGGCTCAAGAGCGAAGTCCTTGCCATCTCATCCACGCTTTACGCTAAAATAATCATCACGGTTGAACGGCTCAAGAGCGTAGTCCTTGCCTTCACATCCACGCTTTACGCTAGAATATCCTCACGATTGAACGGCTCAAAAGCGAAGTCCTTGCCGTCACATCCACGCTTTACGCTAGAATATTCCCCACTATTGAACGGCTCAAGAGCGAAGTCCTTGCCATCTCATCCACGCTTTACGCTAAAATAATCATCACGGTTGAACGGCTCAAGAGCGTAGTCCATGCCTTCACATCCACGCTTTACGCTAGAATATCCTCACGATTGAACGGCTCAGAAGCGAAGTCCTTGCCGTCACATCCACGCTTTACGCTAGAATATTCCCCACTATTGAACGGCTCAAAAGCGAAGTCCTTGCCGTCACATCCACGCTTTACGCTAGAATATTCCCCACTATTGAACGGCTCAAGAGCGAAGTCCTTGCCATCTCATCCACGCTTTACGCTAAAATAATCATCACGGTTGAACGGCTCAAGAGCGTAGTCCTTGCCTTCACATCCACACTTTACGCTAGAATATCCTCACGATTGAACGGCTCAAGAGCGAAGTCCTTGCCATCTCATCCACGCTTTACGCTAGAATATCCTCACGATTGAACGGCTCAAGAGCGAAATCCTTGCCTTCACATCCAAGCTTTACGCTAGAATATCATCACGGTTGAACGGCTCAAGAGCGAAGTCCTTGCCTTCACATCCACGCTTTACGCTAGAATATCCTCACGATTGAACGGCTCAAGAGCGAAGTCCTTGCCATCTCATCCACGCTTTACGCTAGAATAATCCTCACGACTGAATGGCTCAAAAGCGAAGTCCTTGCCGTCACATCCACGCTTTACGCTAGAATATTCCCCACTATTGAACGGCTCAAGAGCGAAGTCCTTGCCTTCACATCCACGCTTTACGCTAAAATAATCCTCACGATTGAACGGCTCAAGAACGAAGTCCTTGCCTTCACATTCACGCTTTACGCTTGAATAATCTTTACGGATGAACGGCTCAAGAGCGAAGTCCTTGCCTTCACGTCCACGCTTTACGCTTGAATAATCCTCACGGATGAACGGCTCAAGAGCGAAGTCCTTGCCTTCACATCCACGCTTTACGCTTGAATAATCCTCACGGATGAACGGCTCAAGTCCGCAGTCGCAATTGCAAAATTGCATGAGTTAGGTTACGAACACCTCCCTCGTCCAGCATATTCCCCAGATTTAGCCCCCTGTGCCTAACATGAAGAAATGGCTTGGAGTTAAGAGATTTGGGTCGAATGAAGAGGTCATCGCTGAAACAAACGCTTATTTTGAGGGGCTTGAGAAATCGTATTATTTGGAGGTTATCAAAAAATTGGAGAAACGTTGGATGGAGTCTATGTTGAAAAGAGTGTTCCTTATTTCATTTTTCAGGGACTTATTGACCAACCCTCGTAGAACTACTAATTTTTGCAATTACATCAAGTAGTCTTCACCATTTAGATCCTATAACAAATTACACTTGCGTCAGATCTCTTTCTCTCAACTCATAATTAATATATTTTGCTCATAAACCATTATTATTTTTGCCAATGCACCCATTAATTAGTATCTTTAAGTGCAATAACTATTGCATCGACGAGAAGATAAACGCAGGCAATATATTCGGAAAATCCTAACAACGTGGTCATTGCCAAAGTGCATCTTATTGCAATTTGGCAATCGATTTCAAGGACAGACATTAATTATTGGAAATGTATAGTACGATTCACAATTCGAAGAAGATTAGTCAACATTAATGGCCACTTAATATTCCTCTGCAATGGCAATAAGTGAACTACCAAGACAACTGTTCTTGCTTCCTGCGGCTGTGCGATTGAGATGACTTATTGAGAACGCCTTGTGCTGATCTTAGCTGTCTGTTGCACGCGCAATTATTAGATACATTTATAACACGTGTCGCTGTACTGTGAATAATTCTTGATATACTCGTACCATCTCTTGTCTTCCTTGTGATCTAAATTGAATATCTGTAATTATTATTGTGTCTATCGTTTTGGTTTTCTTTGGTCTTTTTGTTCTTGGCGGCACACAAGAGCAAAGTGAAGATCATAATCCTGCCCAGTGAAATAAATGTTCACCTTCGCCGTCAGCATTTTTTGTGCTTTAGAGGTTAAAGTGTCTTCGTTCATGTGGTAAGCAGTTTTGAGCAGAAGAAGATTCATTCCTTAGGTACCCCATAACAAACTCGCAAACAACAAATCAAGGATTTCAAGGACGTTAATGTCTTTTACCTTGAAACCTTTTAGTTAATTTATTGCCCAAAATCGTGCTGATGTTACGAATAATTTTTTAACTAAAAATAAATAACTATAATTAATATAATTAATTTTTTGCAGAAAATGTAGATTGTTATGTGCATGTGAGTCATCAAAGAATTCAATATTTTGTTTGTTTATTATTTATTTATTTATTTGTAATTCATTTGTGTAATTATTAGAAAAGCTGATTTTAACGACCTTTATATGGGTATGGCTTGAATAATTTTAAAGATGTACATTGTTTGATCTTAAAAATTTTATTTCCTTTCAAAAAAGATCAATAGTAACCTTATAGCTGGAAGCGTTCAAGAGTTATAGGCTGTAATGTCATGTAAGGTCAAAAGTACGTTTTCGTTCATTCTACAAAATTTCAATTTTCACTATGCTCCTGTTGACCGGATGCATAAATATTGTGAAGTGGATTTGTAGAAAATTTAATAGGCTTTAATAATGCACTTGTCAAAAAAAATTATCCGAGAGCATATTTCGTAATAATTGCGTTTGAATATAAAATTAAAAAAAAAAACATTTTTTTAGTTTGACGTCGTTTATATCGGTAATGGTTTTAAGAATTTAAAAAGATTTACATTGCTTTACCTTAGATGTTTAATTTTCTATCAAAAGAAACCAACAGTGACCTTGTATCTAGAAGCGTTCAAGAGTTACAGGGTGTAAAGTGATGTAAGGTCAAAAGTACGTCTCTTTGTTTTAAAACGCTACGTACACTGCAGGGCGTGAAAATAGACCCTCGAACCCGTACGATATTTTTCACGAAATTAACCAAGGAATTACCCCTTTCAGTATTTGCCACCTTAACGGATACACCCTGTATATATTTTATATTGTCAAAAATTACAACGCCTCACAAACTTGTTCGTCCGCCAAAAAGACTAACAACATGACAATGAAAAGACGATGTATAAAGCAATGAATACAATAAATAGCCTTTTCTGAATCTTAATAATACTAAGTCTTAATATGAATCTTTACAATAATGAGTTAAACTGTATATTATTTGGAATACCTACTTTCTGTGATATCTACTATTAGCTTAAATCCAACAATAACAATATTTTTTGCTGAATACTACTACTATAACTTGCAAGACTGAAGAAAAAGAAAATTTAAAATTAAAATTCTATGAATCCTATCGATAAGGATTTTCCGAGCAGGATCCTCTTCGCTCATGCGAGCTAGGTGTCTTGCCCACCGGAGCCTACCGAGCTTAATTTTCTTCACGATGTCGACATCGCGGTAACGCTCGTAGATCTGATCATTATAGAGTGTCTGGAATCGTCCTTCCTCATATACGGGGCTAATAATTCTCCGTAGGACCATTCTCTCGAACGCTGCTAAGAGGTCAGAATGCTTTTTGCTAAGCACCCAAGTCTCGGATCCATATGTAAGTACTGGTAAGACTATTGTCTTATATACCAACAGCTTGGATGTTATGGTTAAGTTCCTCTCTCCATCGCTCTAAGATGCCTTTGAGATCGGTGATCTGATTACCCTCTTTGTCTTTGAAGCATGTGCAACGCGGCGTATATGTATTGTGTCATACCGCGGGCTCTTTGGTAGAGCTTCTCGCCCTATGTACCGTTCTCATTTAAGGACGAGACTCTTTTCTAGGCTACTTTCTTTCGCCGGTGAACTGTTCATATCTGTTTCTGTTTCACATCTTCTGAACTCTTTACTTTGATTCTACTTCGCGTGCCCACGTTCCATGAAATTGCAACAAACTCGGTACGCAACATTCTTACGTTCAATCGCTAGCTTACATTCATCATTGAACCAGTCATTCCGATCTCTACGACTACTGCCTAAGATGGAGTCAGCAGTACTAATGACAGTATTCTTAAGGCGTGTCCGAGTCCTATCGCTTGACCGTAGTTCTTTCTGGTCACTTTGTTGCGAAGGGCAACCGCGTTGACTCGAATCTGATTCGCAGACTTTCGTGATTATACAATCCGCATTCGCAGAACCATACCAATAAAATAGTGGTTCAAATCGACGTTGGCTCCTCAGTACGTTCGTACCTTCATTAGATTCGGGTTGTGGCGACGGTCTGTCAACACGTCGTCTATCTGGTTGCGAGTGGCTCCATCAGGAGATACCCAGGTGGCTTTGTAGATATATTTACACGCAAACCTTGTACTCGCAACGACCAAATTATTGCTTGCTGCCATCTCTATGACTCGTTGTCCATTGTCATTAGTGTTCTCGTGAATACTACGGGTGCCAATGTACTGCCTGAATACTGGCTCCCTCCCTATTTTGGCATTCATATCCCCCAGAATGATTTTTACGTCATACTGATGACAGGCATGGAGTTCCCGTTTGACTCATTTAAAGACTTCTTTATTTTCATCATCTGGGGAATCCTCTGTAGATGCGTGAACGTTTCTGAGGCTTTTGTTTTTAAATCTGCCCGCACGCGAAGGGTGCATAGCCGTGCGTTTACTGCTTTAAAAGCCGATAATGGTGGGTTTCATTCCTTTGCTGACTAGAAACCCCACCCCGAGCACATAATCTCTTACATGACAACTGTAATATATGTCATATTCTGATTTTTGTAAAACACCATTCCCCGCTCCTCGCATCTCCTTAATTGATGTTATGTCAGGATTATATTTGGACAGGGTATCGGCTATCTGCTGTACAGTGAGCGTACGTTTCATGAGATAATTCTTAAATCAGTGTATCCGAGGCTGATTTGGAGTTCCGCTATTGGCCTCGCGCCAACCTTACTTGGAAGGCACAAGCCCGATCATTTAGCTTTTTCGGCGGCCACCATGTGCAGGTTTGATTGCACTTTCACCAGTCAGAGATAGTTACGACCACCTGCAGTTCTGCATTCTGTGTTATTCGACCTATTGTAAACTTTCCGTTCCCCCTATAGGTTCCTAGGACGACCCGATTTCAAATCGTCAAACTGAGCGACTGCCCTTGTCTCTTTTCTCTGTCGATTCTAAAGTATCGAATGAGCAACGCGCTTAAACACCGTTCTCTTCCGGCACTCTTTGTCACACGTAAGTCGAGCTCTAGGTGGCGATACGTACATACCTCCTCGTCTTAGGCGAAACTAACATATGTCACCCACTCATCTCATTTATTCCCATTACCCGTAGTTAGTTTGTATGTGTAGTTAGACGTATGCTTATAGAAGGCTATTACTTATTATGTATTATAAGTATAATACATATATATATATATATATATATATATATATATATATATATATATATATAAATAAAAATAAAACAAATTATTGTTAATTTGTAACATTTCAACGACGTCACGAACCCTGGGTATTCCGACGAGCGTAACCCCAGCTTAAGACGTTTACAAAACTTTCCAAATATCTGGCTGAAATTTTTGTTAGCGCCTTTTCCAACAGCTTTTTGAATCGAAATAAATTTCTTTGGAACATTTTTACGTGCGCACGAATGACGTAGAGGTGAACTTTTGCTACGCTGTATTTTTCATAAATTGCGCACAGCGTCCGGGAAGCCATGAGTGTAAGGAATTCAGCTGGAAATGAACCTCATCATCATCATGACATGTAATTAGTTGCGTAGTTGTTTTGTTGTTGTTTTTGTTCTTGTTGGGTTGCTGTTCCATCTTTAATTGCGCGCACATGCGAGTAATCACAAATATTTGCGCAATATCCTTTTTGCATCGGCATTTTCCGAGGCACCCGTATGTATGTTGCATGTTCCCATTGTGTCACTGCACACAAAAATACAAATGGATAAATCTGCCGGGAAGAAAATTCCATTTCCTTTTGCCTTTTCGTCATCATCATCCTCGCCGTCACATTCGCATTGCCGTCATCAGTCACTTGCGACCGTGTATTTGTTGTGTGCTTCCTGTTTATTCTTTTGTTTCCTCTTGCAGTTCTGCGCATCATATAACTGCTGCCAGCATTCTCATAAATGTCCCTTTTTATAGATATTTTCGGTGGAGACAAGCATGAAACTTCTGCAATTCCGTTCCATTTGTGGGAGTTGTTCCATATTTCCGCCGTTATTATTCTGTCATAGAAATGCCGGGACAAAATGCATCACAAGCGAGATTTATGCTTTGTTTTTGTTGGTATTGCTGATGCTGCAACTGTGTACCTTCACTACCTGGTTGACCGGTGCATTTCAAGTTTTGTTGAACAGCCGGATGTTTGTTCAGTCGAGCTTGATATTAAAAATTCCTCAGAACAGGTATCTAAAACGACGAAGTATGAGTTTAGTTCTTTGTCGTAAACGCATCATAAATACATTTTTTGTTTTTGTTTCCCGGACACCAACACCAAAAAAAAAATAACAACGAATACTCGAAATAAATCCTCATTTTTCTCCATCCGATGTGATTTTACAATGTCATCCGCTCGAGATAGAAAGAAAACATTACACAACACATGGATGTCCAGGTTCTGATAATTCGGGACGTACTTGTTGACAATTCTTCCTTCCTTCTTCTCATATTCACAACGGCAAGAACGTATACTGGTGGCAACGTCGACTAAGACCACTTTCTTGTTGGTATATGCTCGGGCGCAGATGGCATCACAAAGAAAGAATGTATCCGCAAATGAGGAGGGGAATTACCACATACGTGACTGAATAATGTTGATTTGGCAGTATCGCTAACTTGAACGAGTGACGAGTAGTGATCATCCCAATGTAAATACTCGACCACTCGTTAACGTATGGATTTATTTTATATATTGTTTTTATTTTATTTTTAATTTTAATAAAGGGCATAGCCCAACTTATTGCCGTGACGCAAGTTATTCAGGGAGTCCTCCCTTGGCAACGAGTCTCTATATAAAAAAAAAAGTCCGAATTACCCGAATTAGGGTAGCATTCCCTGTGTCGATTCAATGTTGCACTGATAGCAAACACGTCGGCAAATTGCTCTAAAGCTCTTACTGCTGCTTGTAGGTCAGCCGCTGGAAGATTTTGACACAACGATCGAATGATTGGCTTTCTTTCCGAATGTAGTGTGGTATCCTTTCCTTTCACAGGCTGGCAGTTTGCCTTGCAGCTTACGCCCTGAGTCTTACCAATGACGGCTTCTTCTTTAATTACAGTAAGTTATGGGCTAACATAAGATCACCGTTTATTCTGCCATAGATGATTTTTTCGCACATCGGTGGTATTTTTTCAGTTATTACTAATAACCAACCGTTCTGGTTGTCGTTCATTTGAACTGTTACGTTGGCAACAATAAACCGATCGGAAAACGTAATTCCTCCACACATGATACTACACTCTCCTCCAATTGCTGCAGATTCGCCTGTTGCTATTCTCAAATTGTAGCTATATACTTTTTCCACTTGATCTTTAGACACCATTTTGGGATTCACAACTGATCTAGAAGCTCCTGTGTGCAAGGCAAACAAACTTTCGCCCGGAAAAACTGATTTAACTTAGTTTTCCTGATCTCCATCTATAGCAACTCTTTCAGAAGTCTAAGTACATCACTTAAATGCTGGCGTTCCCCAGGGCTCTGTTTTGTCCACTAAAACTACCTTGCATCAGCTAGATAGAATACAAAACCGTGCGATAAAACTTATCGGTGACGAAAACATTGAGAAATCAATAGATTCGCTTGAACACCGCAGAAACGTTTCCTGCTTGTCAATGTTTTATCGCTTCTTCCACCAGCGGTGCTCAAGAGATATAGCCAGCTGCATGCCACCTCTCATCCTCAATACTTGTGGCGCTGTAAATGCTGATCAGTTTACCCTTAAGACCATCTTCGGACGTACAGTTAAGTTCAAGGATTTGTTCTTCAGCCGTTCAACACGTATGTCGAATGTTCTGCCAAGCTCCGTCTTTCCACATCACTATGACCCACAGTCATTCAAGGCTCAAGCTCATAGATATCTCCTCTTTTCTTCTCCTTTTCCTTAATGCCCACGCTGTTCCAAGCATATAGTCGAGCATTATAAAGGTGCGAACCCCTTAGCTTAGATGATATCAAAAAATAGTTAACCGGCGAAAGAAAGCAGCCTAAGAAAAGAACAAGACCTGGTCCGCAGTCTCATTCAATGCACTTATTGTGTTTTCCTACGGATTGCAAGGCGTCAAAATGGCACCTGAACAGATTTTATTCTATCGCGAATTTGTAGGACACCGGTTTCGATTCTCGGAGCGTCCAAAAAACGCACGAATTTTTCGCACTGCACTGATCTAGATAACAAGTTCACATGATACAATGCTGTAGTTGTGATATACAGTATTCACATGTACGGTTGAGTTGATGTATGAAGTAATCAGAGTCAAGCAATGAAGAGTCAAGCAATGTGGGCTTATAAGGTAAATTTTCTACCTTGAGAGTGGTCGGGTGCGAACTCAACTTTGCCAACGACAACACTTTTTCCTTCTTCCATCCTAGTATTTCCAATCCCACTCTATGCCTAGGCATTACTTATAAGGGTGCAAATCGCTTAAAGCATGTACTTATTATAGAAAAAAAGTCCAAAAGGTTAGAACTATTTCCAGTTTTTTTTTCGAAATTGTCTCATTGGAATTATTTTGTATTCGTCAGACATATCCTAAAAAAAAAAGAATCCAAACACAGCTTATCATTATTTCGCTTAAAAAAATATTCCTCCAACGAATAAGTTATAAGTGGCAATATTGAAACGGATTTTCTATATGACAGGTGACAGCTTTGGTTCTTTATTTCTTATTATTGTTATTTATAATATTTTTTGATTTTTTATTTTATTATTATCTTATTTTACGTATATTTTCATCATCTTGACGGGTTCGGTATTTTTAATTTGTAAAATGAACTCTTATTTTGAAATTCATTTCACAAATATTCGCGGCATTAAAAGTAATTTCAACTCGATCGTAGCACATCTTGACGCGAATAAACCTGCGGTTCTAAGTTTATGTGAAACGCAGGCCTCTTATATGGGTACCCAAAATGATTTTCAATGTCAGGGGTATTCTGGTGTCGACTGTTTGGTTCCTCATCGTGGGGTTATTTTATTTATACGAGAAGACATCAGTTGTAGTATACCTAATTTTATTTTTCCTAACAGTAATCCCATTCGATATTTATTTGTTCCCTTTATCGTAGTCCTAATTTATCACCTGATGACACTAATATTGAGTTTAATTACTTATCAGAAACTATAGACAAAATTTACCAATCCTCACCAACATCAGAATTGGTAGTCTTGGGTGATTTTAATGTCCACAATGATTCATGGTTGACCTATTCGAATGGTAGAAATCGATCCGGTGAAATGGCTGAACTATTTTCAAATGTTAATCTTTTCATCCAACTCGTTGATAAGCCAACTAGGTATCCCGATACTACTGGTCAATCACCTCACCTTTTAGATTTATTTCTTACAACTATGCCTGATAAATATTCAATTGATGTATCTGCTCCATTAGGTCTTTCTGACCATGCTTTGATAGTAGCAATAATATCAAGTAATATCACCAGCCCTTATAGAGACTACAAGTAAAAGGCTACTCTGGCACTATAAAAATGCTAACTGGGAGCTCCTGAACCAATTTTATAGCTCATTTGATTGGTCAACCTGCTTTTCCAGCAATAATGCTGATGAAGCATCATAACTTATTACGACAACCATTTTGCTAGAAATGAAAAATTGCATTCCATCTTCATTTTAAAAAAAACAATACTCGTAAGAATAAATGGTTTAACGAAAATTGCAGGTCAGCAGTCGCGTGTAAAAAAGCAGCCCATTTGGACTACGTTAATTGCACTTCTGAAGAAAACCTTGTAAAGTTTCGAATAGCTAGAAATAGATCAAACGCTATATTGAAAAGGTCCAAAATAATATATGACCATAAGATTCGAGATAACATACGAAAAATTTTGGATACTGATTCAAACAGTCGAAGCTTTTGGTCGTTTGCGGCATTGGTTAAAAGAAACTTTGCAGACAATACTTCGTCTATTCCTTCTTTATTTCATAATGGTATTCATTATAGAACTAATATTGAGAAAGCTAATCTCTTAGCTTCTCATTTCGCTGGTGCGTCTACTCTTCCTTTAACTAATCAAAGCCCCCCAATTCTCCCGAATCTAGGCCCAGGTATGTCTAAAATCTATTTTCGGAAACGGGTTGTTTCAAAGATTCTGAAAGAACTTGACCCCAATAAAGCGACTGGCCCAGACGGTATTCCGCCATTATTAGTATTGAAAATATGTTATCATACTTTGGCAAAACCGCTTAGCAAATTGTTTCATCTCTCAATGAAGACAGGTGTTTTTCCGTCAATTTGGAAAATAGCTAATATTCAACCCGTCCCGAAAAAAGGTGATAAATCGGCACCTACGAACTACCGACCTATTGCTTTGTTGTCGGTTCTATCGAAGGTAATGGAATCTATCGTTAATTTCAGACTAATGAACTATCTGGATTCGAATGTTTTTCTATCCGATGTTCAGTATGGATTTCGTAAAAATAGGTCTTCAGGTGAACTAATGACGTGCATGACTCATTGTTTGGAGCGAAGCATTGAAAACCTAGGTGAATCAAGCGTTGTTTCCTTAGATATTGCTAAAGCTTTTGATAGAGTATGGCATGATTGTCTTATTAATAAGATTCGTGAGCTGAATTTACACTCCTCTCTCATTACATGGATTGAGAATTATTTATGGAACCGTAAAATAAAAGTTGTATTAAATGGTATATCTTCAGATTTACATGGGATCAATGCTGGCGTGCCTCAAAGATCATCCTTGTCTCCCACGCTCTTCTTGATATATATCAACGACCTGTTGTCTTCTACAACCTGTGATATCCATTCATTTGCTGATGATACAACACTATCGGCCTCCATTGAGTTTGACAATCAAAAAGAATGCAATTCTCGCTTGAATGGTTCGCGTGAATTAATGAATTTGACTATTCTGTCTAATATTCAAATCATTCTTGATTGGGGCATTTCTAACAGAGTAGAATTTAACCCTAATAAATTCCAGTCTTGCCTTTTTTCTCAGAAGACAACTCAACATTATGTTCCTCCTGTTATTAATGGTACCTCTATTGCGAGATCTGATTCACTTAAGTTGTTAGGTTTAAAAGTATCTAGTGATCTTTCCTGGAAAGAACATATTTATGAAATTTCAAAAAGCGCTAGCCAATGTTTAGGCTTCATAAGACGTTGTAACTTCTACTTCACTCCCTCTGAAGTGTTAAGATTATATAAATCTTATGTTATGTTAATTCATATGTGTGGGGTGGTGCTCCAAGATCGCATTTGGTTCATCTTGATGGTGTTCAGAATAGAGTTATCCGTTTGATAAACGATGTAACCATTACTTCGTCTCTTTATACTTTGGAGCACAGACGAAATGTAGGAGCTTTATCTGTTTTCTATAAATTTTACAACGGTAAATGTTCGTTAGAAACCCGTTCTCTAGTTCCTGGGCCTTTTCTCAGTAAAGTAAACACTCGTTTAAGGTGCAACAACATTGATTTGCCTTAAAACTTTTTTCTTGTAGAACCCAACACTTTAAAGCCTCCTTTTTTCCGAGAGTCTCTTCGATGTGGAATCAATTGGTCGAACACGTGTTTCCAGAATCTTATAATCTGCAGGCGTTCAAATTAGCCGTTAACAACTTCTTGAAGGATGATGGTTAAAGTATTCATAAGTTGTTTCTTAATATATATAAAAAAAAAAAAAAAAAAAAAAAAATTGTTTATCAGTATTTTTTAAATTATTTTTATAATTTGTAATATTTTCTTGGTCAAGGTTTTTTGTAGTTTTCCCTGACCATGATTCATTGATAAAAGTATTTGGACTCGCGTCGTCCAATTCGTGTTCGTTTTTCGTATTGCTTTTCCAATGAATCAGGGAGAATTCTGAGAAAATAAATTGAAACCGGCTACAAACGTGAGGAATGTGATATATTGTAAATCACATTCCTTCGATTTTTATTTTATTTTGAATTTAATAAAGGGCTTAGCCCAACTTATTGCCGTGACGTAAGTCATTCAGGGAGTCATCTCTTGGCAATAAGTCTATATATAAAAAAAAAAAAGGCTTAGAATGAAAATATTCGCTACAGAGAATGCAACGACAGCCTGTGAGAGATGCTCGAGATGCAGTCGAGTCCAACGTTCTATTCGCTAATCATAATACGAGCACTTTGACTACCATTTAGTCGGAGTTCTTTTGGTTTGGTGCTGGTTGGCACCAATCTGCAAATTTCCTATGAAGAAAACATTTTTTCTAAATCTATCTAATCTTAAATGTTTATTGAAATCATCCTATACTGCCTTTTGGCATCAAGCTTTAGTGTTCATCTTGACTTTATCAAAATACTTTAATATTCCTTATTGTTTTCCCTCTAATTACAGTTTAATTTTACAATGCATGAGGCTTCGTTTGAGAATAGCTCCCCAACTTCGCCAATGTTTGATGGACCAGCGAAGAAGTATTACCGCAAGGCGGCTCATAGGTGAGTTTTTTGCACAATTTATAAAACTTCTTTTTAAACCTAAACAAATTTGCATTAACGTGCATCTATCAGAACTGTCCAAGTGTCAATATTATTACTCTCTTCTGTGAAATCCATGATCTATTTATCTAAGTGATTATTTTTTAAAAACTGTTATTTAACTTGACTTGACCCCTTTTTGTCTATATTTTCGACCAATTTGAGGTCTTTTTTACCACCTTCCACCGGACCTAGAGAGCTGTGAGTGCCTAAGTGCAAAATAGTATTTTTTATATTCCGAGTATGACATGTGGCGCGTGCAGCGGGTGGCGCGTGTTGAACAATTTAATTCTATGATTATTTAACAGAACTATTCCTTCTTCAAAGTTTATTAGTGCGTTAAGATTATTTAATAAATAACTTCCTTTGATAACTTTATATTTTCTATCCGATAAACGTTTAACTTTCCATCGGACTAAAGCTCCATTTCGCAACCTCCATTCGTCGGGGGCACTGGTGTGAATCTCGTAGAGTCCTGTCCGTTTATGATGGAAAAGTGTATTTTTTTTATTTATTATTTATTGTTTTAAAAGGTCTGAATTCTGTGTCGTCAATTATACTCAGTGTTGATCCGGTATCAATAAATGCTATATATGATATTTTTTCTATAGTTATTTTTATCATTATCATTGGTAATTCATCCGAGGACAGTTGGTAAAAAATTGTTCATTGGTCAGTATTCTGATCTTGTATTGTGTCTACTGTTTACCTCCCATCTTTCTACCTCCTATTTGTCATTCGATTGAAAGCGATTTTGGCCTGAATGTCCTCTACGGTTTCCTGACATATTTTGATTATTTTGGCGTGGCGTATAAACTTTTGGTTGATATCTGTTTTCCCGATATTCCGGTCTTATGCAGGAATCTTTAAAGTGTCGTCTACGCATTGTGGAAATTAAGGTCCCATTTAATCATCTTTCCTAGACCTAGAGCGCTGTGAGTGTCTAAGTCCAAAATAGCATTTTTTATATTTCGAGTGTGACGTGTGTCGCGTGTGATGGGTTGAAATTTTTTTTTCGATTTGTTTGGGGTCCTTTTTAACCACCTTCCACACGACCTATACACTTGAAATTTTGTTAGTATCTAAGTCCAAAATACCATTTTTTATATTCCACACGCATGTCACGTTTCGCGTGTGGCACGAGTGAAGTTTTTAAATCGCGCCATCTTCTCGTTGTTTGAGGTCTTTTTTAAACACCTTTCCCACTACATAGAGGACTTAAATTTTGTGAGCGGCTCAATGTCAGGAGCCCATTTTGATATCCCACTTTTGACGCGTGTCGCAAGTCGCGTGTAAAGCGTGAAAAAGAAAATTCTTTGAAATAGGTCCGACCTCAAAAACAGATATTTTGGCGATTATTTCCAAATAATAAATGTTTGTACCCGAAAAATGAAGTTTTATAACTTTACTTGTCTCTTCTTGAATAGATTGCCACTTAGTACGTAATTATCCATAATTTATTCTTGAGTAATGGCTTTCGCCATTCTTTCAGCAAATACTTTGTCTTTTATATCCTATTGACAACTATATATACCGTCAGTTATTTTGGGAACCATAACCCATAAACTTCAGTCAGCATGCATAAAGAGCGGGCAGATCCACGGAGACCGGACTGTCGGAACTAAGTAATCATGGAATCACTTCTAAGGCAAAACTAAATACATACCAAAAACATCTGGGAGCAATAAAATAATAAACGGTTGGATCAAACGCAGCTCAAATGGTCGCGAGAAGTTAGGCCTTGGACCGCAATGGTCTGTCGCGCCGAATATTATTATTATTACTGTTTGTTATTTAATTAATTTGCTATAAATTGCTTAGTATACGTACTTTGTATATTAGGGAAATATTATTGCCTTTTTTTTTTTTTTTTTTTTTTTTATTATAAATTCAAAGTAAAATAAAAAATCGAAGAAATGTGATTTACAATATATATCATCACATTTCACATGTTTGTACCCGGTTTCAATTTATTTTCTCAGAATTCTCTCTGATCCATTGAAAAAGCAATACGGAAAAAACGAACACGAAAGAAAAAACAAAACGACGCGAGTCCAAATGCTTTCGTCAATGAATCATGGTCAGGGAAAACTACAAAAAACCTTGACCAAGAAAATATTACAAATTTTAAAAATAATGTAGATAATATTGATAATACTTTTTTTTTTTTTTTAAATAAATATTTTAGATTCAATAAAAAGCTTATGAGCACTTCAACCTTCATCCTTCAGGAATTTGTTAACTGCTAATTTGAAGGCCTGCAGATTATAAGACTCGGGAAACACGGGATCCACCAATTGATTCCACATCGAAGAGATTCTCGGAAAAAAGGAGGCTTTAAAGTGTTTGGTTCCACAAGAAAAAAGTTTTAAGGCAAATCTATGTTGATTGGACCTTAAACGAGTGTTTACGTTACTGATAAAAGGACCTGGAACTAGAGAACGGGTTTCTAAAGCACATCTACCGTTGTAGAATTTTAGAAAACTGATAAAGCTCCTATATTTCATCTGTGCTCCAAAGTATCAAGAGACTCTTTTTGAGATTTCATAAATATGTATGTTCTTTCCAGGAAAGTTCACTAGAAACTTTCAAACCTAACAACTTCAGTGAATCAGATCTCGCAATAGAGGTACCATTAATAACAGGAGGAACATAATGTTGAGTTGTCTTCTGAGAAAAAAGACAAGACTGAAATTTATTTGGGTTAAATTCTACTCTATTAGATTTGTCCCAATCAAGAATGACTGGAATGTTCGACAGAATTATCGAATTCATTAATTCACGCGAACCAATCAAGCGAGAATTGCATTCTTTTTGACTGACAAGCTCAATGGAAGCCGATAGTGTTGTATCATCAGCAAATTAATGGATATCACAGGTTGTAGAAGACAACAGGTCCTTGATATATATCAAGAAGAGCGTGGGCGACAAGGATGACCCTTGAGGCACGCCAGCATTGATCCCATGTGAAGTTGAAGATATACCGTTCAAAACAACTTTTATTTTACGATTCCATAAATAATTCTCAATCCATGTAATGAGAGAGGAGTGTAAGTTCAGCGCACGAATCTTATTTATAAGACAATCATGCCAAACTCTATCAAAAGCTTTAGCAATATCTAAGGAAACAACGCTTGCTTCACCTAGGTTTTCAATGCTTCGCTCCAAACAATGAGTCATGCACGTCATTAGTTCACCTGAAGACCTATTTTTACGAAATCCATACTGAACATCGGATAGAAAAACATTCGAATCCAGATAGTTCATTAGTCTGAAATTAACGATAGATTCCATTACCTTAGATAGAACCGACAACAAAGCAATTGGACGGTAGTTCGTAGGTGCCGATTTATCACCTTTTTTCGGAACGGGTTGAATATTTGCTATTTTCCAAATTGATGGAAAAACACCACTCTTCATTGAGAGATGAAACAATTTACTAAGCGGTTTTGCCAAAGTATGATAACATCTTTTCAATACTAATGGCGGAATACCGTCTGGGCCAGTCACTTTATTGAGGTCAAGTTCTTTAAGAATCTTGGAAATAACCCGTTTCCGGAAATAGATTTTAGACATACCTGTGCCTAGATTCGGGAGAATTGGAGGGCTTTGGTTAGTTAAAGGAAGGGTAGACGCACCAGCGAAATGAGAAGCTCAGAGATTAGCTTTCTCAATATCAGTTCTATAATGAATACCATTATGAAATAAAGATGGAATAGACGTAGTATTGTCTGCAAAGTTTCTTTTAACCAATGCCGCAAACGACCAAAAGCTTCGACTGTTTGAATCAGAATCCAAAATTTTTCGCATGTTATCTCGAATCTTATGGTCATATATTATTTTGGACCTTTTCAAAATAGCGTTTGATCTGTTTCTAGCTATTCGAAACTTAGCAAGGTTTTCTTCAGAAGTGCAATTAATGTAGTCCAAATGGGCTGCTTTTTTACACGCGACTGCTGACCTGCAATTTTCGTTAAAGCATTTATTCTTACGAGTATTGTTTTTTTTTAAAATGAAGATGGAATGCAATTTTTCATTTCTAGCAAAATGGTTGTCGTAATAAGTTATGATGCTTCATCAGCATTATTGCTGGAAAAGCAGGTTGACCAATCAAATGAGCTATAAAATTGGTTCAGGTGCTCCCAGTTAGCATTTTTATAGTGCCAGAGTAGCCTTTTATGAGTAGGCTCTATAAGGGCTGGAGTTATTGAAAATTTGGCTATTACCAATGCATGGTCAGAAAGTCCTAATGGAGCAGATACATCAATTGAATATTTATCAGGCATAGTAGTTAGAAATAGATCTTAAAGGTGAGGAGATTGACCAGAAGTATCGGGATACCTAGTTGGCTTATCAACGATTTGGGCGAGAAGATTAATATTTGAAAATAGTCCTGCAGTTTCACCAGAACTATCTCTACCATTCGAATAGGTCAACCATGAATCATTGTGGACATTAAAATCGCCCAAAATAACCAATTCTGATAATCGTGAGGATTGGTAAATTTTGTCTATAGTGAACTCTTTTTTAGTGTCATCAGGTGGCAAATTTGGACTACGATAAAGAGAACAAATAAATATCGAATGGTTTGAAATTTTAATTTCAATCCATATCGTATTGAACATGGGATTACTGTTAGGAAAAATAAAATTAGGTATACTACAACTAATATCATTACGAATAAAAAGAATAACCCCACGATGTGGAACCAAATAGTCGACACGAGAATACCCCGGACAATGAAAATCATTCGGGGTACCCATATAAGAGGGCTGCGTTTCACATAAACTTAGAACCGCAGCTTTATTCGCGTCAAGATGTGCAACGCTCGAGTTGAAATTACTTTTAATGCCTCGGATATTTGTGAAATGAATTTCAAAATATGAATTCATTTCACTATGTAAAAATACTGAACCCGGTAAGATTGTGAATATAAATGTAAAATTAGTATAGAATAAAATAAAAAATTAAAATTATTAGGAAGAATTTCTAAAAACCAACCACTCAACACTCAGCACGTAACTGATTCGTTTATAGTACTATTCCTTAGAAACGAAAAAGGCACGCACAACTACCGAGCCAAAAGGTCAATAAAAATTCTGTTTGGAAAATCTACTCAAACAAATTAATTTTTTTAAAAATATTGAAAAAATTGAAAATTGAAATTGAAAATACTTTTTCTTCACTGATTGCCGATAGATTGTGACAGTGATGCAAAACTACGGACTCGTTACTGTTTGTTTGATATCCTTTTGGTTCTTGCTTCTTATGACTGACTGCCAAAATGACCACTTTTGCTAGCCAAGGGATGATTTTTTTTTCTACCGGATGAGATGATTTGCCAATACCAATTTTCTTCAAACTCCAGAAATAAAAAAGCAACAAAACAATTAACACTGATGGACACAAAACACAACCCGAAATAAAAGAAAAGAACTTAATTTTAATTAATATAAAAAAAGAAAAAAAAATCTATTATTATTTCCGGAAATTTTTTAGCTTGCGTATATCTCAATGCACACATTTATGTTGTTGGCTTCGAAATAAGTTAAGTACCACGAGACCACGAAACTTAAAATATTTTGCAATTGAAAGTAGCAAACCAGATGAGACCGTAATTCGGAATACTAATCTGCTTTGATTTTGTGATTCTCTACCTTCAATTGCTTCCCGATTCCAAATTCCCGTCAATTTTGACAATATGATGATATGATATGATGCCCTAATATCATATCATCATATTTTCTATGTTTTCTTCGAAATAAGTTAAGCATTTCGTGTACCACGAGTCGAAGCTTTAAATATTTTCCAATAAAAAGTAACAAACTATACAAAACAACAATTCTGAAAACACATCTGCTTTGATTTGGTGATCCTCCTCCTTCAATTGCTCCCAGATTCCGAATTCTCGTCTAGTTTGACGAGGTCATCACAAATCCAATCTGTCTAAGTTATTAAGGAATAAATTTATTCATGAATAACCGGCGCGTCCTTTTGTCCTGGTGCATTCGGATAACATGTTATCCACACGCTAATTAAAACCTCTCGGAAAAATTTATTATTTAAACAACTTTTGTCCTTTAATTATCCACCAGAAAATAAACTTATTTATTTACCAGCGGCGCCAACACGTTAACAAATAATTTAATTCCGGAAACCAACATGAGTATGGAAATGATCCTTCTGCTTCTCTTTTAAAATTCCCCAATGAGAAGTTTTAATAATTTATTGAAATTGCACTGCACCGCTTCACAGCGTTCGCTATCAGCGATTGCTGCTATATCGCACCGAATTGCACTTTATTTACGCGAGGGTGCAATGTTATTATTTTGTCATGTCGCCCAAGGGTTGCAACCCGTAAAACATGGAATTGCAAAGATGGCAGGCGACTGACAACAGTCAACTTTGTTATCTCGTTTGCACACAGTTGCAATTGCAATATTCTCGTAATAAAATTCTTTCGCATCACAAAGGCAGATTCAAAATTGGATTTCTGATTGCCACGACAAGGAAATCGTTTAACCATAGCATACTTTTTTCGATATTTAATTGATAACCAAACGGAGTATAACAATTTCTTGCATTTAAAAGATAAAGCTGAGAGTCGGAAAATAGATTAACATTTGGATTCCTGAAGCAAATGTATTAGTAGAGGGTTTTCAGATCTTTGATAACATTTTTAAAATATTACGAGTATATTGCAAGTAGGGAATAGTGCATAGAACTAGTAACCAGTAGCTGGTAAGCTACCCTATTTTTCGGTAAACAACCTACTATTGAAAGAGCCAGATTCCAAAGATGTACGATGTATTAATTTCCCTGTATACACAGAGTATAATCAAACATATTGATTGATTTAATGAACGATTGATTGATTTATTGAACGATTGATTGAATTAATGAACGATTGATTGATTTAATGAACGATTGATTGATTTAATGAACGATTGATTGATTTATTGAACGATTGATTGAATTAATGAACGATTGATTGATTTAATGAACGATTGATTGATTTATTGAACGATTGTTTGATTTTTTGAGGAGGAATGCTGAGGCTTGGTGGTGGCAAATAGGCCCTCTTTATTTCGCTTATTACAAGCTAAGAGGATTAACTTAAATCTTAGACATAAGACAAACACTTAAAGTTAGGGGGAATTGTGGAGGAGATCGTTTTTAAGGCAGGGGGTGCTGCGGTTAAAATCGAAAACAGTGAGGTTTAAGTTAACCTTTCGCAGCATACGGGAGATTAGTTCGTTAGAGCCGTACATGGTGCGGTGTGTCGGTAGATAGAAGAGTAGTGGGCATTGGGCAACGTAGATAACGGTGGTTAGTGTTAAAGAAAATCGAGTTATATAAAGACGCGCAGTCGACGGAGCCTAAGAGGAGACGATGTATGAAACTAATGTCAGCAGTGTCTCTGCGTGTATTTAAGATTATGAGAATTAGACGGTCTTGGTAAAGGGGCAGGATAAGGTGATTGTGCCAGGGTAAGCCTCGAAGAGCAAATCGAAGAAAACGACGTTGGATGCTCTCGATTCTAGACACATGCATTTGATGATAGGGGGACCATGGTTGACTTGCATACTCGAAGAGGGGACGGACAAACGTGATGTAGAGGGACCTAGTCACATAAGGGTTGGACAATTCTTTGGACCACCGTTTGATAAAGCCAAGTGAATTTAAGAATTATTTCATCAATATGAGAACGGAAATTTAGCTCCGAGTCGCACAATATGCCGAGATCACGAAAAGATTGCACGCGGGTTATGGGTTGGTCGTGCAGACGGTAATGTCTGGCAGGGGGCTTGTTGCACTTACGTCATAAGGTAATAGATTGGCATTTGGTGATATTGAGCTGTAAGCAATTTTTGAGGCACCAGGTCAAAAAAATACTCTAGGTCTTGTTGAAGGAGGCTTGTAGGGAAGAAATTTGTGTGAAAAATTGGCTATCGTCAGCATAGAGAGAGAGGGCGGAGTTTTTGATGACCCTATCAAGATCATTTATAGTTAGAATGAAGCGAAGGGGACCCAAATGGCTGCCTTGTGGAACACCAGAGGTTGCTATAAATGTGGTTGAGAGGACGGACCTGAAGCGAACACTATAAAGACGGTTTTCTAGATAGAAAGATATCCATTTTAACAATATGGGTTCAAAGTCAAGGGCCGAGGATTTATTGAGGGGATATCTTATCAAAAGCCTTACTAAAATCAGTTGCAACAACGTTGACTTCGTTGCCGCTCTCTAATGCTGTAAGGGCGAAGGACACGAATTCAACGAGGGTAGTGGTGGTCTACCTTTTAAAAATCCATGTTGGCTGGAAGAAATAAGAGACTTGCAATGGTAGCTTAAGGCTTTGTATAAAGGACTTTCGAAGAGTTTGGGTATATGAGAAAGTTTAGCAATGGGACGATAATTAGTTACATCATTCTTTGATCCTTTTTTGAACTTTTTTTGGATTATGAAAGAGGTCTTCCAATTTGGGGGGAAGAGACTGAAGGAACACTTTTTAGGAAATATGGCGGGAATGTCAAATACCAGACCAATATATTTCACTTCCTGTCCACAGCAATTTCTTTTTGATTGGCTGCGCGCCTAGCTTCATTTTGTTGGATTGAAAGGAACTAGTGTTATCTTACTCGGATTTGCCACCATTTGCTTGTTATGTTTAACCCGTTCTGGATTATATCACATACACTGCCTTGAACTTCCCTCTTGCAGTATCTCGCACTGTCATCTAATGGTTGCGCTGACTATTTCCTTCTTGATATGGGTTACCTCGATGCTCCTAGTCAGTATCTACAGTGCGGTCTCCATGGAGTGTTTATTTTTAGTTGATAAAGGGGTTCCTTTCGAATATTGCTGGTTTTATATAGATGGCGATAACATTTTCAATTTTATTCAAAGCGAACGGAGTTAGACTAATTTGTCTGCAGGAATTGGGTTGAGTGGGATCTCTTTTCTACACCTTCGGTATAATAACATATATAATCATATATTGATATTGTAGAATATAGCTTTGTAATAGAGCTTGCATAATTGCAAGATGTGGTTTAAAATTTCAAACTGCACAAGGCATGCTTCCGGCCTAGTTATTTTTTTACCCTTTTATCGCATAAGTATATAAAATCAAGTGCGTAGAAGGAGAAAGCTGCGGCTGGTGGAAGTAGCAGGAGACTACTTTATACAGCAACTCTACCATATATGTGTGTACTCAGCAGTACTGCAGGCCAGTAATACCACAATAAAGCGCAGATACAGCCTCGAGTCACTTGTATTCGGAATAAAGATGATCAGAGAGCTACAAATTCTTGTTCGTTTTTATAGGCGCATTAGGAATTCAACTCGGCCTCCCAGCTGTCACAACTATGAACCATATTATTGATGGTCGTACATCGCACTTATTGCCACATTATTTCTTTCCAAATTTCACGCAATTTCCTCCTGGTTACCGGAAATGACGACAACCACGTAGTGAATGTGAAATACTAAGCGAAAAAAGCAATATATATAGCAAAATGATAGCATGTCCTTCTGTTCTCTAACATCTCTAGCAACTCAGCATGAAGGCAACAACGCTGGACTTGGTTTGTGCAGAATGTGCATAAAATCTACAAAAGATCATTAAATTTGTTTAACGAGTATATGATACGTGGCAGCTTGATATGATTATTACTGTAAGGATTTATTTTATTTCATTCTTGAGTGAGCTATTAAAGTGAGGGTACAAACGAAGAAAAAAAAGTGCTTCCGCAAGCAACTGTAGCACACATCGATTTACCATAAAACTTTTAGTCGCACATTTTTGTTATGAAAGTGTGCGATATACAAAATACGAATACGAATCAGAAATTTTATCTGAGATCTGAGCGTTCTATTGCTTCCTGCAGCATTGATGAGCTCATTTACTGATGATTGGATGGATTTTTATGATGCAAATCCTGTTGCTCCGCAAAATGGATTGGCATAATATGACTTTTTATCAGATTTCGTACGCTCCAAATAAGGCCATTCTAGTATTTATACGAGTACAGTAGGGTCTCGAAAAAAGTTACTAGTTATTAATAAGGAGCAACTTAACAATGAAAGAATAATTGTGTAAGTGCACAATATCGAAACCTTAGAGATATCTATTGAGAAAATTTAAAAAAAAAGGATAAAATTGAAACATAAAAAAATGTTGAAAAGACTTAGGACAGGTTCGAACCCGAGACTTCTACACCTTCTTTCGTGTTCCACCCAGCGCTCTAACCCGTAAGCAACGGAACATATATAGCAATCCACTGATTTTTCCAACTTGAAGCCATCGTAGTTCTCAGCGATTTGGCCTTGTAATGTTTTTTAATTGAGACGCCCGATTTTTCCAATGGAATATCTCGGATATGCGTAAAGTTAGCTGCGGTTAAAGTTAGCTCGATTGATCGCATATGCGGACAACGTTGCCTTAGCCGTCTCAGGGAAGTACCCACACACCTTGAACGAATTTCTGCAGAATGCTCTAAATAAGCTAATAAGCTGGGCAGTAAATGGGGTCTTCAACGGCATATCACTCATTGGCTGTACACAGCAGTAGTCAGACCTATTCTGCTATATGGTGTGGCTGTTTGGTGGACTGCATTAGATAAAGCGACTAATCGCGATAAACTAAGCAGAGTCCAAAGATCAGCTTGTCTTTGTGTGAGCGCGTAGCGCTTCGTTCAACTCCCTCTGCTGCACTAGACATTCTGCTCAACCTTGCTCCACTCGACATCTTCGGCAGACAACTGGCTGCAAACGCGGCTACTCGCCTCAGAGCAATGTCTCAGTGGACCGTGAATGATTTCGACCACTCTTCTATCCTGACTTCAGTCAGGACTCCACTAGTCAACTTAGACTACACCATTCCGCAGCTTCACTTCAACAAAAACTTCCAGGTTACCATCAACTCCAGGTGTTCTTGGGAGGAAGGTATCTACTTGGAAAATGAAGGAATTCACTACTACACAGACGGGTCGAAAACTGATGAAGGGGTTGGCGGAGATGTCTTTTCAAAAAGTCTTAATATAAGTCTCTCTTTCCGTCTTCCTGATCATTGTAGTGTTTTCCAAGCGGAAATCATGGCTATTAAGAAAGCCTTGTCTTGGCTGAAGAGTAAAGTCATATCTGCAGGCTGCGCTAAAGTCCATGGAATCAGTCTCCACAAATTCCATTCTGGCCCGAAATTGCCGATCGTCTCTTGAGGAGATGGCGGATCATTTCAACATTCACCTGTGCTGGGTGCCGGGGCACAGAGATTGTATGCGGTAATTGTATGGCTGATGAACTCGCCAAACATGGAATCACACTACCCCTATTGCCTGAATATGGTTCACTAGGCATGCCGATCGCTACGTGCAAACTCATGTTTAAACGGGTTGCTATAATAAAAACTAATTATAAATAGATGGTCAAACGGTACAACTTGCATAGCAACGAAGCAGATCTGGCCCAAGCTAGATACGAAACGCTCCAAGTGCTTGATCTCTCAAAACAGACTGCACATTAGTGCCATTATAGGTGTCATAACTGGACACTGTCTCATAGGCAAGCATGCAGAAAGACTAGGAGTCTTTTCCAACGATTTCTGCAGAAGCTGCATTGATGAGGAGGAGGAGGAAACCACTCTCCATCTACTTTGCACGTGCCCAGCCCTCTTGAATAGGCGGAAGATCCATCTGGGAGCGTTATTTTTCAACGATCTCAACGATCTAACCCAAATTGCCATTAATAGCCTCTTGCGCTTCATACGAAGCTCAAAGTGGTTCAACGAGTAGGCGTGGGAGATAGGCGTCTAGATCCTTGTGGTATCACAACGGATCTTCATGGTCTAAGTGCGTTTTGACTGACGGCCACTTCAACCTAACCTAACTCGTGTTTGCTTGCCTTTTAATTGTACAAAATTACACGCTACAACAACGTTACGAAATTATCCAGATTTCTATCAAAGTTTGAGTTCGGCTGCGACATCTTTACAAGCGCTAGTCAGAAAGGTCGCCGCCTCACACAGGCCTTATCTGTCTATACTGAACCTCTCCGTTCGCCTATCGCATCAAGAACGGTACGACTTTCGTAGTAAGTGTGTCACAGATAAGAGATCATTGATAAATATGAGAAAAGTGCCGGGTACAAAACAGAGCCCTGGGTAAAGCCAGCATTTAAGTGATGTACTTTAGACTTTAGAATTGAGCAGTCCAAAAAATAGCTTCTAATCCAGTGAAGCAGTTTTTCATCGACTCTATAAGCACGCATTTTGGACAAAAGAGCTTGATGCCAAAATCTGTCAAATGCCTTAGAAATATCGAGTGCAACAGCTCTGCTTTCAATTCAAATTCAATTGATGCAAAGACCGGCTCCACTGTTCGGTGAGATATACCACCAAATCACCAGTAGAACGTTGCACGAAATCCTTAGTGACCGGCAGTACGGATTTCGTGGGTTTGAAGATATTTGATTTGATCACCTTGAAAAGAATGGATGTAAGTGCTATGGGTCGGTACGAAGAAGGGGTCGACGGCTCGGCTTTTTTGGGTATGTCCTGTACAAAGGGTGTTTTCCAATTTCTCGGGAAGAGTCCAGAAGAATAGGATAGATGGAAAATCTTACGGAATGTTAATGCCAGCTTGTAAGAACACCTCTTCAGAACTAATGGGGAAATACCATCCGGTCCAGCGGATTTGTGAGTGTTGAGATCGTTTAAAACTCTAGCAAATGCATGAGTACGAATGAAGATCTGTCCCATACAGTGTTCAGCGTGCAGGCGGAATCTATAGAAAAATAAAGCTTTCCATCATCAGTATATAACAAACATTTCACATATGTTATGTAAGGTGGTAAGTCATTTATGAATAATATAAATAATAAAGTCCTTGTTGGGTTGCTTGTGGGACACCAAAACAAGAACGAATAGAGCCAATTTTAACTACTTACCTCCTGTTTACGAGTAATTGATTTCCACGAAAGCCAATTAATTCCATTTTATTTCATAAATTATCAGGTTGAACCCCATCAAAATTTGAAAAATTATTGTAGATAGCTTCAACCTAACGATTATTTTCAAGCGTTCTTAAACAGTAATTGAAAAATTAGACTAATTGACTAATTGATCCTACAAAGCCGCATTAAAGTTTTGATATCTTGTTAGAAAAAAAACAACCCATAAAAATACAATTTTTCATGTAAATTCTCTAATAGGAGATGGGTATGTGTTAAAATTTGAAGAAAATCGAGCTAATTTTTAAAAAAGTGCTGCCCATCGGAGATACACACGTATATAAAATTTAAAGAAAATCGGGTTATTTTTTTTTAAAAAATTTTTGGGGCCCAATGACCCTGGGGCCCGGGGTCTCCAAATTTTTTACAAAAAGTGTTGTCCATCGGAGATACACATGTGTATTAAATTTGATGAAAATCGGGATAATTTTTTTAAAAAAAGTTATGGGGCCCCACGAACCCGGGCCCGGGGTCTCCAAAATTTTTACAAAAAATGTTTTATATCAGAGATACACGAGTGTATAAAATTTGAAGAAAATCGAGTAAAATTTTGTAAAATATTTGTAGGGGAGCCCACCGACCCCGAGGCCCGAGGGTCCTCATTTTAATAGAAAGTGTTGTCATCGGAGATATGCATGTGTGCAAAATTTCAATAAAACAGGACTTTGGGAAGTGGGTCAAAAATTGATCGCAAGATTCCATGACACACAAATCCACAAATCCACAAACACACGGGCAAGTGAAGTTAATATAGAGAATTAAAAAAAGGAAGCCAGTTTTCTTTTTACAAAGATTTTTGCAACCAATGGTTATTTAGATATAGGGCTATAATTCTCGATATTTTGGTGTTGGACTTTTTTATGGATTGCAGTTATGAACGAAAATTTCTCTTAATCTTAATCTCTTATGAATTTGCCCGCTAGCTACAGACTCATAAGCAAAAAAACCTGTAGAAATAAACACAAGTTTGCTACCCAGATTCGAGTTGACCTCACCTTATGTCATAGTTGACGGGCATACTGATAGTGCACATGAAAACTCTTTATCACCAACATATCGCTTAACATATTATTCTTTATTTGTTGATGAATAAGAACAAAAACGTAAACAACAATCACACAAACAGACAACGTTGTTTTCTTTTCCAGATTTTCCGATTTTAATTTTTGTTTTTTTTTTATTTCACCAAATCAGCAAATAAATGGCATCAGATACACGTTCCAACGTTGCAATAAATCTCTGTTGGCAACCAGAGTCTTTGTTGTTGCTGTTGTTGTTGTTGTTGTTGTTGTTGTTGTTGTTGTTGTTGTTGTTGTTGTTGTTGTTGTTGTTGTTGTTGTTGTTGTTGTTGTTGTTGTTGTTGTTGTTGTTGTTGTTGTTGTTGTTGTTGTTGTTGTTGTTGTTGTTGTTGTTGTTGTTGTTGTTGTTGTTGTTGTTGTTGTTGTTGTTGTTGTTGTTGTTGTTATTGGTTATTACTGTTGTTGTCAATGCAGGGAATAATTAGTGAATGTGACGAACCTGTCTTTGCGCTATCAGAATTTCAATGAAGTTCGCCATTCAAGTGAATAAGGTTAATAGATAATTAATAGTAACCTAAATTCATGTTGTTTACTTTTTAATGATAAATTCCTGAATATTATTTTGCATGTACGAGGGTGTTTAAGTATCTATTTGTTGATTGCGAAATATTGCCATAAGCCTGAGCATTAAATTAAACTTAATATGTCTGCCAATATGCTTAAGCAATTTTCATAACCTCAAGCGCAGATTGAAACGCTGCATCAAGTGGAATATAGTCTGGTATATATGTACCATGGAAAAGAATGGAAAGCAAACAACGGCACGCTCAAAACTGAACAAAATACAGAGACTGAATTGTCTAAGTGCAACGGGCGCAGAAAAAATTCTAAAGAGTTGTCTCGATCTGGTCCATATTCCAGTTTTATGGAGTAAACGTGGTTTTCATACACAAAGCCGCCAAATGCTCGCAAATGCTAGTCCAAAGGATGTCAGACCAATCAGTCTTTCATCATTTCTGTTAAAGACACTGGAAAGACTGATCGATATCTACAACGCACACGCATTGATAAAAGACTCCTGTCTACAGATCAGCACGCGTATTTTAAAGCGAAATTTGTAAAAACAGCTCTGCATACTCTATTGAATATACCCTTCAGCATAAAGAGCACACAATGGTGGTATTCCTAGACATTGATGGTGCTTTTAACAACGTCAACACATCTGCGATTACGAATGCGCTGTCGACTTTGAGAGTGGACGACTCACTTGGCGAATTGATTAATCTTCTGCTCACAAGTAGTATTATTATCAAAAGTATTTCCTTTTTTCCACGGATCACACGCGCCACACGCGACTTGCGACACGCGTCATATGCGGGTTATGAAAAATGTTATTTGGGAATTAGACACTCACAGAAGTAAAACTACCTTAAAGAAATTGAAACTTCGTAACTTTTTAGTTCGTTGGGTTCTACTTAAGGGGCTCTCTACTACTACTGCCCGCCATCGTCTGCAATTTAGATCCGCCATCAACGGTATTTATTGAAAGAAAACCGAAGCTACATAAATTAATGCTCCTTGTCGAAATATGTTCAATTATTGAGTGCATTTCCATGCAAAACGCAAATTTTTATTTTTTGAAGTGAAACTTTTTTACGGAGGGGGCAACAATTTTCAAGCGTTACACTGTTATTACTCTGTTGTACACATTGCTCTGTTGTTCACTTTTGTTAATTTTATGCCTCGTTTTCTATAGTTATATTTTGTATGTTTGTAACTTAATATGTATATAACTACATATATATAAATACATATATTTACTACGGCCACAGCTCCTATGGAAATTCTGGGATCTGACCAATAGGGTCTGGAATTTTGGGAACCAAGCCATTTCTCAAGCGATTCGTATGAAACTCGTAATATAGGACATAGATCCGACTATAAGACTTGGTCCTATGGAAATTCTGGGATCTGGCCAATAGGGTCTCGAATTCTTTGGAACTAAGCCTTCTCATCTCATCTTTAATTGTAATATCGGCCACAACGTCAAAAAAGTTTCACTTCAACCGCGCGTAAAATTTATAAGCACTCTTTTTGTTTAAAACCATCGCTATTCACATTAAACACACTAGTGACACTTGAACTAATAATTTTAGAGGAAATCGTAGTACCGCTGATATAATTGATATTTCCTTTGGGGCTTACCACAGGTTTCTGTTTTCGTAAAACCCCATTATCCAAATCGGTCGAGCCGTTCTCAAGATTTTGCGAGACTAACGCACGGCAATAGATTTTTAAATTCTTTATATTAACTTCGCGTGCCCGTGACTGGCTGGCTGGCTGGCTGGCTGGTGGGTGGGTAGAATCTTGTGATCAATTTTCAACACACTTAAGGAAGTCTATTCAAAATATGTACGCATGTGTATTTCCCATGACAACACTTTCTATTTAAATTTGGGGCCCCTCGGGCCTCAAATACGCTTGTGTATCTCCGATGGACGATTTTGTAAAAATATTGTAGTGATCAGGCCCCGGGGTCGGGGGGCACCCATAGGAATTTTACAAAAAAGTACCCCATTTTCTTTAAATTTTATACGAATGTGTGAATGTAAAACCCTTTTTGTAAAAATTAGTGAAAATGTGGCCATTTTCTTGTTTTCGAGGTCCTTTTTAACCATCTTTAGCAAGACCCCGAGGGCTAAAATTTTGTGGGCAGCTCAATGTCAAGGGCCAATTTTGACGCGTGTCGCCGCGAGTCGCGTGTGAAGCTTGTGATGCGTGGAAAAAAGAAAATACTTTCAAATAGGGCCCCACCTCAAAAACAGATAATTTGGCGGTAATTGCCAAATAATACAACCAAGTTGCGTATGGCGTATGGCGTGTGTCGATCTATACATTTTTTTGTTTTTTTTTGTACCCGAAAAACGAAGTATTTTTAACATTTACTTGTTTTTCTTAAAAATAATAATATTCGTTTAAAATAAATACTCATTTTCGTATGCAGTTGCTTTATGCTCTAACCAGTTCCAGTACCAACTTTTGAATCATAGCAAACCCACTTTACGGTAACTTTATGATTATTCTATTTTTACGAATATCGTCCGTAAAAAGCAAAGGTCTTCAGTTTCTATTGTTTACTATCAATAATTTCGTTGTTCCGTTTTTACTCAAGGCACAAAAACAAACTCTTATCTGCAACGCACGCATGCGTATGTGTGTGTGTACTACACACAAAAAATCACGAAAAATATTTTATTTTAATTTACGTCTTGTTCTTTTGTATTTGCGAAAATATATTAATTAGGTTCTTATACAGATTAATTCAATAGATCGGCAAAATAACAAGTTCATATCAGTTTATTTATAAGCAATAGCACATGTGTACATAAACGAGTATGTAGATATATACTGAAGCAAATACATACGATGTTACTCTACGATGGCAAATACATGCTAGAGAAACAGCACAACACGACCGCTCGCTTATTTCGTACCGTACCGTCCGTCTACCATATGCGCGACTCACAACCACTCTGCTGCTTCTCTGCGATCAGTTGAATCGCGTACGTTGACCGAAGCTGATCGCAGTTAACTGAATTTCTCTTTGTATTCGAAGTTTACAAATCATCCTCCTCCGCGCTAACAGAAGTGAACAAAACATAAACAAAGTGGAAATCAAAACAAAGCCAAACAACGAAAACAACAACAATAGATAAACTAAAAAGCGTGTTGTAAAAAAAAGATACATTTGTAAAAAAGATACTTTTGTAAAAAAAAAAGATACATTTGTAAAAAAAAGATACATTTGAAAAAAAAAGATACATTTGTATCTTTGGTTTAAAATTTTACACTTATCGAAAACTTTTTCAACCACAAATATTGCAAATTCCCTGTTTGCCAGTAGGCAAGTTAGTAATACGTCGTCGTATCTAGGCAGCGAACAAAAAAATTACAAGACATACATTTCACGTATGTTTGTGTTACAGTGACAGATAACTTGTTTTTCTTTCTGTGCTCAAACGCCAAAATCACTCACGCCTTCTTTAATTGCATTGCAAAACTCTTTTTGTTGCTGTCTGCTATCTCTGCTTATCTGAGCGACAAATGATAACAATCTAGAACGCTAACTAACTCACTATCAAGCAATTAGAATAGTTGGCTAGTTGGCAGAGGCAAAAAAGGAAAGTTCTGTTAATTAACCTCACAGATACGATTAAAGCTGCTCATTCGACCGGTCGGGTAGAGCGTTTACTTTTGAAATTACTCGCATTGTTTGTTTCCCCTTTGCTCGCTCTTGTGCAACGTGACACACGTAAATTGAAGTTAAAACTTTTCCCTTTGCTAAATCGTGAATTGAAGTATGCCAGAAATCTCGCAAGACGCTTTTGAAGTTCTCAATCCCGGCACACCTCCGGCAACACCGACCGAATTACGTGCACGAGCAAATTCTTTAGGTCCAAAGAATTTACCACGACTGAATTTGTCCAAAACGGAGACGATACCAGAAAACCAAACACTCATGTGTTCGCCTTCTTCTGCTGGCAGCAGTGGTGGTGGGGTAACATCACCTCAACCTCAGGCAGAAATACCGGAAATTTGTATTGATTCTCGTACGTCTCGTTCGAGAAGTGCTACCGTCGGCGAACAAGATATGGATCAGTCGGTGATCAATGGCATTAATTTGGACAGCTTTCAAGGTTACAAACGGGAACTGGATCACAGGTTAGTATGTACTGTGACTTGTATCATGAAAGTATGTTTTGTAATAAATCGGACAAGCCAGAGAAGTTGTCATCGCCGCTATCTCATAGCGCAATATTGTGAAATTGGAAGAAAAAATCCATGTATTTTCAGTGTAACTTTAAGCAAAAAATTGTGAATCATATATACAATCACTAATTGACACATCGTTGTCGCCAGACAACTGTAGCTGTTAAATGCAATTGGCTTTAATCAGCTTTAGTCGCTGTCGTTAAGCGCATTAAGGTTCGTCCATATGGCGACACACAACTAGTCTGATTGCTGCTTATTGCTCTTCTTTAGCGCCAGGGGCATTGATGACCTGATTTGTTCGATTTCAATGTCACAATGTTGGTGAATTAAATTGTTTAGTAAAATAAACGGTTATCAGTAGAAAAACTATGATAAAGATGGACTTTTTCAGATTGAATTGCTTACCTTCTGAAGATAATTAGCGCTTCAATAAAAAAATACATACATTTTTTAGTTGGCAGACGTTGAGCTTAGACGCATTATAAAAATCAGCCTCGACACCTTAAGTTTAAAAATCCCTTCAGCTATCCCACATACCGGAATGAACGATGACAGTGATTAGTACTCAAATTTATTGTTAAGGGCCCAGCCCATAGAATCCGTTGCCTCATTACCGTCGACGTATTCATTGACGTTGCCGTATGTAACGCAAATAGGTGATCCAATGAATACGTTGTCAAAAAATAAATGCCAAAATAAACTTCAAGCTACATTGAGAGAGAATTCTTAAATCATTTGCCGGAGAAAAAAGTTGACAGTTGGTCAACTTTTTGCGTTGTTTTCGTCACATGATTTTCCTATGGGTCACTTTCCATCAGAAGGCGTCGATTTCGTCGATCTGTCAGTTGCATACGTCGCACCAACGGACGCAACGGATTCTATGGGCTGGCCCCTTTATGGCTTTCGTCTGACGGTTCCTCTCTTTGCTGCGCTTCCTGTTTTATTCTCTCTAATGCGAGCTAGGTGTCCTTCCCACCGGAGCCTACCGAGCTTAACTCTCTTCACGATGTCGACATCGCGGTAACGCTCGTAGATCTCATCATTATAAAGTCCGGAATCGTCCTTCCTCACATACGGGGCCAACAATTCTCCGTAAGACTTTTCTCTCAAACGCGGCGAAGAGGTCAGAATGCTTTATGCTAAGCACCCAAGTCTCGGATCCGTGTGTAAGTACTGGTATGACCATTGTCTTATATACCAGCAGCTTGGATGTTAATGTTAAGTTCCAGAATTTGTAGAGTTGTTGGCTTTAAGCAACCGTGCGCGTATTTCTGGTTCCATGCTGTTATCGGCTGCTATAGCTGACCCGAGATAGTAAAAGGATTGCACTACTTCAAATTCGCGCTCCACTATTTGAATTGAGGGACCAATGTTGGATCTTCTACTCGCAGAAGTGGCCACCATGTACTTTGTTTTGCTCTCATTTATGTGCAGCCCCAGATTTCGTGTCGCCTGCTCGATCTGGATGAAAGCTCCTGTACAGCTCTTGGGTTTCTACCAATGATGTCAATATCGTCTGTGTAAACCAGTATCTGAATGGACTCATAGAGGATTGTTCCTGTCGGAGCCCGTTATAGATGTTGAATAGGCTTCATAGTGATCCGGATATTTTTACTTGGCTTATAAAATTGGTCATGGTCGACCTACATAGCCGTGTCAGTTTAGTTGGGATACCGAATTCTCTCATGGCTTTATAAAGATCTACTCTGGCTATGCTATCGTAGGCGGATTTAAAGTCTATAAAAAGATGGTGTAATGAGTTTTGAAACTTCAGACATTTTTCTATCACCTGCCTAAGGGTGTAAATCTGATCAGTTGTTGATTTGCCTGGGATGAAGTAATACTGGTATGGAACAATGATGACTTTAGCGTATGGGGGTATCCTGTCTTGAAGGATAGAGGAGAAAATCATATACGCTGTACTCAACAACGTTATACCAAGATAATTGCTACATGTTGTGATATCTCCTTGTTATGTATTGGGCACAGGATACTTCTTCGCCAGTCTTTTGGCATCGCTTCTTCTTCCCATAATAATAATAATCATATTCGGCGCGACAGACCATTGCGGTCCAAGGCCTAACTTCTCGCGACCATTTGTGCTGCGCATGTTAATTTTTGGACACAAATGGAAGGGACCTACAATTTAAGGCCGGATTCGAACGGCGAATTGAAAAGCTTTCCGTGACATGGTATTACTCTCCGAACGTTTGCAACCCATTCGCGAGAGGTGGGCCACCGTGAAAAATACTTTTGGTGTTGCTGGGATTCGAACCTGAACCTCCTGCTCAGCAGCCATGTGTACTTCCACTGAGCCACGGTGTCCACTTCCCATAATTGCACTATGCACTATTTAATTAGTTCCGCTGGGATCCCCTCTGATCCCGGGGCCTTATTATTTTGGAGCCGATTTATCGCTCTGCTAACTTCGTCTATGCGTGGTGGCGGCAGCATAGTATGGTCTTCGGTTATTGGTGTAGCCTCCAATTCTTTATTTAGCTGGCCATTTAGCAACTCATAAAAGTGCTCTTCCCATCGCTCTAAGATCGGGGGGTCAGATTACCCTCTTTGTCTTTGCACTATGTGCAACGCGGTATATATTGCGTCATACTGCGGACTCTTTGGTAGAACTTCCGCGCCTGGTGCGGTCCTTGCTCTCTATACTGTTCTAGTTCACGGACGAGATTCTTCTCCTAAGCTGTTTCTTTCGCCGGTGAACTTTTTTTTTCATAACCTCTGTGAACGTTTATGAGGCTTTTGTTTTCAAATCTGCCCCGCACGCGAACGGGCATATCTGTTCATTTATTGCTTTAAAGCCCATAGAAATTCCACCCCGTGCACATGATCTCTTGCATGAGTGCTATAATATGTGTCATGTTTCATAAGACCCCCGTAAGATTCCCCGTTCACATCATAACCTGGATTGCTGCTGTTGAGCTGCACAGCATCAATATCTATACAGTAAGCTTACGTTTCATGAACAAATTCTTACTTAAGTTGTTTAGTCGTTTTCTTTGCCGTGAGTTAGATATAATTCCGAGGATTTTTTTTGGTTCCGTAAGGATTTTTTTTTGCGGGCGATCTGCGGGTAAACCTTGGTAAAGGCATTTAGGGCGCGAGGATATATATCTTTTCATATAGTCAGGCAGCACTTAAAGCACTGTCGTCCAACTTAATTAGTTAATCTCTTGTCAGACATAATGGGGTGAAACTCGTATGGGTCTCGGTCATCAAGGAACTGCAGGAAACGAATATGCAGATGAGCTGTCTGATGCTGGCTCAGAATCTGCTCTGCACATACGACGTGAACCGAACTATGGTGTCAGCTGGGCTGCCGACACAGCGCAGATTAATAATTTGGAAAACAAACTTCGTCTGGCACACTAGCAAAATGTCCCGGCTCTGACAATCCAAACGAATAATCAGGCCCTTTTTCTACAAGGAAATCCTTAATCTAGACAAGGATAGCATCAGAAAGCTGATTTGCGACTCCACCTCAAACTTAATCTATGCTTAGATACAGATACAGATACAGAGCAGTACCTATTCTCGGAGGATGACGAATAATCCGAGTACATTCACTGTGAATGACCAGCATTACATTGGTTAAGGAGGCGTATTCTCCATAAAGAAATCTGTCAAGAAACTCTGCTACCAAGGACGTATTATTATCCTCCATTAGGGAGGTGGTGCGCCTCTTAGAATAGTCACAGCATCCTTTTTATAAAATAGAACTTTTCAGGTCGCAGTGACGGCCATATGGGGTCTTTCTTAAAAAAAATCCTTAGTTTGAAGAGACAAGCCCGATAAATTAGCTTTTCATTTATTGGGAAAAAATTACCGGCGGCCATCACGTCAATCGCGTTTGATCGCACTTCCTCCACTCAAAATTATATACGGCACATTCATAAATACCCCATATAGTCCTGATGGGCTGACCCTGTAAGATAATTTTCCCCAAATTGTTAGGCTATCCAAATAAAGCATCCACATTTTTTATCTTTCGTTTTACTACGTACCTTAAATTTCAATGTTGGAGTGATTATTGGTACACATTACCTTTTTCCCCCAGTCAGGGGCGCATGTCCGTTCCCACAACAAAACACAATCTTTTACAATATTAGGAGTTAACTTTGATAAGATAATGCTTCTGAAGGCAAAACATGATTAACACACTGTGATATGAGCTTATCGTAAATTCGATTATTTCAAATGAAGAGAGAAATATTTGCGCTCATTTGCTGATTAAGTCTTGTTGTTGCCGAGAGGGTTAAATGAAAATATGTAATAAGAAATCGCAACTTATGTTGAATTCTTTCGGCCCAGAAGGAGCAACTCTAAGAGCAAATAGAATTGCTCGAAAATTCATATCATGTTATTTCGGGAGGGGGAAAATGTATTTTTTAAAAACTTATACTTAACTTGACTCGACCCGTTTTGTCTGTATTTTCAACTTCTTTGAGGTCCTTTTTATCAACCTTTCACACGACCTAGAGAGCTGAAGTTTTGTTTGTGTCTTAGTCTAAAATAGAATTTTTTATATTCCGTGTAAGACGTATGTCACGAGTCGCATGAGGCGCGTGTGATGGGTTGACATTTTTTTTTTTTCAACTTCTTTGAGGTCCTTTTTATGAACCTTCCACACGCCATAGAGAGCTGAAGAGCTGTAAGTGTCTAAGTCCAAAATAGCTTTTTTATATTCCTCGTATGACGCGTATCGCGAGTGGCGCGTGTGATGGGTTGAAATTTGTTTTCGACTTCTTTGAGGTCCTTTTTATCAACCTTTCACACGACCTAGAGAGCTGAAGTTTTGTTTGTGTCTTAGTCTAAAATAGAATTTTTTATATTCCGTGTAAGACGTATGTCACGAGTTGCATGAGGCGCGTGTGATGGGTTGACATTTTTTTTTCAACTTCTTTGAGGTCCTTTTTATGAACCTTCCACACGCCATAGAGAGCTGAAGAGCTGTAAGTGTCTAAGTCCAAAATAGCTTTTTTATATTCCTCGTATGACGCGTATCGCGAGTGGCGCGTGTGATGGGTTGAAATTTGTTTTTCGACTTCTTTGAGGTCCTTTTTATCAACCTTTCGCACGACCTAGAGAGCTGAAGTTTTGTTTGTGTCTTAGTCTAAAATAGAATTTTTTATATTCCGTGTAAGACGTATGTCACGAGTCGCATGAGGCGCGTGTTATGGGTTGACATTTTTTTTTTCAATTTCTTTGAGGTCCTTTTTATGAACCTTCCACACGCCATAGAGAGCTGAAGAGCTGTAAGTGTCTAAGTCCAAAATAGCTTTTTTATATTCCTCGTATGACGCGTATCGCGAGTGGCGCGTGTGATGGGTTGAAATTTGTTTTTCGACTTCTTTGAGGTCCTTTTTATCAACCTTTCGCACGACCTAGAGAGCTGAAATTTTGTTAGTGAGTGTCTAAGTCCAAAATTGCACGCGTGTGGCGTGTGTGAAATCGCGCCATTTTCTTGTTTTTTTAGGTCTTTTTTTACCACCTTTCACACTACCCAGTAATAATAATATTCGGCGCGACAGATCGTTGCGGTCCAAGTTTTTAGACACAAATGGAAGGGACCCCTACAATTTAAGGCCGGATCCGAACGGCGAATTGAGAAGCTTTCCGTGACAAGTTATTGCTCTCTGAACGTTTGTCACCCATTCGCGAGAGGTGGGACACAGTAAAGAAAACTTTTGGTGTTACTGGAATTCAAACCACGAACCCCAGCTCAGTAGCCATGCGCTTTTCCACTGAGCAACTGCGCCAACACTTTCGCACTAGAGGGTTGAAATTTTGTAAGCGGCTCAATGTCAGCGGCAAATTGTGATATCCCGCGTTGGACGAGTGTCGTGAATCGCGTGCGAAGCATGGAAAAAAGAAAACTCAAGAGTTTTCCATAATTCTCCTTTGTCTCCGACACTTTTTCTCGTGTTCATTAATGATTGCATGTCAGTAACTCCTTATCAAAATGCATTCTTCCTCTGGCGGCAGCACTCTCAGCTTTTCATATGAGTTCACGCTCCTCTAATATGGCCTTTTATGTCATTACATCGGTTTTAACGACGTTTCCTCAATGCCTTCAACAAATACGATTACTGCAGCTTCGACGGAATCTTCACAGGGAGTTATTCAAAGCCAGAATTATGGATTTAAGTCTTTGTTTGGCGCCAATTGTGTGGGCATCCTGATCTAACGAAACTTTTCTTCTCAACATTCTTGGACGTTTTTTTTTTCTATTTCTATCGCAACTAATGCCCCTAAAGAGAACCGTACTAATCCGAGTTAATTGTTTAACCCTTAAAAAGATTGTCAACTATGATGGTTTCATTTTGGCCCTAAGAAATTGGTTCTGTTACCTTATCCGATGTTCCCAGATCTTCTGCACTCCTTTGATGGCTGTTTAGTGTCAGCGGAAATGTCAAGTCCTCTGTCATCACAAATTTTACCAACAAATCATGTGGATCGGTCTGAAACTGCTCCACGCACTCGCGATATAGCGCCAGGTGCGTTTTTGTTCAACTAAAAGCGGTTTGGAAACCATTTTGCAGAAAGTTGTTAAAATCCAAGTCGGTTTTGAATAATGTTTTGACATCCAATCTACGCTCTTCCATTATCAGATCACAAATTTGACCATCCACTACGTTGGTCATAAAAAACATAATGTAGGGTACTAAAAAACCTTTTATTAATGACTATGTTTTAGTTCTTGCTCTGAAAGCATTCAAATTTAATTCTAGTTTATCCTACCGCAAACCTCAATGACACGGAGTTTCGCTTGGACAACAGTGGGACCCATACCCATTTGTATCGAGACTTTGGTGTTGGTTCCGAATAACACAGCTCTCACTGCAGATTCCATCTTCGGTCCGTCTGTGTACCAGACCAGACCTTTATCGTCCAGTGTTGGAACACCACTAGACCAGATTGCTAGGTCCAGTATTTTAACCTCAAATAACCTGCCGAACCAGTACTCCCTGGCCATGGTGTCAAGGATAGTGCAAAACATGTCTCCTTCGGGAATTTAGTCAAGAATTTTCAGATATCCCACGTTGTCACCTGGTTTGTACCTATATTCTAGTTGCAGCTTAACAGCGCATCTAGCGGCCGTCTTCCTAATAAATATTAGCAGGGGTGAATCCCCTACAACAGCTTCTAATGCAGTCATCGGGCAGGTACGCATGACACCCATTATACCCAGACAGGCAATTCTTTGTAGCTTCAGAAGCTTAATTATCGTTGTCCGTTCAAGAACTTTCAGCCACCATATGATGTGAAAATTGGTTTCAATATACATCAAATGTATCCTTTTAGGATTAAGACCCCAACTTCTGCCGTAGAGGCGTATACTGGCCCACATGGCCCTAGGGGCACGTTCGATGGTGGACTTGATATGAGAATTCCAGTTTAGTCGTTCATCAAGGATGACTTCGAGATATTTAACCTAACTGGAATACTCTAATGTAGTGCCTTTTATGATTATAGGTTCCAATTAGGACAGTCTTCGTTTCGTGAAAGGCACTAGAACGGTTTTGCAAGGATTATTGGAGAGCCTTTCTCTGTTGCACTATTCTAAGACTTGAAGTAACGCACTTTGCATTGCATTTAGCTGCAGTCATCGACACAGACACTCTTCCTGAGGAGTAATGGTGACTCGTTCTGGCCCTGTTATAAAGTTACAAAAAAATGCAAAAAAATCCCAATCACAAAGAGGTAAAGTTCTGATTCCCATTTGAGTTTGGTAAATGGTTATAGATATTGATTCAAGTGCAGTGATTCAGTCGGATGGTATCCTGTGGTAGATCCATCTCAAACAATTATTCAAATATATGCAGATTTATTTTTAAAAAAAAATACAAAACAATAACATCACGTCCAAAGCAATGTCTGTTTACCAATTTGAAGCACGTGCACACTCCATATAAACACAACGCGGATCAATATACGCATAAATCAACTTCCGCACAGCTGCACTTTTTTTAATTTATTTTACTCTCTTCCTTATTGATTTTGCGTAAAATATTTCGCTATTATGATATTCTGTAAAAACAAACTTAATTATGAGTAAGAATTAAATTTGCATTTTTTTTACGGCACCCCTTCTTGCTCAATTTCGACTTTTAATTCTTCTAATGACGTCGTTTTTCTGGCGCAGACTTTATCTTTAAGTTATCGCCACAAAAAAAAGTTTAGTGGCGTCCGTTCTGGAAAGGTAGGTACGGTGGTGGTCGGCACTGCCTTAGCGAGTACCTCAAGTGGCGCTAGAGTGCGCCGTTATGTAACCACAGACCTCAGGAGACATTATGACGTGATAGACTATTGGAATGATTATAGCCAAGCGCTCCCCAAGGGAGCTCGATTGGTTTGCTACTTAGTTAAACTCGGAAGATAAAAGGGACAAGGCTGCTAGTACTTAGAATGTCTAGAACGGGCACTGTGTTCGTATGTAGCAGCCTTACCGTACGTGCCTGGGATAGTTTTGATCCTGGGCGGCCTAGGATAGGGTGTCATCCTAGTGGCAAATGATTGGGCTCGAAGTTCCGGACGATGTGCTGCCAAGGTTGTAGTGTACCTACGCCCTATGATGTCAGATATCACCAAGGTCGCGTTGGTACGACGGGAGCTGGCTATACACACAGATAAGGTTGATCTCCTTGGAGGTTAGCTGAGTCTGGGCAAACTTTTGGTTGAGGACCCAGTTTCGTTCTGGGCTTGACCTACGTAGTGGCTGGTGGTTTATTACCCAAATGCGGGTAGAGCGCTAGCATGGTAACATCAGCTGAAGGCCTGGTGTTACCAAAATCTTTGGTACATCAGATCCCTAGCTGATGTTACCGGTGCGATGATTCGTTCTCTGTGGAGTTGCATATCTCAACCGGTTGTCGAAAACCAAAGATCGGCAAGGATATTGGTAGGTCCTGCTCTAACCATTGAGTTAATACTGGCACATCAGTCTATGATGGACGTTTATTGTCGTATAACAAATCCGCGTCCGAAGAGGACCGTGGAATTATGCCCTTAGTTGGCGGTGTTCACGTTAATTCAAGACATCTCTATAGCCAAGCGTGTAGACTTCAGGTACGAAATTAGATAGGCACTCGGCTGGCAAAGAAGAGTTCTTCTCAATTTATGGATTCGGAAGCCCGCCAGGCCTGGACAGTTGCAGAGATAATGGATGAGAGTTTCCCTCTCATTTGGTGCAGCTCCATAATCCCGTGTGAAACGAAAGTAAACAAATGTCGTCAGCTAGTCCAGATGTTTGAGTTGAGATGTAAGAGTCCAACGAATTCCTCCGTTTCCAGTAAATAAAGCTGCGTGAAACACATCGCTAATCACCAACAAAAAAAGTATCGGCGATAGAATGCAACCTTGTCGTACCCCACTTATAATCTCGAATTCCTCTGACAGCTTTCCTCTTTGCAGCACATTACATTTAGAGCCGTCATAAGTTGCTTTAATAATAGCTTATAGTATATCGGGTATACCTCTTCTGCACAAGGCGAGCTAGATAAACTGTCTGTTGACACTGTCAAACGCCTTCTCAAAATCGATGAACAGCAGTGGTGACCGGAATTCAACTCGTTGTTCAATAATGATCCGCAGGGCGATGATTTGGTCTACACAGGAGGATCCAGTGCGGAAACCTGCTTGTTCGGCATTGAGCGTATCTTCGAGATGTTTCTTAATTCACTCAAGCACTACTATGGCTATTACCTTTGCAACTGCAGGAAGAACGCAAATGCCTCTCCAGTTTTCGCACTGCATAAGACTACCGTTTTTAGGGAGCTTTGCAATAATTCCCTTCTTCCACTCTTCGGGGAAACTTTCTGCCTTCCAAGCTCTCTCTACAAGAGGATATAAAAGCTCTATTAATGTCGTTGGAGCGGCACGCAAAATCTCTGCGGGTATACCATCTAGTCCTACCGACTTGTTGTTCTTTAGTGCGTTGATCGCCGTAGCGATCTCATCTTAACTGGGAGTTGAGGGGCGAATTCAGGAAACGGCAGCTCCGTTTGATTTGGGTGCATATATCGTTGGCGAATACACGGTTAAGGACCGAAGAGAAATGTTCCTTCCATCGCTTGAGCTGATCCTCATCTGAAACGAGTACGGCACCATCTAGTCCTTTTTACCGGATGTTTGCTAGAGCGGTGCCCACGTCACGTTCTGTAAACGGTTCTGCAATCGCACCTGCTCGCTGCGTCTTCTGCTTCTGAAGCCAGGTTGTTGATTTAATTACGTTTGTCACGTCTTACGCTACGCTGCACTCTATCATTTTGCTTCAATACATGGACTCTAGCTCGATCCTCGCTGCTCCTGGGGTATCTAAAATACGAGTTAGCTTAAAATTAAGTAGCTTACAATCTTCAATCCGCCTCCAGGTATCTTCGGCAAGCCACGTGCTGTGCCTTGCCTGGCTTATATCCGCTCCAGATGTGAAAACATTTTTCAATGTTCTTGGATGGTTATCGACAGTGAGCTGCTGATTGCTTCCACTCCTTGCGATAAATTATCCCTTAATTGTTGGCGTTCTGAGGGGATTTTTAGCCGGTCGGTTTTTATCATATAATAGTTGTAATTAATTGCGAGTCCGAAGAGCGAAGCTAATAATCAGAGGACAATAAAATTTTTCTAGCGTACGTTTGTCGGTTTGTCAGTTTGAACGTTTGTCCGATTGTATATCGCGACTTCTACCAGTCAGAATTTGATGGGACTTGTTTTAAAGCAAATTTTAAGCGCTCAGCGATTAAGCACTTGCGATGGTGTATGGTTTTTTTTTAAAGTAAAATCCTTTTAAGATAATTCAGTGTTTAAAGTGAATTACAACTATCCATATGGCGAGCTGAGAAGCTCCGCTTTACTATCTTATATTTACTAATCAATACCATGAAATCTTGTATATATTCCATCAATAGAAACCTAAATAAATATATAAAATGGACATACAAAGACAGACGGAAAAGGTAAACTCAATTAAAATTCCATAATAATCTCTTCTTTTCATAAAGACACCTTTCCACAGGTTGTAACGACCTTAACATAGTTAATAATTTACACCATTCACTCTATTCCTTAATGGGGAAAAATTTGTGTTGTTTCCAACTCTTAACTTTAAACTATGAGTTTAAAACCTGTCGACGACACTCGGTAGAATATGTAATGCAAAAAGTTTCCATTTCCATTTCTCCAACGTACAAAAAGGCGCTTAATTGCTTGCAAATGAAACTCTAATTACGCCAACTTTATGAGAGTAAATATAGTGCTGTAGATACAATAACACAGTTTAACCTTTTATTGTTGACATTTATAATAAAATTTTCTGAAGAGCTTGTTCCTGAGGAGTTGTTCCAATAAAAAAGGGGGAAAACATAATTGCAGTTTAATTCTTGTATTTCTTGGGTCTGTTTAACGACATGGTAGTAATTAACTTGGTGTTTACGAATATTTCAGTATTTTGGAGAGCTTTGTGCTAACTTAAAGTATAGCAGTTGAGTTAATATAAATATAATAATAATAAAATAAAAAATACGAACGAAAATCAAAAGAAAATCAAAATCTTAATTTTATGGAAAATTCGTTTTCCTCATAACGTCCACATTCATGGTCATGAATTAAACTCAAAATGTTACTGGCAAAAATACAGTCATATATCTACTGGTTTTTCAATCGAAGCCCCCGTTCGGTATTAATACAAGGTGGGGAAGAGAGATCGCAACCATACCATTACAATGGCATTCACACCAAAACTGGGAAATATAGATCGCACACAACCCAAGTCATACAGACCAATTAGCCTATCTTCGCTTGCACCGAAGGTTGTTGCCATCTGTATAAGGTCAGTTGTATTGAAAAGAACCCCTTTATAAACTACTAGCTGTTCCCGGGCGCTTTACAACCCGCACACATGAACTCCTGCATTCCTCTTACCACCGTGGTGGCTGATATTGACATTTTACATTTTCTATAGCCTATAATCAAAAAATATGACAAAACTTGCTTCACAACGCTGTGTTTAATAAAATAACATATAACCAAACTAATGAAAATTTCTCGACTCAAGCGCCACCTACCGGGTAAAAACTTAAACATAAAAACATAAACTTATCGGAGCACCATATGAACATATGGTGTGAATATAGCTTCGATACGTCCAGTTGTTTAAGCGTGATGCCGTATTTAAGGCATGATGACATCTCTACTCCAGCGCCACCTACCGGGTTAAAAAAAGAGAGTAGCTTACAGGGTAAAAACATAAACATAAAAACATAAACTTATCGGAGCACCCTATGAACATATGGTGTGAATATGGCTTCGATACGTCCGTCTAAGCGTGATGCCGTATTTTAGGCATGATGATATCTCAACTCCAGCGCCACCTACCGGGTTAAAAAAAGAGAGCAAGCTTCGATATGTCAAGTAGGTTAGTGTTGTGCGATTTTTTCTATTTTTCTTGTGCGCCACCTATCGGATCGTTTTCGCACTATTTGGTTTACCGAGTTTTTGTTACGACGCACAACCGATGAAGGTTTTAGCTCAATCGTCCGTCTTTTTTTTTTTTTTAGTTTTAGTGTTGTATAACAAACCAACAGACATTCATTTTCTAATATATATATATTCATATATAGTACCTAAAAAGCAGCACAGCCTATAGTACACAGTCATTATGATGCCGCTATATGGCGTGATGTTCGTACAGAACAGATATCAGCGCTGCTAATAGTGCAGCACACAGCAAATAGCCATTATGATGCCCGACCGTTTTTTAGTCGACTTTAGTTATTTAATTACAAAATTGGTCCCCCCACGAAAGGCCCTTCTATTTAAACGAAATGTTCACCCTGAAATATCCATTCTAAATATTGGTGAAAGAATTTTTGAAATCGGTCTATTAGTTTCGAAGATTACCTCCTACACACAAACCAACATTACTTTTTAAATTCTCTATATTAACTTCACTTGCCCGTGTGTTTGTGGATTTGTGGATTTGTGGGTCTGTGGATTTGTGGATTTGTGTGTCATGGAATCTTGCGATCAATATTTGATCCACTTCCCAAAGTCCTATTTTATTGAAATTTTGCACACATGCATATCTCCGATGACAACACTTTCTATTAAAATTTGAGGACCCTCGGGCCACGGGGTCGGTGGGCTCCCCTATAAATATTTTACAAAATTTTACTCGATTTTCTTCAAATTTAATACACATTTGTATCTCTGATATACAACTCTTTTTGTAAAAAATTTGGAGAATTTTTTAAAAAAATTATCCCGATTTTCGTCACATTTAATACACATGTGTATCTCCAATAGACAACACTTTTTGTAAAAAATTTGGAGACCCCGGGCCCGGGTTCGTGGGGCCCCATAACTTTTTTTAAAAAAATTATCCCGATTTTCGTCCAATTTAATACACATGTGTATCTTCGATAGACAACACTTTTTGTAAAAAATTTGGAGACCCCGGGCCTGGGTTCGTAAGGCCCCATAAATTTCTTAAAAAAATAACCCGATTTTTTTCCAATTTAATAAACATGTGTCTCTCCGATAGACAAAACTTTTTGTAAAAAATTTGGAGACCCTGGGTCCCGGGGTCATTGGGCCCCAAATTTTTTTTTAAAAAAATTAACCCGATTTTTTTTTAAATTTTATATACGGTTGTATCTCCGATGGGCAACACTTTTTGCAAAAATTTTGGAGACAGGAGGGTCATGGGGACCCAACAAATTTGTTAAAAAACTTAACCCGATTTTTTTTAAATTTTATATACGTGTTTTTTTTGTTTTTGTTTTTGGAGTTAGGCCCTGAGGTCCGAGGCTCGGTTTTCTTCAAATTTTAACACATACCTGTCTCCTATTAGAGAATTTACATGAAAAATTGTATTTTTATAGGGTTGTTTTTATAATATTAGTGTAGAAAAACAAAAACCGTATTTAGACCACACTATGGAATCACACACACATCGTGGCAAGAGTGTAGTTGAAGGAACAGATATGATGCCAAACTGGTTGAGATCGACTCAAAATGAGGACTTTGGATTTTTTAAGGAGCGCAGCAACCGAACCCCTGTTGCAGAGTATGATGACGATGTAAAAATGAGCTTTCGATAGAATTGCAAACAATGCGGTTAACACTTCTCAAGCAAGCTAGAGTATTAAATTATCTGTTGGGCATGCTGGTATTTCTGCTATAGTTTTAAAGAGTTCTTCTTCAACATTCTGTGCATGCTTTTTAATTTTTCTTATTAGGGTTTTCCATTTCTCTTATTATTCTGGAGTCTTTCCAGGAAATTGGAAAATAGCCTTTGTCCAGCATTTTTCTAAAAAAGGCCAACCGTCTTCTCTTTCCTCGTACCAACCCATTGCGCTAACATCTATACTTTCGAAAGTCATGGAAACGCTGAATAATCGTAATTTTATGAAATACCTTGAATCACGTGAAATTCTTAGCGACCAGCAGTATGGCTCTCGAAGGCAACGTTCTACAGTTGATCTGATGGCATATCTCACTGAAAAGTCCAACCAGTCTTTTCACAACTTCGGAGAAAGCAAAGTTGTTGCTTCTTGATATTTCCAAGGCATTTGACAGAGTCTGGCATCAAGCTCTTTTGTCGAAAATGAATGACTTTGGAATTAATAAGATCCTGCTTTATTGGACTAGTAACTACCTTTCTGACCGTTCAATCGAGGTCGTATTGGTTTTAAATCAAATGTTCACCGCATAAACGCCCCAAGACTCTGTTTTGTCTCCAATACTTTACAATTTTCACTAATGATCTCCTATCCGCTAGTTCTAGTCCAATTCAATCTTTCGCTATGGTTTAGGGGTAAATACTCACAAAACTGAGCCTGTCCTATTCACCAGAAAATATGAAGTTCCACTTATTATGCTTAGCTGATAAAGCCAAGTATTTGGGTCTTATTTTGGATAGGAAGCTAGGCTTGAAACCTAACATACAAGAAAGAGTTCGAAATGCCACAATGGCACTCTTCGCATGCGAAAAAGCCATTGGTAGCACATATGGGGTCTTCAACGCCATATAACACATTGGCTACATACAGCGGTAGTAAGAACTACTCTTCTATACGGTGTGACTGTATGGTGGACTGCCTTAAATAAGAAAGTAAACCATGACAAATTACGCAAAGTCCAAAGAATAGCTAGTCTATGTATGTGCGGAGCACTTCGTACAACCCCCTCATTCTGTTCAACCTTACACCACTTGACATTTTCAGCAGGCAAGTAACTGCTAACTCGGCTTATAGCCTTATGATTTTATTCAATATTCCAGACAACATAGACTACACCATTCCGCAACTCCATTTCAACAAAAACTTTCAGGTCACTTCCCATCCGGATCATTCTGGGAAGAAGACGCTTACCTGGAATATGAACAAATTCATTTTTACACAGACGGGCCAAACATTGATGACGGGGTCGGCGGATGTGTTTCCTCAAAAAAGCGAAATCTTAGCCTCTCTTTCCGTCTTCCAAATCATTGTAGTGTTTTCCAGGCTGAAATTATGGCGATCCGTGAAGCCTTGTCTTGTCTTGTCCAACGTCGTTTCTGTTAAGGATATACGTATATTCTCGGATAGCCATTGAATCAATCTCTATACAAATTCAATTCTAGCACTTAATTGCCGATCATCTCTCATGTCGATGGAAGAGCAGTTCAATATCCACCTGTGTTGGGTGCCGGGTCACAGAGACGTTCCGGGTAACTGTATGGCTGACGAACTCGCCAAGCAAGGAACTAGACTATCCTTCTTACCTGAATATGGTTGTATAGGCATACCAATCGCTACATGCAAAATCTTGTTTAATCGTGATGCTAATTTTTTTTAACTGCATTTGGCTTTATTCTTGAATCTTTCCTATCTTGGGAAACTCACAATTTGTTTTCAAATCTTACAAGCTAGATAAATTTTAAGTCTTAACCTATGTTAATTCTTAATATTAATATGCATTATTTGGTTTGTTGTTCATATGGATTGATTAGCTAGATATAAGGGATCTTTTCTTTTAAGGCGCCGATATCTAGGCCTCCATAATATTTCCCGAGCTAATGTGTTGGGATGTTGTTCTAACTTAGTTTGGTATTTTCTGCTGAACTGCTGTATTGTATTTGCCACTGTTTCGATGTTGAGTTCGCGGTGTATGTTTGTGTTACGTATGTACCAAGGTGCGTTTACCATCCTTCGTAGTATTTTTGATTGCACACGTTGCAATTTTATTATATTTGAGGCACAGGCTGAGCTCCACAATTGTATTCCGTAAGTCCAGATTGGTTTTAGTACCATTTTATACAACAAGACTTTACAGTCTAGAGTTAATTTAGAATGTTTTCCGATTAGCCAATTTATTTTATCACTCTTGATGTTGATTTGTTGTCGTTTTGTTTCGATATGCTTCTTCCATAACAGTCTTCTGTCTAGATGTAGACCTAGGAATTTAATGGATTCGCATTGGGGTAAATTGATGTTGTTTAACTTTAACTTCTCTGGAGGGCAGGTTTGTTTACGGAGAGTGAATGTAATGTGTGCTGATTTCTGCTCGTTTGCTTTTATTCTCCATTTTGAAAGCCACTTAGCTATTTCTTCTAAGTGTTCTTGCAGGACTCTTGATGCTATTTGGAGGTTTTCATGTGTCGCTTATAATGCTGTATCATCTGCAAATGTTGAAACTATTACATAATTTGAAGTAGGAAGGTCCGCTGTGTAAATTAGATATAACACTGGACCCAGTACACTGCCTTGTGGAACCCCTGCGTGTATATCATTTAAATTAGAAGATGCACTATTATATTTCACCAAGAATTTCCGGTTTAACAGGTAATTTTTAATGATCGCATGATAGTTTGATGGTAGCTGAGCCTTAATTTTATGTATAAGGCCTTCGTGCCATACTTTATCGAAAGGTTGGCCAATGTCTAAAAATGGAGCAGTACTTTTTTTGTTCAAATGAGTTTCTGATTTCTGCTACGATCCTATGCACTTGTTCTATGGTTCCATGATCTTCTCTAAATCCAAACTGGTGATCCGGTATAATACTTTGCTCTTGCAGAATTGGTTTGATCTTTTTAAGAAGCATTTTTTCAAAGAGTTTTGACAGAGTTGGCAGTAAACTGATTGGACGATACGAGTCTACTTTTGTTTCATCTTTACCTGGTTTATGGATCATTATGATCTGTGAAATTTTCCAAGTTACAGGAAAATACCCAGTTTTCATTACAGCATTGAAAATGTATGTTATTAATTTGATACATATATCTGGAAGTTCTATAAGCATTTTACCACTAATAAGATCATGACCAGGTGCCTTTTTGTGGTTTATATGTTCGCTGATCATTATTTTTACTTCACGCCATTTATATTTAATAGGTTGAAATTCTGAAGCTTCAGCTTCTTCAGGCAGCAATTCCGAGTGTCCATTATTTTCGTTCGGAGTAAATACTTTAACTAAATGTTGGGCGAATGCGTTTGCTTTTTCTGCATCGCTTCTTGCCCAGGTTCCATCGGGAAGGCGAATCGGAGGACATGATTGCGTAGGCCGTTTCAGGTTTTTTGTGGCTTTCTACAGTGAGTAATGTATGTAATCTGTTGCTTCTGATGCTGTAAGTTTGCTTAGATAATATTGAATACGCTCTAAGTGTTTGCTCACTCAAAAAAGTTCGCACATCGGTGCTATTGTAGGTGCCATCACTGGGCACTGTACACAGGCAGGCATGCAGCAGTATTCTCGAATGATTGCTGCAGCAGCTGCTTGGATCAGGAGGAGGAGACTAGTATCCATCTTTCCTGTAATTGTCAGCCATCGTTCCAAAAACGTAAGCTCTATACGGGAGCCTTCTTCTACAACGACACTACTGATCTGATCAACATGGACATGAGCAGTCTCCTACGCTTCATACGAAGCTCTAATTGGTTCTGCGAGTAGGTGGAAAAAGTTTTGCCTGATCCGTGTGGTATCGCAATGGACCATTGCTGGTCTACGTGTGTCGGTTTTTCACTGAGAGTGACCTTAAACTAACCTCACCTAACACACTTCCGCCAGCAATACTGTTAAGCCTCAAAACGATTTTTATTAGCCGATTTAGACGGTATAGATATCTATCTCTTTTACTTATATCTTTTTTTGGAAATTTAAAACATAGCTATAGTTGTATGTACAAATCTGCAATATCATCTGCGTTAGTCAGTACTAAGTAGATGATGTAGAAAATGATTTCTCTTGAAGAAAACCCAAAAGTTTCGAACAACTTTCTCCACCATTTGTTAATATCTCATTTCTAACATTCATTGCACTTGCACCTGTAATAGGCCGAGCAAAGCTATTTATTAAGTGATGTTATGAAACAAAAATGTTCGACTACGTGCTTGGAAAACTTCTGTTAACCAACTTATTAGCGATGATTGCAAGAAAACCTATCATGTATTATTAGATTTGCTTATACGAATATTAAAAGCATAACTTTTATAATAATAGTTGGTATAATCACTTAACACCAGTTAATGAACATCACGTAGTGTACGCATCAGTTGGTCTGTTATATATTCGATAATCCTAATAGACTCGTACCTTCATGCATGTATACATACCTACATCAGATATGAATTATGAATTTGAAATTATGATTATGAATTTATCAAAATACTATAATTCATTTATACATTCAGGCACAGTTTCCACAAATAGTCATGCACCGTTCGTAAGATACGTACGTGAGATCTGCTTTATTTGAATTCGATAAAGAATAATAAGCAATGATTGTCAAATTCATTATAGTCGGCACATTGTGACTATGTGATGAATTACAAAATGTAAGTCCCAGTGCCACCAAATTACCTGGAATCTGATCAAATACAATTTTTAGTTTTCAGTTATTATTTGCGTTATTACAAAGTTTATGTACAAAAATGGAGGTGTGGACTTTCTTTTACATACGGGGCCGGAATCTTCTGTAAATGTATATATAAATTTTATTTTTAAAGTTTTTTTTTTAATTTTTATTTTAAATTTCTTTTCTGATTTCTCATAAGTGCTATGCTTTTTGAGATATTTGCAAAAATTCGAAAAACTGCCCAAGTAAACTGCAACTTCCGGTTGGTCGATTTCCGCCAAAATCAACTGGGACCTCCCAATTTATGTAAAAAGCTTAAATATGAAATTTCATCTGCATAAATTCAATCGTCTGGGCTGTAGAGTGGACACAGACACTTTTTTTTTTATTTTTTTGACTCTGGAGATACGGAAATGGGTGAATCTGCAAAAATCCCGAGTTCGAAGATCTTCATGATTACTATACTTTCTGTTACTATGTAAAAGAAAGTACAAAGGCGTGGTACACCGTGGACATTTTGTATGTCATTCACTAAATCAAATTTATTTAGGCGGGTTAAGGGTAAATTTTCAAGGACACTTTGGAATAAAATGAAACGATGTAATGTAACCTATTAAGTATTAAACAAACGAAGAAAAGCCACTCAAGTAGAGTTGTGAGAGAAATCTTTGCCTCTCCCAAACCAATAAAAAATATTTAAATTATTAACTAAAAAAAATACAATTAAAATATTTCTCAAAGTTATTTAAAAGTGTTGCTCCCATAATAGTTTGCGTCTCAGTTAAAAGCTCCCATTATGGTTTGTGTCTCTGTTAAAATTCATAGTTTTAGAACCACTTTGTGCTTGAGGGAATGTGCATGAGGGGCTTAGCCAATTAGTACTCGTATATGAAGGATGCTCTTTAAAATATTGAAATATGTATTAGACTTACAAATAAAATATACAGAAATATTTAATCTCTTATCCTCTTTTATATATTCGCACGCATTCTTCTGTAAAATCACCCTGAATATTAAAAAAAAAATCGTTTTAAAAAAAAGGCTTTTATTAAAGCAAACCTTCTAAAAGGTAGAAAATAAAATATAAGATTAAAAGAAAAAACGCCCAAACGAGTTCCGTGAGATCCCCAAAAGATCACCAAAAGATCCCTCCATCGTGTACTTGCTGCGCTTAGAAGCAGTCCTGACAAATTATTTTCAAATTTAATTTAAATTGAAAATCACTCTCTATATTGGTTTTATTTCCTACTTCTGTTCTTGCTTTTTGTCTTTGTCATGGGGTTTTATTACGGTATGGTGCGAATGCCATCTTCAGCATATAGGACCATTAGCAAAATTTCTGCTAAATTTTGGACGGAAACTGACAGACAGACAGGCTCAAAAAACCCCAAAAAGACCACCAAAGGACCTCCAAAACACTCCCAGGAGACCAAAATGACCCGCAAATAACCCACTCAAAAGTCTCTTAAAAGACTCATAAAAGACCCCAAAAAGACTTTTTAAGGACACCTCTCCTTGAATTCAACCGCAAAACTCGTGGCGCTTCAAATGCTCATCAGTTTACCCTAAAGTCCATCTTTGGACGTACAATTATGTTAACAGATTCATTCTTCACCGTACAACATGTATGTGGAATTCTCCGCCAAGCTCGGTCTTTCCACATCGCTATGATCCACAGGCATTCAAAGCACATACTCACAGACATCTCCTCTTTTCTCCTCCTTTCCCTTTAACAACCACGCTGTGCCAAGCATATAGCCGAGCATTATAAGTGTGCGAACCTCTTTACGCGCGCGCAAATTATAAAAAAAACCCAAAATTGCATTAAGATACAATCACATCACAAAGGGAAATATTTTTAAGCTTTAGCTTAAGCAAAAGCAATAACTTACTACAACAACAAGCATTATCTAAATAAAATCTTTATTTCCTGTCGAATTTACGTGTTGCAGATTTCGTTGCGTGTTGAAATTTCACCCTTAACGCACATAAAGAAGTGAATGGTTTTCCAATAGAGACATAACAGTTTAGTATTTTAATACAAACGCACCCTTAAACTTTTTTTATGATCTGTCAACCCCAAAACGTCAGTCAAGGTTTACGTTTTTATCATGGTGAAGTCCACGAACGAGCAACGGTTGAAAATTACAAAAAACTACTACCGAAAGTCTGAGTCGGTGGTCGCAACGTTAATAACGCTTTTTCCAATTTTCAGTCGTGATAATCGTCCCACCCGTCAGGCTGCGCGTGTTATAGAGCATAAATTCGAGTGAACATATTCCTTATTGAATGTGAGACCTACGGTCGAAGTACCGCTAATATCGCAGCCGTAAATGCTCGAGTTCAAAATGAGCCAAATGAGTCAATTCGGAGTTCTAAGGAATTAGAAATATCTCAGTCCACATTGTGGCAAATTTTGCGTAAAGATCTTGGCCTTACAAGATCAAATTACCTCAAGAACTGAAGCCTCTTGATCACTTAAAGGGTTGAAACTTCTCCGATTGGGCACTGCAAAAGTTTGTAGAAAATCCTGAATTTCATCGAAAAATGATCTTCAGCGATGATGTTCCTTTATGGCTTTGTCAATAAGCAAAATATGCCTTATTGGGCAGCAATAAAACTCCATGTGCTTCAAGAGACTCCACTGCATCCACAAAAGGTGACCCTTTGGTATGGAGTCATGCCGATTTTCTTTCGATTGTCTTCGATAGACAACTCTTTTTGTAAAAATTTGTTAGTGATCGGGCCCCGGTGTCCGGAGGCTTCCATGCAATTTTTTTTTAAAAATGTATCGGATTTTCCTCAACTTTTTAAACATTTGTATCTCTAATGGACAATGCTTTTTGTAAAAAAAAATTTGGATCGGGCCCCAGGACATAAGGACTTCCATATAATTTTTTTGAAAATTACCCCAATTTTATTCACACTGCACACATGTGTATCTTTGATTAGTGAATTTACATTTTTATGGGCTGTTTTTATGGGGTTATGTTAAGTCGTTGGTTTATGCCAACAAGCTCACAACGTAAGACGAGCTCAGCAAAAATATCGAACGCGAAATTGCCGACATGTGTGGAAGGGTGGTGGAAAATTGGCTCCAAAGAATCGATCACTGCAGACGTGCTCATGGTGGTCATATGAACAAGATCAAATTTCATAATTATATATAGGATGTGTTTTCTTCCTGAAATAAATTTCAGCCCGATATATTAATTATTCTGTGTTTTATTTAAATACAAAATTGTAATGTCCTTATTGAAAAATGCTTTATAAGAAAATTCAAAAACAAAAATGAAATGAGCGGCTCAAAATTAAAATGAAAAATGGAAATTGAGAGAGTATTGGATTTTTTTATCAATTTAAGTATTAAATATAATGAGCAGATTTTGGACTTAATCTTAAGTCAAAACCGAAAAAAAAAACTTTGCTTATTTCTCTTCTTATAGATTTTACCCATAATGAACTAAAGTAACTGGTTGCTTGTTTTGCCATTGTCTGATGCTGTCAAATTTCTGTACCGAATGTCTTACTTCAATGCCACTTTGACGCTTTAGCCGCTAAAGAGATTTCATCCCTCACATGTCTAATGTAATGCATGTGCTCTATTTTTTTAAAAATAGTGTGGGTTTTTTCACATTAGGAGCATCCATTTTTTTTTTAACTAAGATATCGTGTAATTGAGATATCAAGATATTCAAGACACATCTGCATAGACATCTCTTCTTTCGATCTCCTTAATTACTTAATTTCCGGCAATTTCACGTTCGGTGTTGATCGTGCAAGAACAGCAAGGAAGTTTGAAGAACGGTTAGGTGTATTGCTTGGAGAATGTGCCAAATTTAATCAAGAATGACGGGACTTTGAGGTGCCAATATGGATCTTCGTTCTGATTTAAAAGTTAAAGTGATATCAATTTGCAGATTTCTGACAAACTCTAAGCAATATGCAATTGTCGTTTTTAGCTTGCAGGCTAGTTTTCATTTGAACTGAAGTTAGTCTTACAAAGGAATGAGCTTGTTGCAGTTGAAAAGCTTTGGAATCAGGCGGTATGTTGAGCTTTTTGTAGGTTCTGAAATTGCAGGAAGGTCAGACTCTGCTAGGATGGCTTTGATGGGCCACGTTTGCAAAGCATTGAATCTTCTGCGAACAGTGTAATGTTAAGGGTTGTTTAACAATCTGATGTTGCTTTTGGCACACCAGTTTTGGGAAGTGCTATTAAGCGAGCAATGTATATAAGTGTAGAAATATGAGCCAGTCAATTGAACTCCATAACCACAAAAATTCAGAACATAAATGGAGTTCAATTTATATTTCGGTTACCAACAAGAATATTGTTCTATTGCAACAAATATACAGCACCCTTACAATTAAGTAGGGTATATGCGGTAGACGTCTTCATTGGCTGGCTGAGCAGATCTACGACTATATTTACTCATTACAATTATAATTGGAATTGTGGAATAGTAATGATTGTCTGTATTAATTGCATAAAATCAGAATAACATTTGTTACACGCAATTAACTATATATAGTTAGAGAAATAGAAGATCGTCAACTTCGACCATGATATGCATAATACAAGAGTTTCCCCCCAATTCACGCAAACGTGAACTGAAAGGATAATAATAACTTATTGTCTGCTTGGTGCCTTATTCTGAACCATCTTCCCACCTTATCCCATCTGCGGACAAAGCTTTAAAGCTATTTCTACCTATTTTCTATGCTTAACCTTCAACACCAATCTGGAGCGCATAAAATGTTCTCCTCTATTGTTGTCGATTTCTTTGTGTGTTTCCTACAATATAACTTTGCATTGTTGAATACTTTACTATAGTTTTTTTGATATCTTACGTCCTTTAACTTGCTTCGGATTATAAAATCACCATCTTATTAAGAAAAAAAAAAAACTCTATTCTTTTCTCACAATAAAGCGCAAGTTTTATAGGTTGCGCGAACGACTCAATGAATGATGACAAAGAATTTGATGAATGACATCCGTCAGTGCGCAATGTGGTTACGAATAAAGTTCCCCCTTTTTAAATGCTTTTGGATGAGAAAGTTTTCTGTTTGATGTTGATGCGGAAGAATGGTGTGCAAAACTTTAGTAATTTTAAAAGTTTTAAAGGAATTTTTTAATAGCAATTATTTCTGAAGTTTCGAGATGCATTAACTGCCTTTGCAGACGAAAAAGATGACTCAGCTCCATTGAAGCATCGCAGAGTGATTTATTGTTTGTAACACTGTAGCAAATGTATAAATGTTAATATAGAATGATGACCATATTAACCACAATGTAGCTTGGAGTTATATTGAAGTGACTATCTAGCAAACAAACAAACGGTGATGATGACGCGATTATAGGCAGTCATATCCTAAGCCTCTTGCACCACAACTCCTATCTTATGCGTCCACGTCGCGTCACTGGAAACTCGGCCAAATCAAGTGAACGATTTCGGTACCCAATCCGATTTGTATTAGCTTTGGTCAGGGCTAAATAAGAAGGTGGCCTTGCCTTGGTCGGCGGCGCTTCATGTCGATTTAGGTTGCGGTTGGCCAATCACCACTCAACTGAATTAATTGATTCTTGAAACTAATACAAGCCTCAGATACATATCGAATTTATCAACAATGACCTTTGGACCACGGAAAAGGACACGTTTTGGATTTTGGAACATTCACACGCTCGTCAAAACAACACCGCTTGCTCAATTAACAAAAGAATTTCGTAAATTCCATCTAGAGATTCTTGGTCTTAGTGAGGTGAGATAGAGTGGAGTAGGGGAAAAACGAACATCTACCGGCGAGTTTCTAATTTTTTCGGGTAAGCCTGCAGGAGAACAACATGCGAATGGAGTGGGATTTCTACTTTCTAAAGCCGCGAGAAGATCGTTGCAGGACTGGCAAGCAATAAACGATAGAATTATTGCAAGATTTAAATCTGCTGTTCGACATGTCGTGTTTGTTCAAGTTTACGCATATACGGAAGAAAAAGACACTTTTTACTTGCGTCTAAATAATTCATTAGATCAACTACGGAATAGTGACATCGTTATTTTGGTGGGTGACCTTAACGCAAAGGCATAGGCAGCGACAACAGTGATTGGGAACATGTCATGGGAAACCACGGCCTTGGTTCTATGAATAACAACGGTGAAAGGTTTGCTGATCTATGTTCTGATCGCAACCTAATCATTGGAGGCACAATTTTTCCCCACAAAAATATCCACAAAGCCACCTGGACCTCTCCTGACCACCAGCTTGTGGTTGGCAGTGTGCGATTGAAGCTCGCGGTCCACTCAACCACACGAAGTCAAACAACGAGAAAGCCAGCTGTAGCAGCACTGAAAGACCAAGATATGAAACTGCAATATATATCCTGCATACAACAGTCTCTCTCTGAAATACAGCCCCAAACCCTAGAGTCTAAATGGGAGAAAACAGTAAATGCGTTTACAGAAGCAGCCTCAACCTTGTTAGGTTATCCCGACAAAACTAGAAAAGAATGGATATCAGATGGTACATGAAACACCATTTGTGAACGCCAATCCATCAAAGCAGAGTTAAACGCGGCTTCGGGTGCCGAGCGAAGTGCATTTGCGCAAAAGTATAGGGATCTGGACCGACAAGTTGGCTGTTCAGCTAGGAACGACAAACGAGCATGGCTTAGCGACATCGCAACACAAGAACAGCAATCTGCTGATAGTAGACAATACAGCACAGTCTACCAACTCGCCCGTAAGCTCGCCAACAAGAAACACCACATTAACTACCCTGTTAAGGCAATAGATGGCTCTTTGATCCTTATGGAGGAACAGCAATTAACCCGTTGGACAGAACATTTAAAGAATGTTTTGAATTGTACTTCGCCAGGCACGTCCATCAACCCATATATGCACCCTAATAGGCTACTTAACATCAACGTCGCTACTCCTTCGTTGGATGAGATAAGGACAATCAGGTAAAGCAGCAAGCAATGACAACATCTACAACACTTCAAACCGACGTCCGAGTTAACTACGCGATATATCTGGTAATCTGAAACCATTCCATCGTCGTTATAAGAAGGCTTAATAGTCAAACTCCCCAAGAAAGGTGATTTGAGCATTTGCGAAAACTGGAGAGGAATTACCCTGGTAAACACCATAAACAAAGTAATCTCCTCTATAATAGCTAGGCGCTTATGGAATGTGTTAGTTTGTCCAGCTATGGCGTTCCGGAAAAACTCATTAACATCATTAAGGAGCTGTACCGCAACTCAACATGCCGCGTCATTCATAACGGTCATCTTGGCTCACCTTTCAACATCTACTCGGGAGTCAAGCAAGGTTACACCCTCTCACCATTGCTTTTCACAAGTGTCATCGACTGGGTGTTGAAAAAAGTACTTCCGGGTACTTCCGCAAACGTTAAGAAGACGAGTCATGGATATTTGCATATGAGCCGGAAATAAAAGGGCAATCGACTGTTTGGGTCTTTCAAACTAAAGAATAACAAGTCGGTAGGACTTGATGGTATATCCGCAGAGCTTTTGGGTGCCGCTCCAACGACATCAGCAGAGCTTTTATATCCTCCTGTAGAGAGAGCTTGGGAGGCAGAAAGTTTCCCCGACGAGTGGAAGAAGGGAATGATTGTCAAGCTCCCTAAAAAAGGTAGTCTTATGCGAAAACTGGAGAGGCATTTGCGTTCTTCCTGCAGTTGCAAATGTAGTAGTACTTGAGCGAATTAAGGAACATCTGGAAGATACACCCGATGGCGAACATGGATCCTCCTGTGTAGACCACATACCACACCCTGCGGATCGTTATTGAACAATGCGTTGAATTCCGGTCACCACTGCACCTGTTGCTGTTCATCGATTTTGAGAAGGCGTTTGACAGTGTCAACAGATAGTTTATCTGGCTCGCCTTGTGCAGGATAGGTATACCCGATAAACTAATAGCTATTATTAAAGCAACCTATGATGGCTCAAAATGTCATGTGCTGCATAGAGGAAAGCTGTCAGAGGAATTCAAGATGCCAAGTGGGGTACGACAAGGTTGCATTCTATCGCCGATACTTTTTTTTGTTGGTGATTAGCGATGTGCTTCGCGCAGCTTTATCTACTGAAAACGGAGGAATTCGTTGGACTCTTACATATCAACTCAAACATCTGTCACACAGTCTTATGGAGCTACACCAAATTACAACAGATGTGGAAAGGGAGGCAAATATTGAGGGTTTGAAGATTAATACTGCCAAAACTAAAATCATCAACCTCGGCACTAGCTCAGTAACTCAAGTTAACATTGCTGGATAACGGGATAGAGAGAATAGAGAGTTTCCAATATCTTGGAAGTATTGTCTCGATCGAAGGTGGAACCGAACAGGACATTGTCAACCGAATCGGCAAAGCAAAATCAATGTTTGGAATGATGTCCATGATATGACGAAGCAATGCGATCAGCTTGAACACCAAGCTGCGACTGTTCCCTTTAAATGTTGAATCTGTGCTGTTGTATGGCTGCAGCACTTGGAAGGTAACCGCTAATATCACAAAAAGATTACAAACGTTCGTAAATAGGTGGCTACGGAACATCTTAAGGGTTTTCTGTGTGGATTGGTGTCAGTGGATTGGTCATACACTCCGAAAAGGCGACAGTTCCATAGCAAACTACGCAATGCAATGGAATCCGAATTTTCTACCATTAGTATTAACAGAGCAAGCCTTTTCTTAAATCCCCGATAAATGATGTCGACATTAGAGATATAGACCCTTACTGTAGAACGATTTTTTTCTTTGAATATACCCAAGAATCGTTTCCCAAATTATTGTTGACGAATTAGGGGACACAGTAGATAAGAGCATGGACTTCTGAGCAGGGCGTTCGTGGCTCGAATCCCAGTAACACCAACGGTGGCCCACCTCTCGCGAATGGGTGACAAACGTTCCCAGAGTAATAACTTGTCACGGAAAGCTTCTCAATTCGCCGTTCGGATCAGGCCTAAAATTGTAGGTCCCTTCCATTTGTGTGCAAAAATATATATGCTCAACACAAATGGTTGCGAGAAGTAAGGCCTTGGATGGCAATAGTCTGTCGCGCCGAATATTATTATTATAACTTATAATAATTATTCCTGAACAACTGCGACAATAGATGGGACTGTAAAGTGTACTAAATCTATTTTCGTAATAATATCATATATCGCTTATAAGAGAGAGTTCAAGTCATCAAGTGCGACAAGTGGACATCATTCGTAGAGTGGGACGAACCGTTCTTACCTAGCTTTCGCCATTAGGCATGCTCATGAACTATTCCCATTTAGCGGTCCTCTCTTCCAGAGTAAACCGTAAGCACCCGCGTTGCATCCCCAGAACGAGCTGGGTCCTCAACCACAGTTGTCCTCAGACTGGTCAACCTAACGGTCGGCCTTATTCTCTGTGGGCACGGACAACTCCCGCGGTACCAACGCGTCCGGAAACTCGAACCCTATCATTTGTTACTAGGATACCGTGCTATCCTAGGCCGTTTGGCATATAAACCACACAGACCTGTGGTGTACGAAATGAACCACTAAATAGGAAGAGTCGCCCCTAAGGTTATTCTAAGTACCAGTAGCCCACTTCGAGTCGCAAAGTACCAAGACATTGCCCATAAATAGCATACTCAAAGTACCCGCGGCCTTTATTTAATATCCAGTATTCGGGTCCTGCACCATTCCAGATAAGTTTTTATGCTGCAGTTGGACCCCACGGGGACGTCCAGTGGACAGTACAGGTTCAAGAGTAAAAGAATAAACGCCTAGAACTCAATTCTCGTGTTTCAAAATATAACAATGATGATGACATGGTCCCCGGCGGTCAGCGATCAGTAGAATAAAGACAAGTGGAAGAGCGATCAAACTTCCTCGCAGTGGCCGCCGATAAAGTTTCCTAAAAGAGGTAAAGCTGAATGATCGGGATAGTCTCTTCCAAGTAAGGTTGGCGCAATACAAATGCATCACCGGTAAAAAAAATCGTACGTAAATCAAAGTCAGCCTCGGTAACACTAATCTACGACTATGACCACAGTAACGAAAACGACTTAAGGATCGCTACGGAAGAAGAGATAATGCAAATTTCTTTAATGAGGTCTTAATGATGGATTACTTTTAAATTTTTTTAAATTCAGGCTTTGCACTAACAATGTAATAGTTGGATGTATTTTTTCATATCACTCATCCGGCATACCAAAATCCCACTTAGTAGAAAATGTAATTCCTCAAAAGCACTCCGTGCAACCGGAATCTACCTACTGGTCTATCGTTTCTTTATTCCCTAATCATGAAAATCCGCTTCAATTACTGAAACTTTTCAATTTTTTTGTGGGCTGTGTTATAAACCTCATTAAGAGACACAAAAGTGACATCTAGTTACTTTACCCACAATCATTTGATTAAAGTGAATTAAAATTACTGCTTCGCCACCACGTCAAAAAGAAAAACGCTTTTCGTTCGGCATGAAGGCAGCACAGAAATTAATCCAACGGATCGGCACTCATGCTAATCTCGAATGTCGCATTTGCCGCCACTTTTCGAATTAATTCGTTTAAACTTTGGGTGTCGCTGATCCCAAAGCAATAGGCACGGCACTATTCATTATTATTAAACCTAATTGTATTTGCTATGCAAATGGTTAAATTTTTAAACTTTTTATTAAATAAAAAAATTGTGCGCTGGCGGACTAACTGACGTGACCGATCAGATATTACAGCGACAGCGATAGCAAAATTGGCACATGGTAAACATTGTTTCTAGTCGACATCGTCGTAGGCATTGTCAACGTATCGTCAGTGGGTTGCTTTTGCTATACTACCATGCAACTATGCCTGCTATACGACCGCTTTCATTACCGGCCATAATACGTTTACAAGGTGTACGTAATACCATAGAAGCCTACGGTGCCGCCAACTGACGTCAAGTATTCTTGAGCTTGACTCTGTGCTGTGCTCGAAAAACACTTACAAATCACACGAGTCACTGCACACTCGGACAAAGAGTCAGTCAGTCTGTCAGTTTCATTCTATCGGTACGTTAGTCGCTCTGTTCAAACGCGAAATTGAGCTTTTCAAAATCTAATCGATTTTCGTTTATCCCAATAGATACCCATCTTGATTGCTTGAGCGGACGATTGTATCCTTCCATTATAGTTACAAAGGTTACAACTATATTCGAGTATATTGCCAATATAAAAAAAAAATAAAATAAAAAATCGCTAAAGTGCGTGTCTGAGGCGCATATTGATATTCGATAATCAATCCCTCTCTCCGGACAGATGGAAAAGTGAAGAAAAAAAACGTAAATAAGCCTCTCGGTTAAAGAAAATTGATTACGCTAAGTATTAGTACGTGAAAGACATGGCGTGCAGCGGACTCACCAACAACAACAACAACCACAAAGCATAAAATGTGTAAAAATTATACTTCAATTAATCGTTGTGCGAAACTTTTACTATTCAGTGGATGAGTAAAGGAATACCATGTGCCATGAGCGGAGTTGTCAATTTCCTTTTTCTTTCTCTGGAATTAGTGTTATTGCGAGCCCGAAGGGCGAATCTAATAATCAGAGGACAAGAAATTTGGTTCAGCGTGCTTGTATACATTTGTCAGTTTGTACGTTTATCAGTTTGTAAGCGCGTATATCTCGGCTTCTACCAGCCAGAATTTTATGAGATTTGTTTTAAAACAATTGGTTAGCGCTCGGCTTGCGATGGCGTAAATTTTTTTTTATTCATAGGGGTAGTAGACGGGAACCTGAGAAAAATACTCAATCACCGCGTCGATATCGGTTTTTTTAAGTCCAAAGGTATGCAATGTTAAATGTGGTTTTTACAGTCTATTTCTAAACTCGCTTATGACTGAAAAATACTTCATTTAACATTGCATACTATTGGGCTTTTAAAATATTTCAGTCTTAAGACTGGATAACAACTATCCATATATCGAGCTGAGAAGCTTGCTTTACTATCTTATTGTTGTCATATTATAAAATATTTGTACATACGGTACACTATAATAGGTGATGGTGTATTGACTAAAGCAAAGTAGGTTAGGTTAGGTTAGGTTGCGGTGGCAGCTAATGCTCACTTAGATCATTCGCGGTCCTTTGTGTTACCACAGGATCTTATACCTTTCCACTTTTCAGAAGATCCATTCAGAGCTCTTAATGAATCGAAGTATATCTCGCACTTTGCCGTTTTCGAGATCTGATCGGTTATTCATTAACCGCTTACCTAAGTGTTTGTACCTTCTGTGCATTAGTGCCGGACATGAGCAAAGAATATGTCCTATAGTCTTCCTCCTCCTCCTCGTCCTCGTCCATGCAACTTCTGCAGAAGACATTATATTCGACACCCATCCTTCTCGCGTGTTTCCTGTCATTATCCCTACAACCGTTCTTAGTTCACGTCTTTGTAGGAAAATAAGCTCAGTTGAGCGCTTTAAGTCCAGCTTCGCCCTGTCTTGAAATATAGCAAGTGTCGGTGTTTTTCCACCTTACATTTCTTTTCCCATTCTCTTTCCGAAGCTCAAATTTCAGTGTCGCGATAGGACTTCCTACCTCCGCCCATTCCGGTAGCAGCTTGGGAGTCGTACCACGTCTAGGTAACTCGTCCGCCCTGCAATTACCATCAACATCTGTGTGGCCCGATACCCATGTGATCCTTATATTGAACTTTTCACTCATCTCGTTAAGAGAGGAGTGACAGCTTAACGCCACCTTAGATTTCAGTGAGACCGCCTCTAACGATTTTATGGCCGCCTGACTGTCCACATAAATGATAATCTTCTTTGAGGATAATACATTATGCTCCAGCCAACTCAGTACCTCTTTAATCGCTATCACCGCAGCCTGGTATACGCTGCAGCGATCAGGTAGACGGACATAGATGCTCCTAGTCCTACTTTACTGTCTAGCTTAGAGCCATCCGTGTATTGTTTCGTTATCGGTTACGGATCCACTCTTCCAGTCTTCTCTGGAGGGTATTGTTGTCCGAAATTTTTTTTGAGCATAACACTGGTGTAATGCAATCAAGTTTCGTCAGCTCCTGCTTTAGCGATTTAGTTATGGTGGAGTGCCCACTTCTCCACTGATTGACAGCTAACAGTCGCGTAGCTGTAATTGCCACTTTCTGTTTGCCAAATATATCTAGTGGAATGAGGTGGAGCATAACCTCTAGAGCGCGAGTTGGGGTAGGACTCAGCGCCCCGCGGCATACAGGCCGCTCTTTGTACCTTCCCCAATATGCTTTTATGCGTGGTTTTTTCCATAGCTGGCCACCATACGCTTACCCCGTACAGTAGTATTGGTCTCACCAGTGTACCAGCGTTGGTTTCAAACTCCATTTTTTACCAATGGCGTTCTTGCATGAGTATAAAGGAATATTCGCTCTATTTACTCGTTCTATTATATTAGGTTTCCAGCTCAGTTTCCTGTCCAAGATTGTCCCTAGAAATCTCGCTTTATCAGAAAAAACTAAGGAGGTACCATTTAGTGTTGGAGGATCAACTGTTGGAATTTTATATTTCCAGGTGAAAAGGACAAGCTCTGCCTTATTCGGGTTGACACCCAGACCGCTTTTATTTGCCCATTCTTTAACGATTAGAAGGGCATTTTGCATAACCTCCTTAATCGTTCTGAGGTATTTTCCTGAGACAGCTAACTCTACATCATCAGCATACGCTACCACTTTTATCCCCGCTCCTTCCAGTTTCAACAGTAATTCGTTGATTACTATATTCCAGAGGAGAGTGGATAATACACCTCCTTGCAGTGGTCCTCTAACTGCCTGCCTCTTTAAGATGAAACCCCCAGCTCCTCACTAATAATCCTGCCTAGAAGCATATGATAAATTAGTCTGCTTATAGGGTAGTCCAGATCTATGTCTGACAGTCCTTTACAGATTGCCTCTGTTTTAACATTAGTGAACGCACCCTCGATATCCAAGAACGCTACTTGTGTATACTCCTGGGAGTATAGTCATTTCTCAATTGTGCTTACTAAGATGTGTAAGGCTGTGTCCACAGACTTCCCCTTGCAGTAAGAATGTTGGGACTTTGCCCAACTGCTAGAGCTTACCTTAGCCCTTCCATGAACATCTATCAGTCTTTCCAGAGTTTTCAAAAGAGAAAGCAAACTAAATTATCTCAATTCTCAACATTCATCCACTTTGCCAGATGGTATTCCCGCCGTAGTTTTCAAGAGTTGTTCTTAACGCTGATATTACGTTTGTGTAAGCTCTTCTATTTTTCCAATTCTTCTGAATTCTTTCCAAGAATATGTAAAATCACCTTTGTCCAGCATTTACCACAAAAAAAAAAGACAAACCATCCCAAATTCCAAGGTAATAGAAATGCTTTTAATTAGGTTTTCACAGCAGGGTTAATCGCCAGGGTAACCAGGCTTCTTAGAATTCAATATGCTCATTCCTTACTTATAATTTACACAATCGTTTGTCTTAAAACTAGATTAAGCGGTATAGCGGGTTGAAAAATCGTATCAATGTGAGGTTCGTAGTAATTTGCATAGCAAAGCGTGGTGTCGTAGCTTTTGTGTGTAGCTGGCAATGCAAGCATGGTGTCGCAGATTTGTGTGTAGCTGGCAATAGGTTTAGCAAGTTTGTGTGTAGTGAGCAATGCATATAGCAAAGTGTGCTGTCAAAGTGTTGGCTGTAACTAGCAATGCGTGGTGTGTAGCTAGCGATGCAGATCGTGGTGTCATAGCCATTTTTTTTAAGGAAGTTGGAAATCTTCTTTCCTCGCATCTGCGGTACCACCAATTAAGGCATTCCTTCATAGGGCAGGTTTATTTGCTCATTGGCCTAATCCCTCCCTTTCTTGCAGCCTGTTCATATCGGCGAAGTTACAGCATCACGCTGGACTATGACCTCGTTGATCACATTCCAGGCTTTGTCGGTGCTCACCATTGTTTGAATGAGTCCAGCCGGACTGACTCGCTCTCCAAGTAGCTATTCCTGCAAGCGCCTCCTGTCATTAAATCTCGCGCACTTTTGCAGTAAGTATTCTGCATTCTCTACACTGCTATTACAGTGAAGACAGAATGGTTCGTTCGCGTGCTTGAATTTGTGAAGATACCAAAACATCCAAGCCCTGACAAGAACTCTGTCAGGTTGTAGTTTACCTCTCCATGTTTTCTTGCTACCCATACTTGGATGTCGGGATCAGCGTATGCGTTCATCGAACTTTTGTAGATGCGTCACATCTACGCTTGCCACTCTATTTCGCGACGTTTTCGAATGTCTTCTCTTGTACGCTGACCTCCACTGCATTGTGGGTTTGTGAGGTTCTAATGCCATGATATCAACTGGCATCCTACCTGCTATGACTCCTGCCGCATCGGCATGGAGACTGTCCGAAATGCTCAACATATTCTGAGCGACTGAAGTCTGTACGCTGCTGTAACTCCTAACATGTAGCTGGCGCAAGAAGTCGCCGAGTGCCATTAATATCGACGTATTGACCCTTGCTTGCAGTTTTCGTATCGGCTGCCCAGTACTGGTCAATATCCTCCTTTTCACTGGCATCTCTCGGATGCTCCTTGAAATTGTGCCTGTGATCCAGCAGTATTCCGAGGTATTTTATATGTGAGCTCGATGTGATGATATGTCCGCCGACTCGGATTGTCACTCTTTCTACCTTTTTCCTGCTACTTATCAGTACAACTTCGCTTTTGTGATCCGCTAGCACTAACGTGACTTCATGCAGCCAATCTCTGACATCCCGGATAGTTTCATCACATTTTTGCGTTACATCCTCGATCGCGAAGTTGCTAGAGTTTTAAGCGACCTCAGCATACACAAAACTGCTGGACCAGATGGTATTCCCTCATTACTTCTGAATAGGTGTTCTTCATCGCTGTCATTACCATTGCGTAGGCTTTTCTACTTATCCTATTCTTCTACAATCTTACCGAGTAATTGGAAAACAGAAAAAAAAAGGCGAACTATCGTGTATCTCTTCGTATCGACCAATAGCACTAACGTCCCCTTTTTCTAAGGTCATGGAAACGCTGGTTAACTGTCTGCTTATGAAATATCTTAAATCACGAGACTTACTCAATGACCGCCAATATTGTTTCCGTGAACAACGTTCCACTGGTGATCTAGTGGCATGTCCTAACAAAAGTGGAATGATGAAAGCAAAGTTGTTGCAAGGGCATTTGACAGAGTTTGGCACCAAGCTCTCCTGTCTAAAATGCGTGCATTTAAAATCAATGGAACCCTGCTTCAATGGATCAGAACCTATCTTTCAAACTGTTCAATCCAAGTTGTGCTGGACGGTTTTAAGTCTGATATTTGTCGCAGCTGTCCCTCAGGGTTTTGTTCTTTCTACGACACTCTTTCTTATTTTCATTCTAATCCTAATTCTAATCCTATACATTCCTTCGCTGACGACACTCTTAGCTTCTCTTATATGTTCGTAGGTTCACGCATTTTCTCTTCGGATGTGGAACTAGAACAACAGCGTATGTTAAGCTCGTTTAATTCTGACCTTGACAGAATAGCAAAGTGGGGAGAACACAATAGAGTCAAATTTAATAATCAAAAACCCAATGCTATCTTCTTTTGTTGAAGCGAAATAGTAACATTCCATTCCATTATCCATGAATGGAACTTGCATCGAGGAAACTGAAAATCTAGCAATTCTTTGTATGTATGTCAACGACAAGTTTCGTTGGAATGACCGCATATTCAACGTCGCAAAAAATGTTGCAAAGTGCCTTGGCTTCCTAACACGATGCAAGAAATATTTCACTCCCTCTGATTCTAGCCTATTTAACCGAAAAAGTCAAAAAGATTCAATAGAAAGTTAAAATATTGTATGACACATCACCGCTAAAGATTGTTAACTTTTAAAAATTAAAATTAAAAATACTGATGTTTAAGTTAACCTTTCGCAGCATACGGGAAATAGGTTCGTTAGAGCCGTACATGGTGCGGTGTGTCGGTAGATAGAAGAGAAGTGGGCAACGTAGATTACGGGGGTTAGTGTTAAAAAAAATTGAGTTATATAAAGACGCGCAGTCGATGGAGCCTAGAAGGAGACGATGTATAAAAAGGATGTCAGCAGTGTCTCTGCGTTCCTCAAGTGTTTTTAAGTTTATGAGGTTTAGGCGATCTTGGTAGGGGTGCAGGATAAGGTAAGCCCCGAAGAGCAAATCGAAGAAAACGATGTTGGGCGCTCTCAATTCTAGACACATGAATTTGAAGATAGGAGGACCATGCTTGACTAGCGGGCGGACTAGAGGGATCTAGTCACATAAGGGTTGGAAAATTCTTTGGACCACCGTTTGATAAAACCAAGTGATGAGTTAGCTTTAAGAATGATTCCATTAATATGAGAACGGAAATTTAGATACGAGTCGCACAATATACCGAGGTCATGAAAAGATTGCACGCGGGAAATGGGTTGGTCATGGTGATGGTAATGTCTGGGAGGGGGTTGGTTGCACTTACGTGATAAGGTAATAGTTTGGCATTTGGTGATATTGAGCTCTAAGCAATTTTTGAGGCACCAGGTCGAAAAACTGTCTAGGTCTTTTTGAAGGAGACAAGAGTCTTGTGGAGAAGGAATTGGCTTGGAAAATTTGGTATCGTCAGCACAGAGAGAGAGAGGGAGGAGTTTTTGATGACCCTATCGAGATCATTTATAGTATGAATGAAGAGAAGGGGGTCTAGATGGCTGCCTTGTGGTACACCAGAGGTTGCCATGAAAGTGGTTGAGATGACGGACCTGAAGCGAACACTATAAAGACGGTTTTCTAGATAGAAATATATCCATTTTAACAATATAGGTTGAAAGCCGAGGGCAAATATTTTAAAAAGAATTAATTGATGAGATATCTTATCAAAAGCCTTACTGAAATCAGTTGCAACAACGTCGACTTCATTGTCGTTCTCTAAGGCAACCCGCACAAACCGGTTTGACTAAATTTTTGAACAGTACATAATGGTTTAAACTTACAAGCGGCTACATTTCAAATAATCTAATAAATCATATAGCCTAAAAGTATGCTATTCAAACGTGTTTAATGCTAATTCAGTGCCTATTTTTAGTATGTAGTACGTACATTGCGATTTATCTTAGGATTCGTATTCAATTATCTGATCTACTAACTACTTTTCATAACAATATGTTAAATTTTATCATGTCGATCATTATAACTTAAAAAATATCTGGCCTTTTAAGATCAGACCACCCTATGATCCCTATTATCTAGAGCAGTAAAAAAGTAAAAACTAAGGTTAATAAGCCAAAATAAAGAAGGACACTAAATGTAATACTTTATACAGATGCAGACTTATGCTTTCTCAAAATTCGTATCTACCCACAATAGCATTCATTTTCATTTGAACAGACAATTTGCTTTTTAAATACGAGTATGCACTTATAGTAAATTGCATTTCAGTCACATCGATGCACACACAACAAGATGACGTTTCTTCTTCTGTCTGCCACATGCATATGTACGTCGTCGAGCATTCAAATGGAAAACCTTGACATTCGCTGTCATCGACAATTGCCTCCTCAGCCGAATGTAACCCAAATATTTCTCATCTGAATATGACACAAGAAACTTGTCTTGATAATAAGTGAATGTCATTGCCAGATTGTGCAAACTTTCGATGTACAAATATACCGTGAGATATACTTGAGTTGTTACATTGCTACAGTTTTATATCTATTTATGGGTGTTCTTCTTGTAGTTAGATATATTTGTAGTTAGATACATTTGTGCACTACTACTTTAAGCTAAGGTGTATTTGGCAAAATAAAATCTCCTTTAGCGACACTATTGAATGCAATTAAATTCACTTGATATTCTGCCAGCTTAATGGCTCTGCTTACATTATCTGATTGAAATCCGCTCGTTTAACAGCAGCATAGCGGAAATATTTGCAGTGTCTCTTGCGATTTCCGTCTAGCCCGTCGAATTTGCAACTTGCCAAGGAGGTTTTTGTGCTTGAAAGGAGGCTTTGCTGTTATTTATAAATGTCTGTTTTTTCATCTAATCATCGGATCCATTTGTTTACATATAAATTATTGGAGTATTCTAGATGTTGAATTCGTATCTTTCAGATTTCAACACAACATCTGCGAGGCGGTGCACCGAGGCCGTCAAATTTTGTCGCCTTTGTCTGTTTCTCCATCCTTTGTGACTCAATTTTGGTGATCTAGCAAGTACTACAACCATCCACCAGCACTTAACTCAATATTTTAACGGAAGATTATTCTTTCTTGGTAGGAAAACGGTCCTCTGCGGCTTCGATATGATTTGTATGATAATTGAGATCAGGATTGCGGTTTTTATTCTCATAAGCTTGGTCTTACTTACTTAGTTACTTACTTACATGTTGATTTTCAAACCCTTAGCCATCAGCCGAATAGGAGAAATAACATGTGGTGTGTAAGAACGTTGCGTATCAATTAGATGGAAGTGCGATCAAATCTACTCTCGGCGGCCGTCGGTAATTTTTCCCCCGAAAAGGAAAAGCTAGCAACCTAGGTTAGTCCGTTCTAAGTAAGGTCGTATCTAAGACGAGGCTTATTATTTACTTAGAATTTAGTGCCGTATCCGAAAGGCGAATTGAGAAGCTTTCATGGACAATTTTTACTCTCGGACGTTTGTCAGAAATTCGCGAGAGCCAGGACCGTGAAATAGATTTTCGGTCTTTCTGCAATTTGAACCTTCGCTCAGAAGTCCAACACACTCACCACTAGAGCAACCGTGCCCATTGTTTAAATATAAAGGTGATATAACAATAATCCAAGAAATGTGGTGGACGGAAATGATGTTTTACACAAATCAGGATATGACTATACCACATAGCTACAGTAAAAAAATTTTATTTTATAATTTGCGCACGCGTGGCGGCAGCCAAGTCGATACCGCAGAAGGGTTCAGGTCATATTCTAACCCAGCCGTAGCTGGTTTATCTGCAAATTCGTTGCCTTCAATTCCTTGATGACCAGGAACCCAACCGGGTTAGAAAACCTTAACATTTCGCAGGATTTTTGACGACGGTGATTCCGTGGTCATTCTTGTCGTTAAAGCACCTTGCGAGAATTGCTAGATTTTTAGTTTCCTCGATGCAAGTGCCATTCATGGATAATGGCATTGATTTTGAGGTTCGCTTAGACGTCAGGAGACAGCACTGAACTTTGGAAGCGTTATATTGTAATTTATTGCTTTCTCCCCATTTTATTATACTGTCCAGGTCAGAAACTTATATGAGAAGCTGAGAGTACTGTCGTAAACGAAAGAATAAATTGGATTAGAAGTTATGAAGAAGAGATCATTATTAAAAAAACAACCCATAAAAATTACAATTTTTCATCTAAATTCTCTAATCGCAGAAATTGATATGGGAGCCCCTCGATCCTGGGCCATTTTTTTTTTTTTTTTTTTTATTGTAGGAGAAAATCATCGAAACAGACATTTGACATCAGATGTTAAAATTGAAAAAGCTCAGATCATTTTATTCTGAGCACTTAGAGCACGCTCATACTCTGAGCAAATAAGAAACACGAACATTTATCTTGAGAACTCTTTGACTGCTCTGAACTAATTTATGAAAACGCCAAATGACAGAATATTGTGAAAACTTGTTGTTCTATCTGTAAGTTGATATCGACAACAAAAAAACGACATCAATAAAAATACAATTCAGTTAATAAAAAATGTAAGTTGAAGTAAGCATAAAACATGTATGTCTCGTTTCATTTGCTGGGTTCATTTGTGCGTGCGCTAAGATTTCTCTCTCTCTCTCCACCACCAACAAAACCATGCAGCGCAGCCGACTGCGCAGCACACACCGCACAAAGTCCATAAAGGGCGACGAATATCTGATGCCAGTACAGATATTTAAAAAATGTATAAGGGCCTTGCGGCCGAACCCGGGACCCGATCACTACCAAATTTTCGAAAAAGTATTGTTTATTGGGTATACACATGTGTGTAAAATTTGAAGAAAATCGGGTAAATTTTTTAAAGTTTTTGTTTGGGAGCCCCCCGACCCCGCAGCCCGAGGGGCCTCAAAATTGAATAGAAAGTGTTGTCTCCGGAAATACGCATGTGTGCAAAATTTCAATAAAATCGGGCCATGGGAAGTGGGTTAAAAATTGATCGCAAGAATCCACGACAGACGACCGACCGACGACCGACCGACGACCGACCGACGACCGACCGACGACCGACCGACGACCCACGGGCAAGTGAAGTTAATATAGAGAATTTAAAAATAGAAATAAGTTAACAATAAAAACAGTTAGTTCTTTGATGTATGCAAAAGAAATATCAAACTTATATTTAAGTTATTGATTCAAAATCAATATTTTTTATAAATGTAAATATATATGAATATGAATATTAATATCAATATGCATTGACTTTTTTATTTTAATTTATTATCCTGAAGATTGAAATTTTATGAAAATTCATAAATTTGTTATTATGTTGGAACACGAAAATGATTTCAAAAATATTTCAACAGTGGTCCATTTTGGTCCATTTTTGTTTTTAATTTGGTCCACAGAATTTTTTTCTAACGGCAACCCTGGTTCTACTGGAGATTTGATGGCATATTTCACCGAACAGTGGAACCGTTCTTTTCATCAATTTGGTGTAAGTAAAGCTGTTGCACTCGGCGTTTGACATCGTTTGGGATCAAGCTCTTTTGTCCAAAGTGCGTGCTTATGGGGTGGATGAAAAACTGCTTGATTGAATCAGAAGCTATCTTTTGGACCGCTTAATTCAAGTTTTCTTGGACGCTTTTAAGACTGAAATTCATCACATAAATGTTGGTGTTCCCCAGGGCTCTGTTTTGTCCCCGAAACTCTTTCTCATTTTTAAATTCTCTATATTAACTTCACTTGCCCCCGTGGGTCGTCGGTCGTCTGTCGTGGATTCTTGCGATCAATTTTTAACCCACTTCCCATGGCCCGATTTTATTGAAATTTTGCACACATGCGTATTTCCGGAGACAACACTTTCTATTCAATTTTGAGGCCCCTCGGGCTGCGGGGTCGGGGGGCTCCCAAACAAAAACTTTAAAAAATTTACCTGATTTTCTTCAAATTTTACACACATGTGTATACCCAATAAACAATACTTTTTCGAAAATTTGGTAGTGATCGGGTCCCGGGTTCGGCCGCAAGGCCCTTATACATTTTTTAAATATCTGTACTGGCATCAGATATTCGTCGCCCTTTATGGACTTTGTGCGGTGTGTGCTGCGCAGTCGGCTGCGCTGCATGGTTTTGTTGGTGGTGGAGAGAGAGAGAGGGAGAAATCTTAGCGCACGCACAAATGAACCCAGCAAATGAAACGAGACATACATGTTTTATGCTTACTTCAACTTACATTTTTTATTAACTGAATTGTATTTTTATTGATGTCGTTTTTTTGTTGTCGATATCAACTTACAGATAGAACAACAAGTTTTCACAATATTCTGTCATTTGGCGTTTTCATAAATTAGTTCAGAGCAGTCAAAGAGTTCTCAAGATAAATGTTCGTGTTTCTTATTTGCTCAGAGTATGAGCGTGCTCTAAGTGCTCAGAATAAAATGATCTGAGCTTTTTCAATTTTAACATCTGATGTCAAATGTTTGTTTCGATGATTTTCTTCTACAATAAAAAAAAATGGCCCAGGATCGAGGGGCTCCCATATCAGTTTCTGCGATTAGAGAATTTAGATGAAAAATTTTAATTTTTATGGGTTGTTTTTTTTGTCTTGATAAGTGCATAATCTGAGAATTTTCTCTCGGCAGCAGCAGAGCTATGTGGCAGACTCATCAAATCAAATACAAACTCGCATAGCTCATTAAAAACTTTTTCACCCAAACCATTAGTTATCATTTTAACTCTACTCCAAAATTCCTCTGGACTTTCACCTTGTTCTATTTTTTGACATTTTAAAAGCATCATTTGAGAATGTATGAGCTCAACATCGTACTCAGATGTATTTGAAAAACTTTTTAACAACTGAAGTGAAGGTGTTTTCGGATCAATGGCGTGTTTGGGGTGAATATAGGAGCACAAAAGCTTGAAACGCGAGTCTCTAAATTCAAATCTATTTAAAATTTGCGTTGAAAGTTCTATGTAAAAATTTAAAATATTTTTCTTAATTCTTAAAACATCTACATCGGATAAGTCTAAATTAATCATATGATCTTCTGCTTGAGATCCTATATAAATATCTTTTATATCAATAAAATTATTAAAATCTTTTAAATTAACGTCTCCTATACAATTTAAAGATTGCATATAATCAATTTTCATAAAATGACATAAAATACCTTTGAAATTAGTTTCCATCGTTTCATATAGTATATGCAACCGAATACCTTCAGACTGGAATTCTGTATTCATTCTATTTATAGTTTTTAATATAAAAGATAGGAAATAAAAGTATATTTTGTTATCGAGCTTATCCATTTCTTCTGCAAGTTCTTTAGATTTGATAGCATCGAACTCTAGCGTATTTGAAATAAAGTAAAGTTGCAGTGCACTCCATTGTTCCAAAATTCGATTAATGTTGTCCTCTAAACATAACCAACGCGTTGAAGAAAAAGCAAGAATTTTATGTGGCTTAAGTGCTAACGACTCCTGGAATTCTCTAAATTCCAAAATTTTTTTCGAACTATGGGAAAAAAAGTTGTGAATATTCTTGCACAAACGTTCTATGGACATTGGAAGTGTTTTGCTAGCATGCGAAGCACAAAGATGTAAGGAATGGCAAATACATCCCATCCAAAATATATCTGCATTAATCGACTTGAATTTTGCACGTAGCCCATTTTGTTGCCCAGCCATTACACTTGCATTGTCAGTTCCTAAGCCGATTAGATTTTTAAGCGGTATGTTACATTCATTAAAGAAGTTTTTGAGTGTTTCAAAAATGTAATTTGCATCACTCTTTTCTAATTGTAAAAGTCCTAAAAACGCGTCTTTTATTTTTAACAGCTTTCGGTCAAAGAATCGAGCAACCAAAACTAGTGCCTTACAGTTACTTATATCTGTCGTTTCATCGACTATAAGCGAAAACTTATTTTTGACGAGATTCAAAACAACATTTTCTTTCCCCTTTTGTCCTAAATACTCTGCTAGACCCACGGACTTTGTTCTTTTGCAATGGATTCCATTGGCTATTTTAGAGTCTGGACAGCACGTTTTTAATAGATCCGGCAAATAATCCATCAAGGATAATGAAAGATTATGCAATATGCAAAACATAACCATGTTTAACTCTGCTGCTTTCACATTCTTTTTAAAATTCATTTCGTTTTTGTTGCAGAAGGATTCAATATTTAACTGTTTTTCGGCTAATCTGACATTTTTACTGTGAAGCAGGTTTTTGTTATGGCGGCTTAAGTGACCTGAGTGGTTTTGTAACGATTTATTGCAAGCCTTGCAAAATGCCACGCAATTTTTTTGAATAATCCATGGATATATTTTTATCCATTCTTCGTGAAATGCTCGCTCAGAGGTCTTTACAATTTTTCTCTTCTTAGTCGTTTTTTCCTCTGATTGTTCTTCGGAACTTGATGAACTGTACACATAATTTAAGTTGTTTAAAAATTTGATCTAAAAATAATCCTTAAAACAATTTACATATTATCCTCAATAACCGAGGTAGAACTTCTAGGGGAAGATAAGTTGTTTTTTTTCGCCGGAGTTTTCCTAACAGCCTCTGGTTGTCTTACAATAAATCTATTAAAATAGTATATATATATAAATATGTTAAAATATGCAACCAAAAACGAATTAAAAATTAATTTACCTATCCATGATAACTATATTAATTTAAGCATTAGTAGAACATGAACATAAACACAATGAGACCAAAAGACCACGAATTTATTGCAAGTGTAACTTGTGGACTTGTGGTACTTTTGAAATACCAAAATTTCAAGTTCTTCAAGTTGAAGGGAATCTAAAAATGGAAATAAACATACCTTTTTACTTATGGTACTAAATAATAAATTAAACGACACTTACGGTTATTTTTCGAAAATATTCCAAACAAAAATGTTCATTAATTTTGGCTTTTTTTTTAAACGGAGAAGGAAAATATTTTTGCACAACAGAAAGCACACAAGACAAAAATATAATGCACAAACACAACACACAACGAAATATTACGATTTACGAATTACGATTTATGCGACGCCGACCGCTACTGCTACTGCTGTGTGCTGTCATCAAAACCTTCTCTATAGAGAAGGTTTTGGCTGTCATAGTAGTCTAATCAAACGAAAAAGTGAAGAGAGGAGGAGAACAATAAAAATTACAAATGAAGGAAAAAAGAAACGTCGAAGAAATTCATGGACAAGTTCACCTGCTTTGAAATTAAAGCCGAGTAAGCACTAGCTCGTTGTCAGTTATTGCGTTTACGTAATTCTAATTCTATAATCATAAACTCCTAAAGTCTTGCAATCTTGGATTATTTATTTATTTAGTAAAAATGGACCACATTTCTGGCAAATGGACCATTGGACCATATTTTAGTTTATCTTGTAAAATGGACCACATTTGGTCCAATTGGACCAAAACGGCAACCCTGAGTAGAACGTTGACCACGAAATCCTTACTGCCGGTCACTGCTATCATTGCCATCTTATCGCATCGATGTTATCAGCAAATAACTGCCGACTATGTATCAAACTGCATTTAATTACATTCTTTGACATTTTTTGACGATAATTCAATTCTGCATACACAAGTAGTTTCGAATTGAGTTACAAATACTTGGAGTTAATTTTTAAACTTTGTACAAGAAAAAAGAAACTTAATCTTTTATCCCATTTGGTGGTTGACTTTACATTCCATTTCCACCCCATAATTCTTGAACTCGGCTCTGTAGACTGATGTTGATTATATTTTAAAGAAATATCAACGATTAAGATTTTAATTTGCCTACAAATTCATAGTAATATGCTGATTAACTTCCGGACGAGAACTAAAAGCAAAAGTTTGTGAAAATAATTTTAAGCAAAAACAAAAAAGTTCTCTAACAAATTCAATTTAGTAATTGAGCAGCAAGCAAAAACAAAGAGACGAGAAATACCGCAATGTGAATATAAATGCGATGTCTTCCTGAAGGGATGGTATTTTCCAACGCCTGCCAAAAAGTTCTCGCTACTGACAAAGGAAGAAAAAATCGTGACGGAGGTAGGACAGATGCTGAAGTGAAGTGCGGGAGCATGTATGAAACAATTCATGAAATGAAATGAAGAACAGAAATGTTAACTTCAATATTTGGTGCAATAAGGGGTATCATCACGGGAACAGTAGACCATATTTGTAATCACATCTGCTCAGTTGGGTTGAGAAATTTTACCCAAGTCGACAGAACTTTCTCTCTCTCTCTTCAAAGTACAAGCTCTTGCATCGTTAAGTAAATGCAAATATACTTGGGAGATGAGTCTCATCTTTGCTCTAATCAAGAATTAAATCCCCTTCCAGTTTTACACTATCATTGCTTTTGTAAAGACTGAAATTAGCGATGACTTTGGTTTGTATCTGCTTACATTTTGGCAACACTTAGGCCCTAGGCACTGACAAAACATGTTCACCTTTACTATGTTAAAATTTATAAAAGATAATAACCGTTCCAAGGATAAAGTTACAGTTACAGATCAGTTACACTGATCCCAAAAGTTTTGATTACTTTTATAGAAGTAAATCTGTTATGGACACTTGTTGTAGATAAACGAGAAATTCATTCGGAGAACAGGTCGAGCATGAAACATAAAGTAATCGTATATCTTAGTCAAGTTTGGTACGTGTTACAAATGAGTGGACTATTTAGAGAGAATTTCAAAAATGTATGCAACAAAAAAACTGAAGATAATTTTGTAATTTGACAGAGATATATTGGTAAAAGTTACTCAGTCTATTATCAAAGGGAAAACTCACACAAAGGAAAACGTATTTCATTGCACCTAATTCCTTCAGGACGCTTACAATTCACTGTCTGTTCTACATTTAAACGTTGTTCCAAATACGCATACGCAGCATGCATGGCAATTGGACTTTTCACTTAAAAATATAATTTAAGTTACAACCACAGCCAAGTTGTATCTTAATAAGTGAAACCAAATTTATGCAGAAGCATTTTCCAGTTTACCTGAGATTGGTAATACAGTGCGTAGTATGGCATATCCTGACAGTTACTGTCTATTGCATTACATTTAACATTAACTCATTATAGTGCGACATTAAGAACAACTACTTCTACTTTATTTGATTTGTGTTTGTGTTTGTGTGCCATGACTTTGTCATTGAAATTTAATTTAGGTATTTGTCAGCAATTTAGAACTGTGCTGCGAATGTGTGTTTTTTCTCAATTGATTTAAATTTAATATAATATTTGAATTTAAGTTTGTATTTGGCAAACTGTCAAACATTTAAAAACAGTTTACAGAAAAAATTATTGCTTAAAAACTCATTCCAATTATTAGCGAAACGTGAAGAACAAAGTTGTTATCGGACGATCCCAAGGAAATGAAAAAAATACCCAAGTCTTTGTACAAATTGGTATGTTGTGGAACTCTACAATTACAAATATTAACATCGCCTGCCTGTGGGTTAAAATCAGATCATTCGTTGATTTGCGTACGATTAAGCCACACTGATATATGGGCCAATGAAAACTTTAGTGTATGAAGCTATATTTTACACTGTTATCAACCACGATAATTGCTGTACGTTCCTATAATCTCCCTTCTTATGAGTGGAAGATAACTCTTCTCCAGTCTTCTGGCATCGTTTTTTTGCTCCCATACTTGCACTATTAGTTCATGAATTGCTTGGTGTCGTACGGTTCCTCCAGATTTCCCCCGAGTGAACCGCTGTATCTTACTTTCTGGTTGGTTTGATACTTGGTCAAACTCGGAAGATAAAAGGGGCAAGGCTGCTAGTACTTAGAATGTCTAGAACTGGTACTGTCTTCGTATGTACGTGCCTGCGATAGTTTCTATCCTGGGCGGCCTAGGATATTACAGGTCGTATTCTAGTGACAAATGATGGGTTTCGAGGTTCCGGACGCCTTGTAGATAGTAGCCAGATCAGAGGAAGTGCAATATTTCTTACACCGGGTTAGGAAACCTAAACATTCGCAGCGACGGTAAATATGTGGTCATTTCAACGAAGCTTTTCGTTAACGCACATATCGAGAATTGCGAGATTTTAAGTTTCCTCGATGCAAGTGCCATTTATGGATAATGGCATGGGATTTGGGATTCGCTTAGACGACAGGAGACAGCATTGGGTTTTGGAAGCGTTAAATTCTACTCGATTGATTCCTTCGCATTGTATTATGCTGTCTAGATCAGAATTTAACCGAGCTCCACGTGAGAAGTGGAGGGACGTTCCATCAGCAAAAGAGTGAATTGGATTAGAAGAAAAGAAGAAAAGACAAAAGAGCTTCATGCCAAACTCTGTCAAATGCCTTAGAAATATCGAGCTCAACAGCTTTCCTTCCACCAAATTGATGCAAAGACCGGTTCCACTGTTCGCTGAGATATACCATCAAGTCACCAGTAGAGCGTTACCCACGAAATCCGCACTGCCGGTCAATAAGGATTTCGTTGGTTTTAAGATATTTCATGAGCTGAAAAAGAATGGATGTAAGTGCTATGGGTCGGTACGAAGAAGAAGACGACGACTAGCCTTTTTTGGATATGGGCTGGACAAATGATGTTTTACCACTTCTCGCGAAGAGTCCAGAAGAAAAGGATAGATGGAAAAGCTTACGCAATGGTAATGCCAGCTTGGAAGAACACCTCTTCACAACTAATGGGAAAATATCATCTGGCCCAGCGGATTTGTAAGTGTTGAAATCTTTTAAAACACTAGCAACTGCACGAGTACGAATGAAAATCAGTCAAATAGAGTGTTCAATACTATGAGGTGCAGTCGGCAGCAATGCACAATCTGGAAGCGTGGAGGTAGCTGCAAACAGATTGGCCTTGTCTGTAGAGCTGACAACTGTAATGTCATTATAAATGAGCATTGGAATCGACGACGAGTAATGATGAGCAAACGCAAGACCAAGACCATTTCATCTTGGTCTTGGTCTTGCATTCGTGCCTTTAGTCTTGGTGTTCGTCTTGGAGCCTAAGTCTTTGTCTTGGTCTTCCGGTCTTGCTGATAAAATTCTTGCATACTTTTTTGAATAATATCTTTGAACACAACCGATGTTACTGTAGATCCCATAGTTTTTGGGATCGCTGATATGAATAGTGGATTCATGATCATATTTGGCTCTACAACCGGTGTTCTGGCCTTCCGCAATTGGCATACCTAAACTCTGGGCGTCCTGTTCTACGCCATCCTTCTAGCGTAGGCTTGCCAGCTTCGCTGTCGTGTTCCATATATATTGTATTATTCTTATATTAGCTATTTTCTGTGTGTTGTGCGGAAATACAAAAAAGAATTTCAAAAAACATTCCACATTCGCGTAACAATATCTCCAAACTGACCAGTACATTCGGCGAAATACTGTCCCATTTGATCAGGGGTCGTATTCTTGCTTTTGCAGTAAATGTGAAGTCAGAGTACACTTGTTCCAACTTACAATCGAAAGAGTGAAGAACAATTTCTTAAAATCTGCTTACATCTATAACTTAACTTGTTAGTGGTACATTAGTCACTTGTGTCTGGTTCAAACCACGCATTTGTTTATCATTTTAATAAATTTCATCTTTTTCTGCCCAATACGTATGTAAATATTTTAAAATTTACATACTCGTTGTTTGTGATTTCTCATTGAAATTCGAAACACCAAAGACATCAGCTCTCTTCTTACAAAGAAATAAATAATCATCGCAGATGTCTGTAAACAATTTTCTTTTTATTTGAAAAACTGAGATTATAAGTGAAGCTTATCCAAAGTAGACAGTGAAGAATTTTTGTCGCCAGTTTTTATATCGTTTGGGTTTGTGGATATTTCTTGATAGATTATATCCTCAGGCACATAGATAAAAAAATAAAACAAAATTTAGTTAATCAAGAACAACAACCAAATTGCCCTCAGGTAGTAAAAAATCTGACAGTAGACGACGACCGACTTATGACCATCGTTTTACTAGACAACGTTTACCTATTTACAGATATTCTGGCTGGCTGCGTATAAGATAGATTTTCTTATATGCGTAGAAGTTTTGAGTGCGACAGCCAAGTCCAAATAACGCAAAATTAAATTACAAAAATAGAACTCAAATAGTGACCATTTGTTAAGAAATGAGCACTTAATAGAAAATGGAAATATTTTTTACATCATCAAGAATTTGAATGTGAAAATTAATTTATGTAAATGAGCGACGCAATCTAATAATAAAGTGATTTAATAGATAACATCAAAGGCGATTAGTCTTTCAGGGATAAATGGAAAGAAAATTATGTAACGCGCAAATAATGAGTTTGGAAAATAAGACCGTCAACAATCAACTACAACGTAAAATTGTCACTACTGTTTTTTTCTCGTTGAACGAAAATTTTGTGAATAAATTAATGTCATTCCAAAAATAAGCAGGATGCAAAACACAACTGCGATTTAACCATGTCGTTTGGTAGCAAAATGATGACGTCTTTGAGAATCACCAAGATAGAAAGCGACTTTGTTAACATTGTTGTAAAAATAAACGTTTGTTATCACCATCAGCATTGTACCGCCAATTACGCAAGTCACTCGCTCACTTACGCACGCACGCACAAATATAAGCCTAAAATCATTCAAAGCTTTTTCGTGGATGTTAATGTTGATGGAGAAATATTTTCGTTGCTAGACAATTGACATTAAATTTAATATCCGCACACCACGAGACATTGACGAGGTGCCAGAAAAATTAAAACATCTAATAGAATATAGTTGGGTCATAAACTAGGGACCCGTTTATAACGGGCTGCTGCCACACTCGTGTGTAAAGAATTCAATTGTATACAGAAAATTATGGACTTTCGATAAATCGCACAGCTTCCTTAGATGGGACTTTTGATAGCAAAACACCATAGGATAGTCGTAAAATTGCTTTTTAACTAAAATATTGATATACGAGGGGGTAATAAAAGAAGACTTGGAAGCTTAAAAAATGCTTCTATTTCTTACATAATTATCTTTAAGCTCAATGCAATGCTTTAATGAAATGCTCAACTACTTTCACCTTGGCTCTAATGTTATTTCATCGCTTTTGAAAAAAAAAAGATTTCCTTAAGGCCTAAGCTTACTGCGGTTTCGATGACGTCTTTATTGGTTGAAAATATTTGTCCTCGATTTTATTTAACCTGTTTCCCAGGTGAAGTTCAAAATCAACGACAATCAAAATCGATACCCTTCCCGGACTTTTTACTACTTTATAGAGAACTTAAATTCATATGAACAGTTTAGTTTAATTGTTTAAACAAATTGGTTATATCAATATTTCTAAGCTAAAGTGATATTTTTGATTAAAAATCCGCCCAAGCATACAAGCTGGCCAGCTTAGCGCTTAGGTAATGGAACTTAAAGAAGTATCATGAATCTGAAGCAACTAATGATATCGCTTAAGTGTTCCGGCAAAAGGCAACTAATTAAAGTTTAAGTTTCTTTATACCATTTGCATAGAACTACTACAGAAACTAGAATGGTACCCTGAGGAATGCCAGATAGACAGTGCTGTGTATTACTCATGCTAATGATTAAGTTCCTGGATTTAAAGAGTCTTGACCGACTATAGTAGGCTTTGTTGTCTTTAAGCAACCGTGCGGGTATTTCTGGTTTCATGCTGTTATCGGCTGCTACAGTTGACCCGAGATAGTTAAAGAATTGCACTACTTTAAATTCTGGCTTTACTATTTTAATTGCGAGTCCAATGTTGGATCTTCTACTCGCAGACGTGGCCACCATGTACTTTCTTTTGCTCTCATTTATGTGCAGCCCCAGATTTCGTGACGCCTGCTAGATCTGGATAAAAGCTTCCTGTACAGCTCTTGGTTTCTACTAACGATGTCAATATCATTTGTGTAAGCCAGTATCTGAATGGACTTATAGAGGATTGCTCCTCTCGCCGTTACGTCATAGTCTTGGATCAATTTCTGCAACGCCAGGTTGAAGAGGACGCAGGCTAGTCCATCCCCTTCTCGGAGCCCGTTATAGATGTTGAATGGGTTTGATAGTGATCCGAATATTTTTACTTGGCTTTTAACATTGGTCATGGTCAACCTACATAGTCGTGTCAGTTTATTTGGGATGTCGAATACACTCATGGCTTTATAAAGATCTACTCTGCCTATGCTATCATAGGCGGCTTTAAAGTCTATAAAAAGATGGTGTACTGAATTTTGAAACTCTAGACATTTTTCCAACACCCAGTAGTTGTTGATTTGGGATGAAGCCACACTGGTAGAATGCTTTTTACATCATATTGAGGGCAGGCATGGAGTTTCCCGTTCGACTGATTCAAGGAATTTTTCTATTTCGTCATCTAGGTGCGTGAATGTTTATAAGGGTTCTGTTTTTAATTCTGCTCCACACGCGAATGGTGCATAGCTGTTCATCTAATGCTTTAACGCCCATAACGGTGCGTTTCATTCTTTTGCTGACTAGAAACCCCACCCCGAGCACATGATGTCTTGCCTGACAGCTGTAATGTATATGTGATATTCTGTTTTTTTAAGACACCATTCCCCGTCCACTGCATCTCCTGAATTGATCTTATGTCAGCATTATATTTGGACAGGGTATAGGCTAGCTCCTGTGCAGCTCGAGCTCTATACAGTGAGCGTACGTTCCATGAGAAAATTCTTAAATCTTTTAGCCTTTTTCGTTGCCGAGGTCGTCGTCGTTCATCATTGAGTCCGAGGTTAATTTGGGGTTCTGTAATAATGGTTTTTACGGGCAAGGTTATTGGCCTCGCGCCAACCTTACTTTGAAGGGACTATCCCGATCATTTCGCTTTTCCTGTATTGGAGGAAAATTACCCGTGTATGTATATTTAGTTGTAATTCAGTCTAAAAACTAATTTACCTTAAATGCCTAATATTATGCAACGTTAAATGTAGGTCTTTCATTCATAAGCGATAGGTCTTTCGGTCATAAGCGATTTCTGAAATAAACGGAAAACTTTAACTTTGCAAACCTTTAGGCTAAAAAAAATCGATAGCGATGCGTAGTTTGAGAATTGTTTTCAGTTTCCTCAGGTGTAGTAACCGCTATTAATTAAAAAATTACGGCATCGCAAGCCGAGCGCTAACAAATTGTTTTAAAACAAAAACGACACGACAAACAAACGGTACAAACGTACACGCGCTCGCTGAATAAATGTTCATGTCATCTAAATATAAGCATCCGCCTTCGGGCTCGCAACAAAATCCCATTTTCAAATATGTCCATAATTTTCCAAAACTCGTTTAAGAAGAAAAACACTGTCATTGTAAATTGGAATTTCGCTAATTGGGATCTTAATTTGGGATTTTTTTTTTGTTTGGGATTTTGTATCAATGGGTTTTGTGTGATTTTGATTTTATTACTATCCCCATGAAAAGTTTCGCTACAAAAAAAAGTTGACTAATTCCTAGTTGCATAGTTTATTGTTGTTATGCAGATGGGTGAAAATCTCTGTTCAGCTGTCTTTTTACTTTACATTTTATAATCTAAAGTTGGGAGCAATTAATTTAAGTCGAAGGTAACATTTGAAAGAACTTTGAAATAATTAAAAAGAGGGACAAAACGGTCCCTGTCTTAATAGCGAGAAAAACTGCAAACTTTATTGTTTTGTGCATAAAGCAGTCTCCTTTACAAGAACAGGATATTCTTAGCATCAGCTGTGTTGCTGTTTTAAGTTTCCATAGAAACAGATAAGCAGTAAAAAGGACTTTTCGGAAACTACACTGAGTAAGTGTTACCTTGTCCTGAATTCTGAATTTCTTGTCATTTGAATTTTACATTGAGCAGTCGACAATGAATTAAAATGTAACGCATACGCCTGGGTGCCTGATTGGCAGAAGTTTCAAATATTAATTAATTTTAAATTGGTTCTCTCCCTAATTTGGGGGTAGAATCTTTATTAAAAACACAAAAATGTTATCATTTTAAAGAGTTGGTTCCTTCAGTTTTCCAACTCGATATTGCGCATCGTTGGCATTACCCATTTCCTATGCAAGACAACGCAAAAACTTCAATGAACCGCAATCTTGATAAATGTAATGTCCTTGAGGTTTAACTCTCTTCGCATATTGATAACTTGCGATTCCTTGTAATGCATAGAATACGCCGCCCCCCTTATTTAGAACGTCCACACGAACGAGCAATAGAACTGCGAACATTTGAAAAGAGCCTTGAAACGACTCAACTGTTGGCTGCTCCCCTGCATATTTATTGGGATTGGGAAACCCCATACCCCCATTTGCAAATTTATAGGACTATTTATCATGTGACAATACAGAGTGTGCTGAGCAGAGTGAAAAGTAAAAAAGGAATTGCAAATTCATGCTCTCAGGGAATATCGCATTCAGCCAACTTCTCTCCTGTCCTTTAAATGAACATCCTGTTTGGTTTTTTTAAGCAAGTCAGGAATTATGCTTCTCTATCATTCGCCATTCCGTTATTACAAATTTTCGGTGAAATATTTTTCTATACGGATAAATAAAAGGAAATCCTTTCTTCTCCTTCGCGCAACTTTGATCGTAAATAAGTTGCGGTCCGTTGGTGTGTTCAATAGATTGCACTTTTTTCCTTTTGAGTTATGTGCCGAAGAAGGTTTTTGGTTTTTTGTATTTTAAGCAGTCTATCCTGTGTCTGATTATATGGAACGCACGCCATTGTGCACAAAAAAATTCGTCCTCGGTTGCTTAAACCACACAGGATACGCTTGTTGCGTCATTTTTAAATGGTGTTTTACAATTTTCGAATATTTGGCATAGGGAGCTGTTGGTTTATGGCAAAATAGAGTTTTTAGTAAAGTACCAAGTGCTTGAGGTATATTATTTATTTTTATTGCTTGCCAGAGACATTACCAATAACTTTAGAATTATTTTCGGCCTTTACTTTACTTTTTTATCGCCGCACCCCTGCGATTCATTGACTCCAAAACGCTTTTTCATGTTAGGACAGCTGCATTATATTGCAGGAGCGGGTTAACAAATTTTTACGTATGCAAATAATTTTGGGCACTAGCTTCTGTTTTATTGACCATATTCGTATATTTCCAAACAATTACTAAAGGCTCTAGTCAGACGAAACGCCTAAAGGGGTTCCCACACTTATAATGCTCGGCAATATGCTTGGAACAGTGTGGGCGTTAAGGAAAAGGAGGAGAAAAAAGAGATGTCTGTAAGTTTGGGTTTTGAATGTATGTGGATTATTTTGATGTGGGAAGACAGAGCATTCCACATATGTGTTGTACTGCTGAAGAAGGAATCCCTGTCTTAACTGTACGTCCGGAGATAGGCTTGAGGGCTGACTGATGAGCGCCACGAGTATTGCGGTTGAATTCAAGGAGAGGTGGCATACAGCTGGCTATTTCTCTTGAGCACCGCTGGAAGAAGAAGCGGTAAAACAGTAACAAGCAGGAAACCTTCCTACGGTGTTCAAGCGAATCTATTGATTTCGCTATATTTTCGTCACCGATGAGTTTATTCACGCGGTTTTGTATCTATCTATCTAGCTGATGCAAAGTAGTCTTAGGCGCACCAGACCATATATGACAATTGTACTCAAGTTTATGGCGAATAAAAGCCTTGTATATAGTAGCCAGATCAGAGGGAGTTAAATATTTCTTGCACCGGGCTAGAAACCCTAAACATTTCGCAGCATTTTTGGCGACGTTAAATATGTGGTCATTCCAACGAAGCTTGTCGGTTACGCACATACCGAGAATTTCGAGATTTTCAGTTTCCTCGATGCAAGTGCCATTCCTGGATAATGACATGGGATTTAGGATTCGCTTAGATAAAGCGTTAAATTCTACTCGATTGATTTCTCCCCATTGTATTATGCTGTCAAGTTCAGAATTCAACGTCCTTAGTGACAATGTTTCACAGATCTGCCGACGCACATGTTCTAATGCAGTCGTAGGGCAGGTTGACATGGCACCCGTTATTCCTTTACAGGCAATTCTTTGTAGCTTCTGAAGCTTAATTACCTTTGTCCCTTCAAGAACTTTTGGCCACAATATGATGGCCGCGTACGTGATAATTGGTCTCACCATCATAGTATACATCCAATGTATCATTTTAGGATTAAGACCCCAAGTTCTTCCGTAGAGGCGGCAACTGGCCCACAGAGTCCTAGTGGCACGTTCGATGGCGGAATTGAAATGAGAATGACTCCGAGATGTTTAACCTCACTGGAATACTTTAATGTAGTGCCTTTTATGATTATAGGTCCCAAATCGGACAGTCTTCTTTTCGTGAACGGTCACTAGAACGCGGTTTTGCAAGGATTAATGGAAAAACCTTCTTTATTGCACAATTGACATTTGCCTGACATTTGTAATGGTCGTGCTGTGCCTACCGCTAACTATGATCGCCAAATCATCAGCACTCCCCCTGAGGAGGAAGTGATGCCTCGACTTTTAAACATGGCCCTAATCCATTGGTTGGTCGAGCCCTATATACCTCTGCTACTGATTGCTCTTGCAATAGCGTCGTAGCCAGTGTTATCGAAAGCACCCTCAATGTCAAGGAAAGCACACAAAGCTTTTTTTGGAACCAAAAGTTCCTTCTATCTTTTTACCTAGAAGAAGAATCATACTTAAAAGGTCGAAAGCCAAATCTGTGAATGATGATGACCACCCTAGCAGTAAAACCAAATGGTAAAAACCTTTCGAAGCCACAAAACCCAAAAAGAAACCTGTTGATATAAGGAAGGAATCACAGTCAATGCTGAAAACATGGAGAGAACACTTTTATAGAGAATTGTGTGAAGTCCATTGCAGAGACACATTTTCCTTCAAGTCTCTTTAACACTGTCATACGCTGACGATATCTATATCGCTGGCAGCACCCAGCGGGCTATCACGTGTGCATTTTGCAAGCATTGAGGCAGAAATTATGAAATTATGGGATCCAAGACAAAGTGTATGCCAACAAAAAAAAGGAATATCTCACTCTGTTAACGATACAGTAATTAAACGAAGAATCACTCCGGTCAATCGTTTTTTTCTTTGGGCTAAGATGGCAATCATCTTCTAAAGCCCTCTCTCGGATCACTAAAAAGACCCTGTACAAGACCTTCCAGCTCTTATCCCAGTTCTGCTCTATGGCGCTGAGCCATACACTCTACCAAAAGCGGACATTTCTCGTTTCCCGTTTGAATTGACGGACTTTAAAAGAAAAGATTCAATCACGAACTATACGTGCTGTACATCGACCCAGTCAAAAACTAGGTACTTGACGTTTGGAATATATATTACTTGTAAATCAGATGAACATCAATGCTCCGGCGAAGATTTATGCAGATTACCTAAAATCTAACTCAGAGTAACATTGCGGTATAGCTGGGCCTCGCCATATATGGCGCACTGAAGTTAAGGTTGACCAGCAAAGGATAGGTGTGTGCAATTGAAGGTAGCTAGCAAAAGTGCACATTGATAGAAAATCAAAAGTCTCAAAAGGGTTATGAGAGGGCATACTGCTTTTTCGTCTGGAGAAAAACATCCCCGAACCATCACTCCTTCAGTTTTGTGAGGCATCTTTATGAGACTTTCAATTATTTTTTTTTTTGGATCCTTGGTATGAGTATTATTCTGAGCAAACTAATATGAACTAATCGAAGAAGTTCCAAAGAACGTGGTCCTGAGCCTAGAATAAGGCCAACCGCATACTAAGCTCAGCCTAGCACAGCATGGCGTAGCAGAGGTCCTTAGTGCAGACAATGTTAGATGCCGCTAAAAAGCTCAGCTACGATGTGCTGTCCTGTGCTTAATATGCGGCTGACCAAATCGTTACCCCGAAGGGGCCGCTGTATCTTACTTTATCGTCTGGTAATTTTAAGTCTGATACCGTGTTTAACTCGGTAGATTAAAGGGGCAGGGGTTCTAATACTAAGAATGACAATGAATGACGTATGAAGCGCCCCTACCGTACAACTGCAGACGGTAGTATCCCGGGCGGCCTAGGATACTAGAGCTGGTATCCTAGTGTGAAATGATAGGGTTCTCGGTTCCGGACGAAAGTGCTGCCAGGGTCTGATTTGCAATCGTCCAGGCACTCATTCTGAAAGAGCTGAGTCCCTTGATGTCAGACCTCACCAAGGTCGCGTTGGTACCGCGGGAATTGTCCGTGCCCACAGATTAAATAAGGCCGAAGGTTCGACCGGTCTTAGGACAATTGTGGTTTAGGACCCAGCTAGTTCTTGCGATGCAACGCGGGGGCTGCGGTTTATTCTCGAAAGAGAGGACTGCTGGGTGAAGTGACTTATTCTCACGAGTATGCTTAATGGCGCAAGCTAGGAAAGCGCGGGGCTCACGTTCCAACTCACCAACGATGACCTAAGCGTTAAGGGAACATTCAGTTTCTCTGTACTGGTTTCAGCTCTCATAGTCCAGTTGTTACCAGGCTTATCTCACTTAGTTTGCCGAAATTATTTTTCCCAGTGGTTTTATAAGATCGTTCCAGATATCTGTCGATATTTCGAATCGATCCAAATCCTTGGAGGACCAAAAAGCGATGTCTTGTTTGCCTTCATTTCTGGATAATGGTTTAAATTTTATGGCAACCTGGGGAATAAAACAGCCTAGCCGAGCAGTTAAATTGGGTTTTTTTTTTAAATAATCCAAGCGTATGTGTATACAGTACCCAACATTGACACGTTGTAATGCAATTATGTGCTTACTGTCTTTGTGTCGTGCATAAGGATTAATGTTACCTTCTCGTATTCCACCATATATTCAAGCAATGATGTAATGTAATTATAACTAGATATATTTTCTAACTGCACTTATGCGCGCACGTATCTTGGCCGCCGTTAATACATCGCCCCTCATTTACAAATGCACTTGATTCCTCTTCCTGCTCGATATATTGATTATTAACTACAACAAGAGCTACTAACAATGCAATTCTCCTTGGCTCAAGGTTCACTTGGAACAATAATTGCCATTTTGCCAACACGTTGTGGTGTGTCTGTTCTTTGTTTTGATTTTCATTTCCCCGTTTTGTTTACCTCCTTGAGTGTATCGCATCAGCTGGTGCTTACTCGGGTAAATAGTGAGAATATTTAGTTGATGTGCAAACAATTTATCTTTATCTTTTTCCAAAGTATTTTCCGGGGTGAGGTGCCGATATGATTCAGAAAAACTCTTAATAACGCTGCAAATTTAAAGATAGGGATAAGGGAGAAAAGTTAAATGATATTTAAAATTCATCCCTTTATTTATAAATCGAATCTTTTTTCCAACGAACAACTGCAATACGTTTTTGGAATTTTTTTTTTCTATCTTAGCAAACAACGAATAGCTGTACTTCTTACCTTTCTATGATGACTGTTCCCACATCTATGTATATCTCTGACTATAAATTTTGTCTTTATGCTCTTAATTACCTACCCTGTGAAGTGTTTTACAGAGGGGTTATTTGGCACGACCAAATTACTCTGCTACAAACTATATAAATAACATAAACATAAAAGTAAATATGGGCAATTAGTGGCTCTGCCTGTACATGGCACGGTAGTAAAATCGGCTAAAGTGCAGACCTGTATGAAAATACTCCACCGAATCAACGTTCGATTCTACGGCGGATCCCAATGAAATGTTAATGTTTCACAATCGGTTGTTACAAAGAATGCCATGATACTGCACGGGAAAATTACCTAACGTTCTGAGCTATACTGACTAATTTCTCAGCAGTGTCGCCGGCTATGACTTGGTTTCCCAAAGCACTCATACCAAGTACCTAATTTTTGATTACAATCGTCGACCAATCCGAGCCGTCTATTCAAATGATACATTCTGTTTCCAGACTTCAACTCTAACCGAATGGGCCTCTGACATTGAGTTGAGCCGCTCACAAAATTTCAGCCCTCTAGGTCGTGCGAAATGTGGTTAAAAAATATCTCAAAAAGCGAGAAAATGACTTGATTTCACACCATCAAACGTGCCACACGCGAAACGTAGCACGGGTCATACGTGGAATATGCTATTTTGGACTGAGACACTCACAAAATTTCAGCTCTCTAGGTCGTATGTAAGTTGGTTAAAAAGGACCTCAAAGAAGTCGAAAAAAAAAACAAATTTTTCAACCCATCCCACGCGCCATAATTGAAATATAAAAAATGCTATTTTGGACTGAGACACTCACAAAATTTTGGCTCTCTAGGTCGTGTGAAAGTTGGTTAAAAAGGACCTCAAAGAAGTCGAAAAAAAAAACAAATTTTTCAACCCATCCCACGCGCCATAATTGAAATATAAAAAATGCTATTTTGGACTGAGACACTCACAAAATTTTGGCTCTCTAGGTCGTGTGAAAGTTGGTTAAAAAGGACCTCAAAGAAGTCGAAAAAAAAAACAAATTTTTCAACCCATCCCACGCGCCATAATTGAAATATAAAAAATGCTATTTTGGACTGAGACACTCACAAAATTTTGGCTCTCTAGGTCGTGTGAAAGTTGGTTAAAAAGGACCTCAAAGAAGTCGAAAAAAAAACAAATTTTTCAACCCATCCCACGCGCCATAATTGAAATATAAAAAATGCTATTTTGGACTGAGACACTCACAAAATTTTGGCTCTCTAGGTCGTGTGAAAGTTGGTTAAAAAGGACCTCAAATAAGTCGAAAAGGTTAAATAAAAGTTTTTTAAAAAGCCAAAAAGGGTATTGTAACTGAGCAAGGACCAGACTTTGCTATCATTTCGTGAGTTGGCATAAGAAATGTTATATAGAAAGATTTCGGAACACACGAGTCTAGAAATTCTCAAGAACAGCGTGTGAAGAAGCCGAGCGCAGAGTTGACTCTGCTGATAATGTTATCAATATCATTAATATAATTGACTCAACAAGCGGGTCCCAATTTCTGGCATCCTGAAAAAAACCACTCCACCGGTCCCGATTTCGAGACGAGGTCATCCAGTTTGGCATACGTAAGCTCTGGGGATCATGTTATACGCCATCCTTCCAGCGTATAATTGGTCGGCCTCAATGTCATATCTCATAAATCCTATCGCAAAAGATTTTCTGAGCAGCATCCTTTTCGTAACCTGCTCTTGTAGAGTCTGAGGTTACAATTATCTGCAAGACTTCCTGTCGAACGCTGTTAAGAGGTCAGAGTGCTTTTTGGTGAGCACCCATGTCTTGGATCCATTGTATGACCATTATCTTATACACCAGCAGCTTGGGTGTTATGGTAAATTCCTGGATTTGAATAGTCTTGACAGGCTTGAGTAGGTTTAGTTTGCTTTAAGCAACTGTGTGAGTATTTCTGCTTTAGGCCGAGCTAGTTAATAGATCTGCATATTCATACTTTACATTCGCGCTCCACTATGTACTTTGTTTTGTTCTCATTTATGTGCAGACCTAGGTTTTGTGCCGCTGGCTCGATTTGGATGAAAGCTTCTTGTATAGCTCTCCAAGTTTCTCCCAAAGAAATCAATATCGTTTGGCTAAGCCAGAATCGGTATGGACATATAGAATACGAGTGTGGCTGCAGCCCGTTATACGAATAAACGGGCCCCTAGTTTGAATTATTCAATTAAATATCGATGTGTTACAATAAAAATATTTCTCAATTTTATTTAAAAATGTTGCTTCCATTATGATTTGTATCTAGGCTAAAATTTGTGAACCACTGAATTGGACACTGAAAAGGGACATAGTCAATTAGTACATCGTTCCTCTCTCAGTCACATCAGAGTCTCGGGTCACTTTCTCCAACGCAAGGTAGATGAGGATGTAGGCCAGTCCATCCCTTATCGGAGACCATTATAGATGTTGAATGGGCTTTATTGTGGTTCGGATATTTTTACTTGGCTTATAACATTGGTCATGGTCAACCTACATAGTCGTGCTAGTTTATTTAGGATGTTGATGTGTCTTATAGCTTTTCTACTCTGACTATGCTATCATAGGTTGCTTTGACGTCTGTAAACAGGTGGTCTGCAAACATAAGTTGTGCAACTTTAGAAATTTTTCCATCGCCTGCCTTAGGGTAAAAATCAGATCAGTTGTTGATTTTCCAGGGATGAAGCCACACTGATAAGGTCCAACTTTGCTACACTATCTTATAATTGCTGCACGTTGTGATATCTCCTTTCTCCTCCTTTCGTCTCCTTTCTTTCGTCGTCTATTCCAATGCTCACGGTCACATTCCAACCATTAATCTGTTTGCTATAAGTTTTTCAGAAAGCTTCGGTTTCAAGAAGTGATTTCTCTTCTGGGACAAGTCTACTTTCTTACTTGTACAGTAGCTAGAGTATTAAAGGACTCAAACTTCAAAAATCTGCTATTCTCGAGATAGTTTTCAAGAGGTGTTCTTCAACGTTGGCATTACCAATGCGTAAGCTTTTCCATTTTTCCTATTCTTATGTAGTCTTCCCAAAATTTAAGAAAACATAACCTTTGTCCAGCAGGAAGTGGAAGGAAGACAGGAAGTGGGTTAAAAAATGATCACAAGATCTGACCAGCCAGCCAGCCACGGGTACGCGAAGTTAATATAGAGAATTTGAAAAAAAAAAAAAAACCTGAGATCACAGAAGCCTGCCTTACCGAGGGCGCATTGATACTGTGGGAGTTGTTGAAGCCAGCAGAAGGTTAATTTTCAGAAGGTAATTTCCAGTGAGGACCCATTTTATTTGTTTGTTTGAGAAAACATAACCTTTGTCGAGCAGTTAGCAACAATCTCTTTCATCGTACCGACCTATAGCGCTAACATCCGCGCGGTTTTCTAAGGTAACGTTCTACTAGTGATCTGATGGCTTATGTTACCGTAAAGCGTTATTCAAAAGTGCATCTGGGCAATCTTCCAAACCATTGAAATACCCGTCCCTTATCGCTGGTTTACCATTGAGTCCATCCTCGGTTATACTGACCAAAACACAGATTCCTTCTCTATCTGTAAATTAAGTATTTGGAATAAATTGCCAGGCTCTGTGTTTCTGCGTCTGTTTGTTATGCAGGCTTTTGAGACTGATGTGCATATCTTCTCCTAACATCAAAGCTGAGCTAAAAGTGCAAATGCATTGATCTTGTGTTCATTAAAGAATTCAGTAAGAACTTTAAACAAAGTAATTTCAACTATTGATGGGAAAAACAATAAGAAATTATTTAGCAAATAAATCGAACAACTTTCGATGGAAATCATGGTAACCGACCAAGAACCAGCAACCAACTGTCCTCTCGATTGTCCTTTGTTGCTTCTGCATCATTTGCCACAGAAGTGCAATTATAGAAAACATATTCTTAACCGATATCCTTTATGGGGACCACATCATTGAGCAATTTGTATGCTAAAAATGACCAAAAACCGATCGACTTTCATTGATTTTTTATTAAATTGCAAAGATGATTGTCTTTGGGGTAAATGTGTGCTACGCACTCTCCTATCCTTTCTGTACCATGAGCGGATGATTGAGATGAGAAGAAATTTAATAAACCATATAACAGTTGCATTTCAAGGATACACGGTATGATGCTTGACTTCTATTTAGTAGATGGGCAGGGGTATCTGTCTTTGTGTGGTGCATCATTGTCCTGCATATGGATTCTTACTCGTAACTCGTAACTAAACAAAGCAAACACCAGAGCAGTAGTTATTTAAATTGCATCTTGTGTAGCTTTGTTCTTCATGCTTCCATTTTGCCAGGAATAATTGCGAATGACCATTCAAGGTTTTATTCTTCCATATTCTTATATGGAGTTGGAAAAAAAAATATATGTTGCTGATAGTTGCCTTTTATGACATGAACATGTGGCAATGACAACAAATTGTGATGCTCCCGTGGCTTCCATATTCTATTGACTCTTTGTGTGAGTTGCTGATGCAGACAGTCGGTCTAGCGGCGCCAATTCATTTGCAAGAAGAAAGAACGCACACGGAGAGGCAGCCAGATTTAAAAATGCACAATAAACTGAGATTGTGTGGAATTTCTGTAAATTCAAATGAATTGGAAGGTCGCTATCGTTATAATCGTCCTTGAAGGAATTCGCTCGCATTTCTTCGTATTCACATTGTTACGTCCAGGTTATTAGTATCAAGGGCAATAATATTTAAATTCCATATCTGTACACGAGTATGTGCGATTGAAGATGGAAGCATTGTGTCTCCAATTGTTACCTTCGCCCGCCATCAGTGGCATTTCATTGTACTGGTCGTCTGGGTATGTGAAAAGGCTTAAACTTTAATGGCTTTAATACAATTTGAATAAGAATTGATTTATGTATCTACTGTAAGTATATTGACTTCAGACGGATGACGGCATTCAATTAAGAGCAGACAGTAGACTGTCGTGTGTTGTGTGCTGTGTGTTGTGTGGGGCGACTAAATGGGATCCTTGAAGCAGAAATTTTGTATTCTTTGTTCTATTCATAGACGAATACAGGTGGGTTCAATGTCACAATTAAATCTGTTCGAGTTTAATGCATCATCAGGGCTACAGACGAATCTGACAGCTTATTTCTTTACAAATGACTGGGTTAAGTTAACAGTATCCTCTTAACAAGGTTAACAATTTAATTTCATAAGAATCTTGACTTTAATTAAGTTATTGTTTTCTAAACAACAGCAAGAAGGTTTTACTTTACCTGAACAGAGCGCTCATCTTCTCCTTGTGGTACTGTGCAGAAAAAAGTCATCTCTTTTGAGCACTTTTCTCAAAAATTCAGCTTTTTTAGTTTTCTATTTTCTTAATTTTTTTTGTGGGTGGGAGGGACTTGATGCTATTCAGTTAAACACAAGCTGGCGGATTCCTATTACTCTACTACACTACAGTACCGACTAAAACATCGCCGGACGCTTCTGCTGGACTATCACTCATTGTTCTTAACATATTCTATGGAGCTAAACTTCTTTAGTGTGTTCTGGCTCTCTTTAGTAATATCGATTCCTATCCAAGTCGATTTTTTTTTTGATTGAGGATGCCATTAGAGTACTACACCACATGATCCTTTTATCCTCTCCGCGCGAAACAAATCCTAATGACGATCTCTGGAGAGAATAGCCTCTCCATACAGCTATCGTCTTTTACGGGGGCGTTAAGACGACAGTTAGGCAGTCCCATCAATCGAGTGACCACACCATATTCTGTGCAGGTGTTATTAGACGTGCTTGGTCCGTTGAATCTCATTGGATTTGACCGGCATGATGCTAGAGGTAAACTTCCAAGATTATGTAGGAAGTGACTGCGCTGCTGGACATTAGAAAGCTTGACGGCAATTATCATGATTTTCAATAACTCTGTCATAGAAATAAACCGAAGACAAGCATATGTTTGCCACAAAGCTTTCCTAGAGGTGGGAGACGTGGCTAGAGGTTAGGTCTGGCAGGATGTTCCGCCAGGGTACAGGGTACGTTCTTCAGCCGTACAACACGTACGTGGAAAGCTCTGTCTTCCCGCATCACTATGATCCACAGGCATTCAAAACACAAGCTCGTAGACATCTACTCTTTTCTCCTCCTCTTCCTAAACGCCCACGCTGTGCAAAGCATATAGGCGAGCCGAGCATTATAAGAGTGCTCGTGTTTACCTCGAAGACCGTTCATCCGATATAGCTAAAACTTTGGGTCGTGGCGGGGACGTTTGGGGTGGATGTGTGTAGAAGTTTATTTTGATGATGGTGTTGAAGGGGTTGTCGTGGTGGGTAGCTACGTATAGTTTGTATGAGATTGACTCGAAGACCGTGCATTTGATAGATAGTGATGATATATGTTGGGAGAGTGGGTTTGGAGTATCTTAAGGTGGGTCTTGGAGCGGCTCTTGGAGAGTCTTGGTGGTCAATTGGGTGGGTGTAGTGTGATGGTGACAGTGTGGTGGGGGTAGCCAGGCAACGCAGGGTATTTCAGCTAGTTCCCTACGTATAACTTTTATATAAAATATTATGGCGCCAGACCGTTGTGGTCCAAGGCCTAGCTTCTCGCGACCATTTTTGTTGTGCATGTATATTTTTTCATACAAATGGATGCCAAATCCGAAGGGCGAATTAAGAAGCTTTCCGTTAAGTTATTACTCTCGGACGTTTGTCAGATTGTATCTAATTTGGTGACAAATGCTGTGGTGATTTCTGAACTAATAACATAAAAACACCATAAGCAAAGCCTTGCGTTACTCTTTGCTTTTTTCCTAAAAACTCATTTTACAAACTTGTGTTTTTATGAGCCCTGCTCCTGTTCACAAAAAGCTCTTTCGGGGTGAGGGTGAAAAGATTGTTCATCTAAATTTTTTAAGAACCAAAAGAATACCAAATTCTACTTAAATATTGAAAAATAAAAACACATGCGAAGCACTGCTACCCAACAACAAAACAACCCCAATCGTAAAGCAGCGCTGCACACAGCACACATTCATTATAGAATGGCTTAATTTGATATCGCTATATGGCATGGTTATTAAAAAGAAATTTGTACTGGAGCCCCCCAACCCGCGGCCCGATCAATTCTAAATTTTAATAGAAAGTGTTGTCACCGGAAATACACATGTGTGGAAAATTGAAAAAAAAATCGGGCTTTGGGAAGTGTGATCAAAATTGAAAGCAAGATTCCACGACAAACACACAAACACACGAGCACGCAATGTTAATATAGAGAATTTAAAAATAAACAGTGCATTGTGAATTGAGTTTTACCTAATTTCCTTTTTTTTTCTTTTGTCCTGAGCAGATCGCGGCCGCGTAGACGACATAGCCTATTGTTAGTAAATATGTTCAATGTACATAGATCACGCAATGTTTGCAGTTTTATTATATAGGGTGTCTCCTAACTCGTTAAGTTTAATTTGTAAAATGATTCTTGGCTATATTCCAAAGAAAAAAATGTCTACACTAGGGAGGTGTCTCCAATGTTGACATGATTTATCGGGGATTTAAGAAAAAGCTTACTTTGGTTTACCCCGACCCATGTTAACAGAAATTGCTCTGTTAATACTAATAGTAGAAACTTTGTTTAGAACTTTGTTTTAAGAAGAAATACCAGCCTTTGTAACTACGTTTAAATAAAGTTGATATCTTATTTAAGTCCTTAGATATCCAATTCATATGCCTGTTCCATTTTTCTTGTCCATGTTAATTTTTGACAACATAACGTTTACAATTTTTTTCTTTTGAACGTAACAATAATAGAAATTAAATAATAAAAAGTAACACAATTTGCAGGAAATTGAATAGGCTTTTATGCGGCATTTATCAAAAAAAAATTATCCGAGAGAATTTCTCGAAATAATCGTGTTTGTAAATATATTTTAAAAAAAAAACTTGTTTTGATTTTGACGAACTTCATATCGGTATGGCTTAAATAATTTAAAAAGGTTGATATCGTTGGATCTTCAAATTTAAATTTGTTTCAAAAGAGACCAACAGTGGTCTTGAAGCTGGAAGAGTTCAAGAGTTATAGGTGAAAAGTCTTGTAAGGTCAAAAGTACGTTTTTGTTCATTTTACAAACTTTCAATTTTCACCATGTTCCTGTTGACCGAATGCATAAATATTTTGAGATCGATTTTTAGAAAATTAAATATGCTTTAATTTTGCAGTTGTTGAAAAAAATTTATCCGAGAGCATTTTTCGAAATATCGCTTTTGAAAATAAAATTTAAAAAAAAAACATTTTTTTTTAACCTTGATGACGTTCATATTACCGATATGAATTTAAAAAAATGTACATTGCTTGACCTTAAAAATTAATTTTCTTTCAAAAAAGACCAACAATGACCTTGTAGCTAAAAGCGTTAAAGAGTTACAGGGTGTAAATAGATGAAAGTACGTCTGTTCGCATTAAAACGCAACGTATACCGCAGGGGAAGAAAAAAGACCACCCCGTTCAATGGATTTTTTTCACGAAATTAACCAAGGTATCCACCATTTAAGTATTTGCCACCTTAAGGGATGGATACACTCTGTATATAGATAATCTTTCGACGATTACTCACTTGTTTCGTAGTACAGTTATACCTACTTATACTAAAGTACCTATACTAAAGTATAAGTAAATTCAATTTTTTTTTCAATTTCAATTTCAATTCAATTTTCAATTGATTTAATATAACTTTGCTCACACAGCACTACGCTTTAGAAAGTATTCTCCTTTCATTTCTCTGATGCGAATTAAATGTATTTAAATGGCACAAAGATGTCGTAAAAAACGTAATTAATGTTTGTCTTTGTTATTTTAGTGGGAAATTTACCAAAAAATACTTGATAAAAAATTTTGTTAATTAACAAAAAATTATCATCTTGTCGGATCTTGAGAACTGTCCTGTTCTGTTATGTGCACTGAGACAGACAGCTCTGGAAAATACACCGAAACCCAAAAATTCTCCAACGATCTGATTGACGAGTCCCTTGCATATATGTTTCATGGATAGTCGAGTCTGTTTAGTTGGGAAGCCGAGTCCTGCAATGGTTTACAAACATATAAATATCTGTACATATATTGAAAATGGCATATGTACTCGTAAATATACTCAGACAGAATCCTTTGATTCGCTATACAGAAATTAGGTACAAGTCAATTGTGAATTTGCAGGAAACCCAATTCAGCTATGCATCCAGCAATTCAGCTATCCATTCAGCAAACTCATAGAAGTAAACAATTAATTTCGAAGCATTTTCATGACCTATGTTGCCAATTTACTGCATTGTGTTTAAGTATCTTTTCAATGTATTCCCATTTCAATAATTTGAATTCCATTGGATCATCGTGCAATTGCACAAAATATTTCAACATCAATTAGTAAATTTTTTCCGCAGCAATTTGCACTCCTGCATTTATTCGGAACACTGAATATTTATTCCTTTTTAATTAAATTCTCTGGAGAATATCAAATTTTAAAATTAGCAAAAACGCTCCTTTGTAGTTGATGAATATCTGGTGAAACAATTTACAAATACTCCATGGTATCTTGGACAATTCCTTTGCCATTTAAATTATTAAGCAAAAAAAATCTGAAATCGCAATTCCTGCCAATGAACATAACGTTTTAAAGCTTTAAATTGAAATTTATGCAATAAAATAAAAGTGAAAAACTTAAATATCATGAACATCGGTGGCCGCCGAAAAAACTCGTACTCATCACAACTCGTTTGTGGCATCGATGTAGTGGCCAATAATTATGTAACCCCGGATCCTCCTGATTTATCATCATTTGTGCCGGATTCTTCGATGAGAATTTTCTACAACAATGCAAGCGGTGGTAACGAATGCAGCATAATCGATTTTGACCATGATCATAATGATGGCGGCTATAATGGAACGAATATTGACCGCCACCACCACCAGCACCGACATCGCCGACAGCAACGACGTAATGCATATCGTGCAGCGCGTGGTAAATGCAATTTTCATGCCAATAACAATGGCGCAGAAGGCGCAGGAAGTGAGAGTCCCAGTGGGGATTGTGCTCAGGATGAGGCTGACGTTGATGATGGCGATGATGATGATGATGGCGACGATGAATCAAATTGCAAGGATATTACCCAAACGTCCAGTTTCGATGATGATTGCTTTGTGCTTGAAACAAAAAGTCCTGTACGGAATGAGTAAGTTACGAGTATTGCTAATGGAATGAGTTTTTTTCTGTCTTTGCTGTTCTTAAATTGTGAAAGTCGTAAAAATCTTGAACAGTGTGTGGTGTTGAGTGGGTGTGTCGGCGGTATTTTTTGCCTTTGAAACTTCAATTGAAAATGGAGGCAGAGTACATTCATGTTTTGAAATTACTCGAGCAAATATAATGCACGAAATCATTAGATTATTTAGAGTTCAGCACCTTGAAAGGTTTTCTTTGTAGTTCCCGTTGTTTCTTGATGTAAAGGCCAAAAAGAAACCATTAGTCCTTTTTCAATTTACCACAAGCAAGGAAACTATATAATAAACTAACTATATATAAACTATATAATTAAGCGTAATGCATAATATGAGTTTTCTTTTGCTGACGGAGTTATCATCACTGGGACAAGAATTCTAGAATAAAAAATCCAAGAAAAAAATTCGTTTGCTAAATCTCAATGATTACCAAATAGTTGACTGTGGTGATTGTTAACAATTGTCTGTAACGATCGTTGACTTTAATGATCATTGACTTATGTCAACAATGGTGATCGATTGTTGACTGTAGTGATCATTGAGTGCGATAATCGTGATCGATGACTAGTAATCGTTGAGCGTTATGATCGTTGACTGCAATTTTCATTGCTTTGTGCTAATATTTGACTGCGGTCATCGTAATCGCTGATTGTAGTGATCGTCGACTGCAATTATCATTGACTTAAAGTTATCGTTGACTATAGTGATCGTTCACTGTGGTGATAGTTGACTGCAGTGATCAAGTAATTGTGGTGATCGTTGACTGTCTTGATTGTTGGCTGATTGTTATCTGCAATGATTTTAAAATTGTATTGATCGTTTACTGTAGTTATCTGTTATTGCGGTTATTATTTACTGTGGTGACCATTAATTTGGTGATCATTGACTGTGGTAATCATTGACTGTGCTTTTGTGATCATTGAATTTGGTGATCAAAATTGTGGTGATCTTTTACTGTGGTAATCATTGACAATCGCGATTGTTGATTGCAATTATCAATGACTAGTCATGATCGTTGGAGCTACATTCTTGTCCAAATGTCGCACCCAGTAGGATACTGGAACTTATGGATAGCAGGGAATTTTTAATCGTTGACTATAGTGATCATTACACTGGATGACATCGGCTTAAAAACGGGACCGGTGTAGAGAGGAGACCAGTACCGTAACCTGGTTTTAGAGCCAAATATGACGATATAATGATCGTTCGATGTAACGTTCGTTGACTACAATGATTGTTGAATGTGGTGATCGTGAATGTTGACTGAAATTATCGTTCATTGTAGTGATCGTTCACTGTAGTGATCGTTTACTGGTTTACTGTGATAATCATTGACTGTGGTAATCGTTCACTGTGATGATCGTTGACTGTGGTTATCGTTGTCTTCATTGATCGTTGGCTGCAAGGATTTTTAACTTCTTATTATCGTTGACTGTTTGGTTATCGTTTACTATGTTGATCATTGATTGTGGTGATCGTTAACTTGTGGTGATCGTTAACTGTGGGAATCATTGACAGGGGTGATTGTTGACTGCAATGATCATTAAATAGTCATGATCGTTGGAGTTACATTGTTATGCCAATCTTACTCTACGCCAGCCAGTAAAGTACTGCAAATTATCAATATACTTTATATAAAACCAACGCGATTGGGAATTATTTTTGGTAATGAAGGAAAAAAATTAGTGGTGCCTTTTAACTGGGGTCGAATAACGAGTGAATGAAATTCATACGTTAACGAGTGATCGAGTATTTACATTGAGATGATCACTACTCGTCACTCGTTCACGTAAGCGATCATCCCAAATCAATATTATTCAGTCACTTACTGTTCAGTCACGTATGTGGTAATTCGACTACTAATGTCGAGTTGTACTGGTGTGTTATTTCTTCACTGCTTTTGTCTTGTGATTGCGTTTGGTTGTGAACTGAAAATTTGTGATTAGAGGTAAAAACCAACCAAATCTTCTTTGATTGCTTAAGTTTAGTTTAAAGTTGAAACATCTACAGGTGTTACCCAACCAGCCTATACAATATGCATCTGGTCAATAAGAAAAACATCCTGAGCGTAAAAATTAAACCAAGCAACAAGATTTTTTAAAAATTATTCCTCCGATTAAGTACAGAATTTGATCACCTAAATGGACGTAAAATTCAACTAATTTCTGTCGATGCAATTAATAAATGAATTTAAATTTTAGTTGAGTTATTGTCATTGTGAGACATCTTCCTCGCCAATCTAATGCAATCCTTTGAAAAAGCTGACGGTGCTTTCACGTAGAATAAAAATGCCAACAAAACGCCGCGGCATGTGAGGAAAATTAATGCAATGAAATCACATTTTGTTGGCGCACTATGTGATATTTGTGCAGCATCCGCGTGTGCCAGAGCAACAGCCGTTGCTAAAATTTTTTTTGACTTTGTATCACCTTTGTGTGGCGACATCCCCGAATGCAATAATAATTCTTCACGTTGGTGATGATGGGCATCATGGTCATGGTGCACATGTCATGTTATGATCGCTTCAGTGCGGCCGTGCAGCCGTTACGTTTTTTTCTTCAAGAATTTATTAATTGAATATGTCATCGCTGGCGACATTTTGCTTATCTGGCAATCGGAGGGTAATTAACCAATGCGAATTTTTATAAATTTATCAGGCGCATTATGAAAATATGAAGACGTTTTCAATTGGGACGCCCCATATGGTTTCTCATTTTTAAGCATGATTTTAGCAGTGACTTGGCACTGCGTACTTGGCATATAATCATGGACGCTTCAACCAAGCTTGCAAACTATGCAGATTTTTTATCAAAGTACGCTCACTCCAATTATCGTTTGTTGTACTCGTTAATATAAACGAACTATTGAAAGTCTGGAAAATAATGTTCCCGTGACAACAAGACAAACAACAAGACAATAGAAACTAGGAGCTGAAGTTCGGTGCTTGTGTTTTCTCCAAAAATGCACCAGTCAATGGGCCGCCTCGTTAGTTTCATATGACGCTAGCGTAGACTTGACATAGCCCCACATGTCAAGGCTACGCTTTAAAGCAATAATCCAGATAATATCAGGACCAATATCGAACGCGAAATTTCCAGCATATCTCCCGAATTTATGCAAAACAAAAGCTTTCACTCCATGCAGCGTTTTCTCATGATTAGCAATTTAGTAAATCTACTGTTGCGTGGTAGTATGTATGGATGCCTTTCCTTCTTCGACATATTTGCGTTTTCAAGTCAACCTCCGACCACCAAGAGATTTTGTACATCTAGGCGTGGAGCTAAGGCCAGCAGCTTACTCTTTTTAGGCAGAGCGATTGCGATTCTGTAGACACAATAATTCTTCTCGAAACTCCAGTTGCTGAACTAATCGGATTCCCGATATTTGAGCTTCTTCCAGCTCCGTGGTGGTCAAATATTCAATTCGTCTGGTTTCCTCACATTGAAAGCAAATCGTTTGGAATACGCTGTAGATCGAATCAATCTCGTGTAAGAAGAAAATCGTTTGCAAATATCATTTTCTTCGATAGTGGATGTTAAGGAAACTATTGATGCAAAATAATCAACTACGAAACACTCTGATGTTGCGACTGATTCCGGATGTTGAGGCCAATGAACTGTATCTTTTTGAAGCCACTCCACCACAGGGGATGGAATTTTAGTTGAACAGGTGTTACACCTCTTGATGCACAAGTCTGCTGGATTTTCAGCTCACCTTATATGTCCCCATGAGCTTGGCTCTGTGTTTTCGTGTATTTGAGCAACTCTGTTAGAGATAAACCCCTTTTCATGCGACGATCCTTTTTTTTATCCAGGCTAAGAGTATGGTTGAATTCGTCCAGGCATACACATTATCTGTCGGAGTACCAAAAATTTGCCTCATTTCATTCAGCAATTTCGACAATAGGTGTGCTGCACAAAGTTCCATCCTTGGTATAGTTACCTTCTTCTTAATGGGTGCTACTCGTGTCTTGCATGTAAGTACAGTAGTCTTGTGCATTCCATTTTAATCACTCATTCTTGAATATATAATAGCAGCATAGGCTCCATCAGAGGCATCACAAAATCCATGCAGCTCTAGATTCTGGGCATCATATGTACCAATCCAGCTGGGAATTTTGATAGATTCGCCTAATGGGAGATCTCTTTTGAGTTGATTCCAGCATTGCTGTAGCTCAGAAGTTAATGGCTCATCCCAACCAAGCTCAGCCTTCCAAAATCGCTGCATTAACATCTTCGCGGTAATGATGATGGGCGCGAGCCGTCCTAACGGATCGAAGAGGCGTACTATTTCAGTAAGTGTGGCACACTTTTTCGAGGTGTCATGTTTACATATTGCTTTGATAAGGTTTACTATGAATAGGAATGTGTCTGTTGATGGATTCCTAGAGTTTTAAGAAGTTTTATTATCTACTGGGTTTGACACAAATAATTCCTTGTGATTAGTGGCCCATTTTCTTAGATGAAAGCCGCCACTGTTCAGTAAATTAATTAGTTGATGTTGATCTTCTTTACATATAAGTTTTTGTATTTCCTCCAGACATGACATCATCTACGTAGAAATCATTTCTCACAATTTTGGATGCGATTGGATTGGATTGGATTGTTCATCTAAAACCAATTGATGAAGAGCTAAATACGGTGCTGATGCTGTGCCGTATGTAACAGTCGTTAGCTTGAAGTCCTTATCACTCGGCACACTTACGACTTTCAATGGTTTGCCTGGAAGAATGTTTTAATGGGGTGTGAGTTTTTACTGATTGGGCCCTCAGGAACAAAATTTGTACAAAATGTCGCCCTTTAATGGTTAATGTCTTAATAAAACTTTCATTTTATTTCAATCAATTGCAAAATTATCCTATCACTATCACTATTCATATGCATAATGGATGAAAGCGCATTTTTTATTCTTCCATTTCTTCATATTTTGCTTTCCAAACTTTGTTCGGTCCGTCTCTCATATTTACCACCCTGCTGCGGATGAGTGCCTATTAACGACACAGAATTTTCTTCTTTACATCAACTGGACGGAAAAGCACTCAATAGCGTATCATCACGATCATCACCACCAGCTGGGAGCTATCGGCCTGTGCAGAATTATGATTATTTTCTAAAGCACTTTTCACAGGACATTGGCCAATTTTATGGGTTTTTCTGTCGTTGTTAATTTTTTTGTATATATGTAATACTCGTATATATGTATGTGTGTGCTGCGACAGGAAAAAATTTCACTGAAGTTAGTTCCCTAGTTTCCCCCTTTTCATTTCATAAATTTTTAAACACATGAGTGGAAGCGATTGTTTTGGTAACATGCTTTAGCTTCTTCAAAACACACAACTGACTCTTTATCAATAATATAACAACAATTTTCCCAATCTTATCTGTTGTTGATAAACATTTATTTATAACAAATGCAGTGTTTTGTTTATTTCAAACTTTAATGGAAGTTCAGCTACCATTTGTTTAGCAATATTCTCCGTTATCACTGAATAACTTATTATTAACTTATTAAATAAATAATCTTTCTCAGATAACCTTTGGCACTTTTAATTATCGCTTTTGTTAGTTAACAATATAAACGTCAGCAAATGCAAATATTGCGCTCCCAGAGAGATCTGAAAATAGGTTCCTGTTTACCTAAAGCTTTGTACAATCGCATCAGACTAATTGACGGATAAAACTCACGAAAAAAACCAACTGTTAACACGTTGGGCACGAAATGCTAAAAAAAATAAACTGAATATTCAAGATTTTTAAGCTAGGACAGGTAGTATGACAAACAAGCAAGTAGTGTAATCCGTTACTTTAAACATCGGTCAATAGTAGCACTCGATAAAAGGATATCATGGTTCCTTTAAGCTTAGTAATAAGAGTTTTGAGAGATGACGGCAGCGTATTTTTTTTATAAATCGCGCACGCTTAAAGGGGTTCACACCCTTATAATGGTCGGCTATATGCTTGGCACAGCGTGGGCGTTAAGGAAGGATCTAACTGACGAATGGTAGACTTACCTTTGACAAATCCGTATTGTTCCGAATTTATAATACTGTTGTCACTGATGTGTGTTGTAGTCGTTTCAATATAGTCCTTTCAAGAATTTTACTTAATGAGCTTAGTAAGGAGATTGGCCGATAACTTTTCGCATCTGATGATTTCTTCCCCGACATAAATTTTGCATATTTTCAAACTTTAGAAAAATAGCAGTGTAGTATGCAAGTGGTTATGATCAAATTTAGAAATAATATCCCTGACCGAGGCAACTTTTTAATCAAGATGTTGTTTATTTGATCCGCATTTGGAAGTTTTTTTTATGATGCATACTGTTTCTTCTACAGTTGGAAGCTCAAGAAAAGTTGATGACGGAGTATAATCACTCGTGTAGGCGCGTACTTTGTTTTCAATTTCAGCCGTAAAATATGGATTGGAGCTTCCCAAAGTGTTGTTATGAGAATTAGCAAAAGCAAAAGTTATGAGAATTATGAGCTCAGCTTTTTCCAAAGGTGTAGTTGCTATGACATCATCCTTTTTTAAAACTGGCAAGTATTGACCACGTCTTGCTTAATTGCCATAGACTTTTATATTGATTGTTGATAGTCATACTGGATAATTTGTGGTTCCAATTTATGTTTCACAAGTTTTGGATATCTGTTTTAATTTCTTTTTGCAAAGCATTCACTTCCATTTTAAATACTGCTTTAAGAAGAGGATAGTTACATCTCTGAAGTCTTCTTTCTATAACAGCTCTGGATTTTATTTTATCTTCTATTTCAAAATCAAACGATATTGCTGCGATATCTTCTGGGCCACAGAGCATTTACAAGCGTCTTTTATTATTGATGTGAAGGCGCTTATCATATTATCGATGATTTCCGACGAGGAAACGCTTTGAACATTTAATGGCTTATCCTTTAGTTTTGTGTTTATGAATTGCTGGTAAATTTCCTATCGTTGGATTTTATCGATCATGAAGATAAATTTCAAAAACAACACCATTGTGATGGTGTACATCAAAGTCACTGGTGGAATGATAGCTATTTGTTAGGCAAATATCAATAATGGATGGGTTTTTTTCTCACATCAATAGGAAAGTAAGTGAAACCACTAGTATGAAAAATAACGAAGTTCCCTTCTGCAGTTTTATCAGATAATATTTTGCCAGCTACATTAGAGCTTCTGCAGCTCCAAAATCTATGCTTGGCGTTGAAGTCACCAACGGTATAGAACGCGTGACGAAAACTTGTTAATTTGTTAATATCACTCTTGAAGTGATTTTTAATATTATTCAGTGTAGTTCCTCCAGGGAGGTAGCAACTATTTATTTGGTTTTGACCACGAATTAGTTTGATTTTAGTACAAAATTGTCAATAATTTTGGTCTTGATCACAGGGAGAACTTCATTTTGCAAAGATCTACTAATGACTATTGCTACGCCTCCGCCTCTTAACTCATCGTCACGATCATTTCGATAAATTTTGAATTTGGGATCTAATGATAATACTGATGTAGTTTTGAGAAACGTTTCACTAATACATGCTATGTGTATAAAATTGGTGTTCATAAAATTATAAAGTTGACTTAGTTTGTTTTCTACTCTGTTAGCGTTCCAGTATAGAATTTTCAAATTTGATTTATTGGCTACCATAAACGTATTTTTGCGCATACTGAAGGACAACAGAAAGTTGTTCGATAGGTGATTAACATTTGTTCAACTCCAGTACAATAAATTGAAAGGCATGCATCAGCTGTGACATAGTCAATAATTCTGGCTCATTGCGAAGAACTTCGCTTCAAGTACGGCTCGATGACAATTGATGAATTGCGGTAGGTAGGTAGTTAGACAGGATATTAACTACGTGGAGCTGGAAGAGTACAAGAAGGAACACATCCAATCAACGACAATCCAAATAGATGATCTACAACTTACAATATCTGCACTTTATTGTCCACCAACACATACTATCAGTACAACTCAATATATAATTCATTGCAGGAGGAGACTTCACCGCGAAGAACACCGGCTGGTAATCCAGGCTTAGCAATAGAAAAAGAAGACGCGATAATACAGAATAACTGCAAACACATTAGCACTGGAAAACCCACTTACTGGCCTAGTGACACTAGGAAAATAGTGGACCTAATAGACTTCTGCAAATTAAAGAATATAAATCCAAACTATCTCACAGTAAATTCTTGCCTCGAATTGTCGTCTGACTACTTTTTTTATAATTTGCGCACGCGAAAAGGGGTTCGCACTCTTATTATGTTCGGCTATATGCTTGGCACAGGGTGGGCGTTAAGGAAAAGAAGGAGAAAAGAGGAGATGTCTATGAGTTTGTGTTTTGAATGCCTGTACGTCCGAAGATGGGCTTAAGGGTACACTGATGAGTTGAACTCAAGGAGAGGTGGCATGCAGCCAGCTTGTTCTTGCACTGGAAAACCTGAACATTTCGCAGCATTTTTGGCGACGGTAAATATGTGGTCATTCCAACGAAGCTTGTCGTTAACCCACACACCGAGAAATGCAAGATTTTCAGTTTCCTCGATGCAACTGTCATGCATGGATAATGTCATGGGATTTAGGATTCGCTTAGACGACACGAGACAGCATTGGGTTTTGGAAGCGGTAAATTCTACTCGATTTATGGATGAATCAACGTTTCGTTTAGCACATTTTGATGATAAATAATCTAGTCGTCATATACGTTCTCAATCTAAATGATTCTAACATACATTTAACATTTATATCAATCTTAAATTTAAAACTCCTGAAACAGTTTACGTTTGAATAATAAAAAAAACCATATAGACAGTTTTTCAGTTCCAATACAGAAAATGAAAAGAGGAAACGCTCACTTTCTATCAAGAAAACATCAAATATTCGACCCGAAACTAACAAACCTGTTTTCTGTTCTTTTTTTTCAGAATTTTCGTCAACAGATCATTGCATTTGGAAAATATCAAGTATTATGGATTCGACATGGACTACACTTTGGCAGGTATTACCGAAAATATTCGTGTCCGTTGTATAAAAATGTCTCATATTGTAATTCATTACGTTTCCAGAATATAAGTCCCCACAATATGAACAGCTGGGCTTTAATTTGGTCAAGGAGCGGCTGGTTAACATGGGTTATCCAAAGGAAATTCTTCAGTTCGAATATGATCCATCATTTCCCGTGCGTGGCCTGTGGTTTGACACCCTGTATGGTAATTTACTGAAGGTTGACGCATATGGCAATATCCTTGTGTGCGTTCATGGATTTGAATTTTTGAAACAGTAAGTGTGAGATGAGTTTTTGCTGTTGTTGTTCCATTTTCATCATTTTGTGGCCTTTTTTCAATTCGTAGCCACCAAGTGTACGAATTGTATCCGAATAAATTCCTCAAATTGGACGAATCACGAGTGTACGTTCTGAATACCCTGTTCAATCTGCCAGAGACGTATTTGCTGGCCTGCTTAACGGATTTCTTTACAAATAGTTCGGAATATATAAGGTGAGTAGGCTGCATAATTATTGCATTACAAAGAAGCGACTGACATATGTTGGGAGAATTCGAATATATCTGACAGTTATGTGATATATATTGAACTGAATTCAAACCTCAGCTGGCACTATATCCTGTATTTTCTGTTCGTCGACAGCAGATTATCCTTTTCCGATTTTCGTAAAATTTACATTCGTATTATTATTATAATTAGGTTATGGGTTTCCATCATCGAATTCAATTTGTTTTGAATTATAAATAAAGTAGATACAACTTTGCCTTTGTGTATTTGTGCATTCATGTAGGGCTGGTCTACTCAACTATCCTCCAAGTTTTCACAATAAATTTTCAAAAATCTGATACCGATAAGTCTAAATTCTTTCTTAAAAACGAGAAACAATTTTACATTAAAAAAGTAGTGGTGCTAAAAGCGAGCCTTGTGGTACGCGTTATTTTTTAAGGAATTGAATTATTCAGCAGTTGTGTACACAAGACAAAAAACTAACGCTTGCGGAATTGAGTCCCTGATTCAGGCATCATCCTAGGTATCATATTTGATAACGACTTAGAAAGGAGTTCAACCGTTTTTGTGAAGTCACTATTGTACATTCTTTGCTGATTTTCTCTTTTCACCTCCTTTACGGTTGATACTATTGCAACGGACAGATTTTACTATCTTTGGAGTAGAGTGATAGTGAACGAAAACTCGGTTCCTGGTTAATTAATGGCCAACGATCATTGCTGAATGGTAAAGCCAGGTGTAAAGGTGTTCTTGACACCGAAGCCTACCGAGCTTAATTCTCTTCACGATTTCAAACATCGCGGTAAGATTTTCCTCTAAAATGCGGCAATAAAGTCAGAGTGATTTTTGGTTATCACCCAAGTCTAGGATCGATATGTTTGTACTGGTATGACCATAGTCTCATATACAAGCTCAAATTTTTTGTGTAAATTCCTGGATTTTAAGTCGTTTGACGAACTAAAATAGGCTTTTTCAGCAATCGTGTGCTTATTTCTGATTCCATGCTGTTGTGTTGACCCGAGATAGTAAAGTATTGCACTAATTGAAATTCGTAACCAAGTGGAATCTACTGCTCCCAGATGTTGTTGTAGCACCTCTAGGTCTGAAACAAGAGTAAGTAGAAACACTATAATCATTAGACCCTCCTTCCTTATACTAATTGGATGAACTAAAGATGGCGTATAGTCATCGAGTTATCTTGGCAGGCCAACTGGTTACTGGTTACAGTCGGGACAGAGAACATTGGTGCCAGGGATAATTCGAGCTTTATACTTCTAAAGTATCTGACACCAACCCGACCAAAATTGTGTCAGGGTTGTCTGGGTTTCCCTAGGCAGACACTTTTCGGTACTATTAATGGAAGGAGAATGTGTATCAAGTTCCTTAACCTTACTTGAGGAGACTGTTGCAGAGACTGTATCATAGTGTATACTATTTGAGGCTGAACGGACAGTGGTGGAATTCCAGGTGGCCGGTATGACTGAGTTTATGCAGTCTCTGTAGGTCCTGATGTCTTGACGTATGCAGCGTGGAGGCATCTCACTGACAGTGATGTCGGGAACTAGTTGTTCGGGGTTGTGGCAGGCTAGCAAAAACTGTTTTGACATTGTTCATTGTGTTGCCTGGCGGAGTGCATGAAAGTTTAGTGGTGTTCTATTAATCTATAAATAAATTACAGTTGACGGGAGCAGTGTTACATTCAAAGTTACTGCGCGGGAAATTCAAAAAGTCACATCGTATATCGTTGATGATGATGATGAAAAGGGGTATCTACCAATAGCTATGCGACCCATATGGTCTATTGCGCTCTCGTGCTATGGAGACAGTACATTCCCGTCTCTATAGCACCCCCTCCATTCCAATGGCTATTATGAATTTAATGATATGGTGTGGGTTCAGTGAATGCCTTGCAGACTCTCCGAGATCGTATGAGTGCCCATGTGGTCTCTCTGTCGGATATTTGCTCCGCATTTATTGAGATGGTGCCACAGGGTTTCCTCCGCTTACCCACAAAGCCTGCAGCTGCCATCCTCTGCCGGTTTTAATTTCTTTAGATGCCCCTTCAGTCAACAATGTCCTGTTATGAAACCCGAAATGATTCTTTCTCTAATGTCGAGCGAGACCTTTTTGGGTCATAGTTCCCCATCATTTCCTTTGCTTGTCGTAGGCCTTGGAGATTTTCCCATCTTACGGAAGCAGCTGCCTTACCTATTCTGCGGATCTCCCTATGCCACCGAATGGTTCTGGCCCTACAAGCGGAGTTACTGCCACTTTCTTAGGGAGCCTATCCGCTGCTTCGTTGCCTTCTATGACTGTGTGTCTCGGCACCCAGTACAAGCGTACCTTGTTTACTTCGTCAAGTCTGTTTAGCTTCACCCTACACTCCTCCACCAGTCTTGACGTGATGTGGAATGTATCTAGGGCTTTTGGCGCTGCTTGGCTGTCTGTAAAGATGGCTATTTCCTGCCTCACGTTGTTTCTTTCCAGACTTGAGAGTACTGGGTTCTTAGTCCATGGACTCCTGCCTTCTGCTTTCTCTGATCCATCCGTTTACCACTTTATGGCCTTAAACTGTAGGTCCCTTCCATTTGTGTCCAAAAATATACATGCGCAACACAAATGGTCGCGGAAAGCTTGGCCTTGGACCGCAATGGTCTGTCGCGCCGAATATGATTATTATATAGTAGCCAGATCAGAGGTAGTGACATATTTCTTGCATCGGGCTAGAAAACCTAAACATTTTGCAGAATTTTTGGCGACGTGGTCATTCCAACGAAGCATGTCGTTAACGCACATACCGAGAATTGCGAGATTTTCAGTTGCAACGCTGCAAATGTCATTAATGGATAATGGCGTGAGATTCGCTTAGACGACAGGAGATAGCATTGGGTTTTGGAAGCGTTAAATTCTACTCAGTTAATTTCTCCCCATTGTATTATGCTGGTCTAGGTCAGGTCAGCTGTCTAGCTGCATAACATACGTATTTGTTGGAGTCCCACGGGAGAAGTGGAGGGACATTCCCCAAACTTATATGATAAGCTGAGAGTGCTGTCGTCGGCGAAACAGTGAATTGGATTAGAAGTCACAGATAAAGAGATCATTAATAAAAATGTGGTAGAGAGTCGGGGAGCAAACAGATCCCTGGGGAACGCCAGCATTTAAGTAATAAACCGTCAAAAACAACTTGAATTGAGCGGTTCAAAAGATAAGATAGTCTTTTAATCCAATGAAGCAGTTTATCATTCACTCCATAAGCTTGATGCCAAACTCTGTCAAATGTCTTAGAAATATCGAGTGCAACAGCTTTGCTTTCTCCAAATTGATGCAAAGACCGGTTCCACCGTTCGGTGAGATATACCATCAAATCACCAGTAGAACGTTGCCCACGAAATCCATACTGCCGGTCGTTAACGATTTTGTTGGTTTTAAGATTATTTCTTGAGCTGTAAAAGAATGGATGTAAGTGATAGGGGTCGGTACGAAGAAAGAGACGACGACTAGCCTTTTTTTGGGTATGGGCTGGACAAAGGCTGTTTTCCAACTTCTCGGGAAGAGTCCAGAAGAATAGGATAGATGGAAAAGCTTACGCAATGGTAATGCCAGCTTAGAAGAACACCTCTTCAGAACTAATGGGGAAATACCATCTGGCCCAACGTTATAGTCCTAGATAGGTTTACACGGAAATAAAATTTAGAAAAGTTGCCCGGAAATCTGTTCGTTGGTAACCGCATCAACTAAGAACGGCTGGACCGATTTGGCTCTTTTTTACTTTAAAATGTTCGTTATAGAGATGTCTTGGATTTACCTAAACACCGCTAACTACGGGCATAATTTCACAGTGCTCTTGTTATACGACAATCAACGTCCATCATAGATTGATGTGCCAGCATTAACTCAATGGTTAGAGCACCAATATCGTTGCCGATCTTTGGTTTTCGACAACCGGTTGAGATATGCAACACCACAGAGAACGCATCATCGCACCGGTAACATCAGCTAGGGCTCTGATGTACCAAAGATTTCGGTAACACCAGGCCTTTAACTGATGTTACCATGCTAGCGCTCTACCCTCATTTGGGTAGTAAACCAACCAGCCACTACGTAGGTCAAACTCAGAACGAAACTGGGTCATCAACAAAAAATTGGCCCAGACTCAGCTTAACCTCCAATGAGATCAACCTCATCTGCAGGTATAGCCAACTTACGTAGTACCAACGCGACCTTGGTGAGATCTGACATCAAAGGACTCAGCTCGTTCAGAATGAGTGCCTGGGCGAGGAAAAACCAACCTTGGCAGCACATCGTCCGGAACTTCGAACCCAATAATTTGCCACTAGGAAGAAAATGAATCCTTGGCCGCCAAGGATAGAAACTATCCCAGGCACGTACGGTTCTGCAGTTGTACGGTAAGGCTGCTACATACGAAGACAGTGCCCGTTCTAGACATTCTAAGTACTAGCAACCTTGCCCCTTTTATCCTCCGCGTTTAACCAAATATCAAACCTATCGAAAGTAAGATACAGCGGTCCCCTCGGGGGAGTGTTCGTCATAGTCCTAATAAAGTTTATACGGAAAGAAAAATTGGACGGTCACTGTGGGGCTGGTCAGTTGAGTGGGGTTCAGTGGGATAGGGCAGCCGGAAATCGCCGGATATTTCCGCTATATGAGAATATAAAATAAAATAAAAATATGAATTTGTTTTCCTGACAAAGCAAAAATAAAATTCTAGTTATTTCATAGAGTTCTAAATTTTTGACTCAATTCCATTAAAATTAGTATTTCAGTACTTATTGACGAGCTGCCCTTGCCACGACTCCTGTTATATGAACTAATGAGAATAACAGTAACTTTGAATAATTTGTTTTGTACTTTGCTCCACAGTGCTATAAAGGTAATCCATAAAGTGAGAACACAAATGACTGATTCGATTAAATGCTTCTTTAAATCGAACAAGTGATGGTTTTACGGAACAATAAAAAGCTCATTCGAGAGCAATTGTGTTGCCAGACGCAGGGGGAGTCCTATTTTTCTACCAGCATATCCTGTACTCATATCTAGTGCCAAATGGTTGTCGTCGTTCGGCATCGTTTTGGCAGGGATCAGGGAATCAATAACAAATTTTTCGTGAGCATGGGTGGGGTCGGATGCATCGACAACTGCCTGCAATTAAGGACAAAAATGGTCGGTTTTTTGGACCGGAATGTCCCTGTCCGAATTTGAATGCATACAAGAACACTCACCTGGATATTTTACATTGTCTGAGGATGAGAAAAAAAAAACAATTTTCGAATTCGTTTACGGTTTTCGCATTTCAGCGGTAGTGTGCGTCATTGGACTTTAGTTATGGAATGGTTGACAACATTTATTTTGCTTTAATAAAAGTTTAACAACTGGCATTGACTGCTACAGAGTACAGACCGGACATTGTTGTTCTTTCGCATTCCATATTTAATCTTGTATGTGGCGTAAATTTGGATTGTGAAAGGATTAATATATTCATGTAGTTGGACTGTGCTAAACACACAGACACAAACACATCCGATTTATTGAGGATATATGAGGAAGCTCGTGAAAACAAATCCTCGGAATTATTGCCTCAGAGGTGGCTATCAGCTTTAAGTTGCATAATCGACTTAAATGCAATCGCATGGAAATTTAATAAAAAATTTAAGTAAACGACAGACACACGTACCAATTTGTGCAACGAGTCTATGACAATGGCATTTGCATTTACAAAAACAGGAAACAACTGCCAAAAACCATTTTTGCTCCTTCAATATATTCCTCCTGTACAAGAAGGATAAGCATCAGGCACAGAGTAACAAAAATAATGTCAAGGTCGGGCGCCATGACATGCACGCACACACAAACAATAGGGAGGCATGGCAGTGGCCATCATACAGATGTCATCATCAGTAGGGTGGGATTCAATCGTTCCATTGTGTTTTTTTTTTTTTTTAATATTCCGTCGCTCAAGACGACGCATGTGACGATAATAAAATAAAAATCCCATCCTAGTTGAAAGCTTTATGTGATTGGAAATGTTTGTGAAATGTGAAATGTGCCCTTGTGCTGGTTGATATTCGGAAGTATTCCATTCATATGGTATAGGTTAAGGTTAACAATCTTAAGATTTCCACATAAAGTAATTGGAAAAGGTCATCAGGCCTATCAAAGTATGCAAATAGGTTAAGAGAAATGAAGCCTTCTTCAAAATTCAATGAATTTTTTATTTTAATTCGTTTCTCAGGAAATTCCCAACACGAGGGGATCTATCTTACATTTCGAATGCATACGATTGAAAGTGGGTGGTTACCTTTCAGGTGATACGGATTACATTTATACGAAAAAAACGACCTATAAAAATGTTAAATTTTTCTTGTAATCGGAGATACACACCCAAGTAACAATGAAATTTCTTTTTAACTCTTATAGCATAATTTTTTTTAAATTGGCCCCTGACATTGAGCTGCTCACAAAATTTTAACCCTCTAGGTCGTATAAAAGGTGGTTAAAAAAAACAACCCATAGAAATTAAAATTTTTCTTGTAAATTCTCTAATCGGAGATACACACACACACACACATACTGCATGCTCGCCTTGTGGCAAATCATCCACGAAATGACGCAGCGGCAGCGAATAGCGCTGCTCACAAAGCACAGAGCTCAGACTTTGCCGTGATCTGATGCGATATAGCGATATTTAACAATTGTATATTGGGGTCCCCAAGGGGCCGATCGCTCCAAAAAGTGTTTTCCATAGAAGACACACATGTGTACAAAATTCAGAGAAAATCGGGTAAATTTTGTAAAATATTTGTATGGGAGCCCCCCGAACCCGACGTCCGAGGGGCCACAAATTTTAATAGAAAGTATTGTCACCGGAAATATACATGTGTTCAAAATTTCAATAAAATCGGGCTGTAGGAAGGGGGCTAAAAATTGATCAGAAAATCTGACCAGCCAGCCAGCCAGCCACGTGCACGCGAAGTTAATATAGAGAATTTAAAAAGACCTCAAAGTAGTCGAAAATAGAGACAAAGACAAACACGGGTCAAGTCCAGTTAAATAAAAGTTTTTGGCGCGTTGAGTAGAGGGTGAAATTGAGAGCCTTACGAAAGTGCGATATGATGATTTAATTTTTCCACTGTTCGCTACAAAGTGCTGATCATCCAAATATGCAGTGCACAATCCACTTAACGCTTTTAAACATCTGGGTTGTACTTTTAAGTCTTAATAGGGTATTTTGGCGTTAGGGCGGTGTCTTTTGGGAGGTATTTTGAGGGGTTTTTTGAGGGTATTTTGGTTGAATTTAGGGTCTTTAGAGGATCTTTTGGAGGTATTTTGGAAGGTTTATGGGGTATTTGGGGAAGAGTTTTGGGAGCGTTTTGGTTGTCTTTTGCGGGTCTTTAGCGGATATTTTGGGGTGCTATTTGGATTTTTTTATTGGAGGTATTTCCATTTGAGGGTATTTCGTGAGGTTTTTAAGTAGGTCTTTTGGGATTTTTACTTCTTTCCGCTTCCTTTGAGGCATTTGGGGTTCTTTTGGAAATGGTGAGCGGTCTTTTTGGAGTTTTTTGGTGGTTTTTTGGGAGTCTTTTGAGGGTCTTTTTGGAGTGTTTTAGAGGTTTTTAGGGAGATTTCGTAGGGGTCTTTTTGAGAGGTTTTTGGAAATCTTTTGAGAATCTTTTTTATAAATTTTAAAAAAAAGTCTTATACATATATATTATAGAGCATTCTTAAATATCCAGTTGTGACATTTTGTTGCGCAGTAAACTCAACTATTCTGCTATGTGATATATCGAGTCGTGCGATAACATTCAATCAATCGGATTTAATATCTCCCTCTACTCGTTTTATCATTTTATTCATATATTCTTGAGGGGGTTTGATAGCGTGTTGAATGGGGTATTGAGGGCGTCTTGAGAGGGTCTTTGCGTGGTATTGAAGGTATCTTTTTTTTTTAATGTACACACGCTAAAGGGGTTTGCGCCCTTATAATGCTTAGCAGCGTGAGCGTCGTTAGGAAATTAGGGAGAGGAAAAGATGAGATGTCTGTGCACGCGTGTCTTAAACGACTGTAGATCATACAAATGTGGAAACATAGAATCAGGCAATTCATTCCACATAACTATCGTGCGGCTAAAGAAGGAATCTCTGAATTTGTTAGTACGTCCGAAGATAGGCTTAATGGTAGACCCGTGAGCTCGAGTTGAGGCACGGGTATTACGAATGGGTTGGAGAATAGGCGGGATGCATCTGGATATTTCTTTTGAACACCGCTTGTGGAAAAAGCGATAAAACAGTGACAGGCAGGAAACATTCCTACGATGCCCCAGCGATTCGATTGTTTTCGCGATATGAACGTCACCAATAAATTTTAACGCGCGGTTCTGAACTATGTCTAGTTGATGCAATGTGGTCTTGCGGGCACCTGCCAAGACAATGCAGTTGTATTCAATTTTAGGGCGAATATACGCCTTGTAAAATAGTAGCCAGATCTCAAGGAGTGAAGTACATCTTGCACTGTTTTAGCAAACCTAAGTATCTCGCAGCGTTTTTGGCGATGGCAAATATGTGGTCATTCCAACGAAGCTTGTTGTTGACACACATACCGGTAATTGAGAGTTTTTCAGTTTCTTTGATGCAAAATCCATTCATGGATAAAGGTTGGGGGTTTAAATTACGCTTAGACGACAGAAGACAGCATTGGGGTTTTGAAAGGCTGTTGTGTGGAGTCTTGATGGGGTCTTAAAAAGGTTTTGAGGAGGTAGAGAGAGCGTCTGTAGGAAGTCTTGAGTGAGGTTTTGAGTTTTGAGGGCGTATTAAGTGTGGTCTTGAAGGCTTCTCAAGTGTGTTCGTTAAGGGGTCTTGAGTAGATCTTATGGTTTTAGAAAAATATCGATTGTAACAGCGAGTTGCAAACAAGTTTTCTGATTTTTCAGCGAATTTGAAATAGAATTAAATTCGAAAAACTCAAAATGATGTTCGACGAAAGAAGAATGCACGCAAGACGTAAGCTCACGCCGATGCTTAGCAAACGAAGAAGAATAAAATTTAAAGGTTTATTTGTTTAAGGTCATTTAATTCTACAAAATTAAAGATTAATTAATAAACAGTGGTTAGTTTTAGAATATATCACAAGTGATAGAGAATGAAAACGAATGTTAGTCTTTGGGTTACAACAACGACCAGCGGAAGCGTCAAACACAATTAAAGTGAGATGTAAATTATCAATTGGCGAACATCGACGCTGGGTAGCATGCGTGATGATACGAATAGTTGAGGGTCATGTTCAGTAGTCATCAAATATTCGATAATTCCTAAGCAGTGGTCTTAAGGTGTTCTTGAAGTGGTACTAAAGGATCTTGAGGGGGGTTTGAGTGGGGTATTTTGGGTGTTTACAGAGAATTTTAGAGTTTAGAGAGGTTTTGAGTGGAGTCTACATGGGATCTTCAGTTGAGGTTTTCAGACGGTCTTGGGGGAGTCTTGATGGGTTCTTGAAGGCGTTTTGGGACGGTCGTACGGGGGTTTTTAGTGGGGTCTTGATGAGGTCTTAAGGGCGTCTTGAGGTGGTCTGAGTTAATTCTGGAGGCAGTTCTTGAAATGGGTCCTGAGAAGGTCTTTTATATAAAATATCATTTTCACACGCCCATAGACGAAAGTGACTGTTTCGTACGCTATAAACTAGCCTCGAAAGTAGCCCATAACAACACTAGTTATGTTATGATATAAACGTCTTTTGTTATTTACTACAATCTCAGCGAACACATTGCGCATGAGCAAGAATTCTCTTTTGTTTGTCCTTTGTGATTTCTGCTTCTCTCTCGATTTAGCAGAAAAACCGGTTTGGACGTGTGAAAAATGCATTTCTTTGTTATTTACTGCAGTCACAGCGAACACATATTCTCACATTTCTGCTTCTCTCTCTCGATTTAGCAGAAAAACCGGTTTGGACGCGTGAAAAATAGCGTACATGACTTGCAGAAAAGTGCTCATCGTGCTCGTTAGATTGCCGAACTCGGCTACCGCCTCGTTTGTCAAGCTTCGACCTCGCACGACAAACTCCACTTTCCTTGCTCGTTCTGTAATATACTATATCAAAACTATTTCGCACCATATCATATTACTTATCTGATATGACTAACATGTTTACGCATTAATTCTCGTGAGTCCCAGCACTCACACATTTTTTTCAAAAGTAATCCGATCTTATTCCAAAAGTGCACACATGTGTTTCTCTGATTAGAAAATTTACCTGAGAATTTTCTTTCTTGGTTGGTTTTTTCTGTCCTATTTAGAAACATTTGCCCCACTATACATCGCTTGCTCTATTTCACCTTGCACTCACTCAGCGTTCAGCGGAATCTTTACTGCAAATCTTAAATCGCCATAATAATTACATCTGAGTGACAACAAAATGATAAATAACAACAACTGATGACAACACGCATACAACATGAAACTTGGAGCGCTACACCATCAGGATAATTTCAGAATAGAGTTTCCATCCCGTTCACTTTCAATTTATCAAAGTAAAATAAGCAAACATCTGGAGGAAGCGACGATAATGGCATACCATGCCGAGACACACATCTATTGACAATATTATTACCACAAAGGAACACTCCACTTCTGGTTGGCAAGTTGCAAGGAAACTCGACAATGAAAGGCGAAGTGATATGACTTAGGGCAGGGGTATTCTTTTGCGATTCATGGACACCGCACTCAAACACTGCGTCAACAAAGTAATGAAGTTACGCGACTAAACGAAGTGTAAACCAACCAATTACTAAAACTTTGCTTCAATTTTGTGTTCCGACTTCGCTGGTAAACTGATCCTCGTTGTTTGTCTAGCTTTGCTTACATTCTTTCGTTTGTTTGTTTGTGTCCATCGCATCTTTACCAGCGACTAGAGGTCTGTTGGACGAACATCCACACAGCCACACAATTGCGCAATATTGTCTGTGCGGTTCGGCAATAAATTAAAATGGTTTTTGTTGGTGGAAGGAGCGCACTAAAGTTCAAAAGCGAAATTTGCATGTGAACAGCCAAAGAGGAATTTCGTTTTAATGTTTAAGGAACAATCGATTTTGTATGCATTGCTTAAAGCTGAATTTAAATTCAAAATGATGAAACATTTAAAGAAAAAAACTAATTTTCAGTGGAGCAACTAATTAACAAAAGTATGCAACATTGAAGTATGCTTCTGTAGGAGGTGGGTTGACTTCTCGCGCTACTGCAGTATTTACTGTGTGGGTGTGCGGTCTTCGGACCTATTCTGAATTACCATTTTTTTTAGGCCCAAATAGGTATTTTTAAATTCGCTCTATTAACTTCGGGCGGTCAGCCATCAGCAGAAAAGGTGGAGTTCATCAGAATTGCGGGTGGTCGTAACTATCTCCGACTGGTGGAAGTGCGATCCAACCTCCACATGGTAGCCGCCGGTAATTTTCCTCCAATACAGGAAAAGCTGAATGATCGGGCCAGCCCCTTCAAATTAACCAAGGAATAATCCCTTTAAGTATTTGCCACCTAAACGGGTACATCCTGTATATAATACAGAATATAGACTAACAAGAACTAGAATCAGAGAGTCAGAATGAGAAGGATGTATTCTATTCCGTGAACCACTGATTACAGCGATGGCCAAAAGAAGGTAAAAGCTGTAGGAATTTCAGGTTCGAATCATTCTGAGTTTTTTATTAATTTTCCCAATAGGTATAGGTTTCGTGGGATCGTTTCAGAGAAGCCCAAGAGAAAAGAGATTTCTATACCATAACGGAAGTCAGGGGTATACATAAAATATCTCGTCCAATTTGGGCTCTAATTAAACTATACACTTAAAGTTGGTAGTTCAACATTGCACTGTCGAATGCAAGATAAAATTTTGATAGAAGGTTTTACAGGTTCATTCAAATTCCATGAGCATCTTCTGAACGGTTATTGCAAACTTATAACCCTCTATTATTGACAACGAACGATGTTTACCATCACCGAATCAGTACGCAGTACAGTAAGAGGCACCATATTTGATCATAAGACCTGCCACAAGGTCAGCTGGGTCTCAACTGACAGGCAAGCATCATTCAACCAAATCGACTATGTGGCGATCAGCCGACGTTTTAGGAGCTGTATTTTAGAAGTCCGAAACAGACGAGTATCCGACATGGGTATGGTACGGGGTCATCAACTTATGGTAGCTACTGTCCAGTTACGTACTGCATCAGTTCAAACAATCCGCAATATCATTCGAATGCCTCGGTATAACATCGACCAGCTAAAGATCCCCTCAGTACGCCAACAATTAAGGGATCATTTATCGCAAGGAGTGGAAGCAATCAGCAGCTCACTGCCGACAACCATTCAGGAACATTGGAAGGCTGTGAAAATGTTTTCACATCTGGAGCGGAAAGTATTGTTGGTAGATGGCACAGCACGTGGCTTACCGAGGAATCAGCGAGCAGGTGCGATAGCAGAACCGTTTACAGAATCACCAAAGAGCTGACAGGTGGTCACCGCTCTAGCCAACATCCGGTGAAAGGCCTAAATGGTGCCGTACTTGTTTCAGATGATGATCAGCTCAAGCGATGGAAGGAGCATTTATCTACGGTCCTTCACCGTGTATTCGCCAACGATATGCACCCAAATCAAACGGAGCTGCCGGAAGTAACAATTTCCCGAATTCGCACCTCAACTCCCAGTAAAGATGAGATCGCTACCGCGATCAACGCACTAAAAAACAACAAGTTGGTAGGACCGCAGAGTTTCTGCGTTCCGCTCCTACGACTTCGGCAGAGCTTTTATATCCTCTTGAAGAGAAAGATTGGCAGGCAGATAGTTTCCCCGACGAGTGGAAGAAGGGAACGATTGTCAATGCTCCCTAAAAAGGTAGTCTTATGGAGTGCGAAAACTGGATAGGTCTTTGCGTTCTTCCTGCAGTTGCAAAGGTAATAACCAAAGTAGTACTTGAGCGTATTAAAGAACATCTGGAAGATACACTCGATGCCGAACAAGCAGGTTTCCGCACTGGATCCTCCTGTGTAGACCACATAAACATCCTGCGGATCATTATTGCATAGTTTGGGTATATGGAAAAGTTTAGCAATGGGGCGATAATCAGTCAACATCATTATTTGATCACTTCTTTAAAAATGAAAACGGCTTAACGGTAACTGTCACCGGCGAACGATACCGTGACAACTCTTTGATGCCTGAACTAAATACTTTGAATTTTATTAACATGTGGTTCTACATCGCATACAGCCCGCATTTGTGTGCCTAACATAGGCGGACATTTTTCTGATATTGTATTCCATACAAAATTGCTATCATTAAGTAAACCATATATCAACATTAGATCTATTCTCTTTCATTTAACCAAAATGTTTAATCAAACAAAATAGTATACCTTACCGCCGGACACCCTGTACAGTCGAGACGAGTGTAAAGTAATAGTATTTGGAGTAGAATCAACACATTAAAAATTGCCTTAAACTTAACTTTGGTTACTAAACCAATTTTTCAATACTATAAGATCACTCTTTATACTGAACAAAATTTTATCCCAGTTCTCAGTTTGATAAGAAAAACCTGTATCATCAGAAAACGCTACAACCTTTCCATTGAAATTAAAGTTGCAATGAGACTTTATTTAAATCAGAAATAAAACCGGTCCTTATACAGATCCTTGGGGTACACCACAACTTACAATTTCAATAGCACTGATAACTCCGTCAATAATAACAGTTTGTGAATGAATACGGACGGATAGATAAGATGTAAGCAATTCAAATGGTATACCACGAATTCCAGTCTTATGCATTTTCTCCAGCAATAGTGTCAAAAGCTTTGGTTATTGCGAGCCCGAAGGGCGAAGCTAATAATAAGAGGACAAGAAAATTTTTCTAGCGTACGTGTGTCGGGTTGTCGGGATGTCGGGTTGTCAGGTTGTACGTTTGTCCGGTTGTAAAGGGTCCGCCAAATAACTTTTTTTTTTTTGAAAATGTTATAAAAAAAAAACTACTGAATATTTTCTCAAATTTCTTTTTTTATTTGAAAGAACAATCCTTCCGGTTAACAATGGAAAATAATTTCATTCAAATGGCTGCCTCGGTTGGCCATGCAGTAGCCTACACGATCGGTCCAATTTTTAAGCACATTATCGATTATGTGCAGCTGTATTTCACCAATGGCTTCACGAATATTGTCCTTTAAAGCGTCAATTGTCTCTGGCTTGTCGGCGTAACACTTATCATTTAGGGCACCCCACAAATAATAGTCCAACGGTGTCAAATCGCAGCTCCGAGGTGGCCAAACGACATCAGCTCTGCGGCTGATAATGCGATCTTCAAAAACAGGGCGCAAATCATCGAGTGTAGCTTCGGCTGTGTGGTACGTAGCGCCGTCCTGTTGAAACCAAATGTTGCCAATATCCTCCTCTTCAATTTTTGTGAACAAAAATTCGTTCAACATGGCCTGATAACGATCGCCATTGACTGTTTTTTTTTTTTTTTTTTTTAATTAAATTTTGTGAATTTGCATCAAATTTTTTTCACATTTTAAGACGGATGGTATCGGAATTTTTATTATTATACTTTTTAGTGCAAATAAAAACAACAAACAAACGCAATAGAAAATATTAAAAAAAACACATCAAGAAAAAAAAAAAAAAACATAAATTAAAATGTCTTCGCCCCCTCCAATGGAGGGTGCAGAAGCACTATCTCCGATGGAATGGATCAATAAACAAAAACACAACATAGAAATAGATTTATTAAAAAATGAAATAGAAAATCTACGTGCTCAATTAAAAAAAAAAAGAGAAGAAACAGTTAAATCGCCTGAAAGAAAACGAAAAAATGATACAAAAACAATAACAAATTCATCATCAATATTAAGAAATAACAGTTTTGCCTTATTAGACAACGAAGAGGAAACGCTAGAAGATCAAAAATTTCCAACATTAAATTCAACGACGAAAAAACTTGTTGCTGAACTCAAAAGTGCAAACATAAAAAAGCGCAATAGTGCAGTGAACAGTACAACGATTGTTTCAAACATTACGGAGAACGTTGGACCAAAAACTTTAACTGCAACTAAAAATACTGAAGGACAAAAAAAACCACCTCCAATAAATATTTTTAGAGAAGACAGCAAAACAATTAATTTAATACTTAATGACGCAATTGGTGCAGGTCAATTCAACTTAAAAAATGTAAACAAAAACAAAACAATATTAAATGTAAAAAATAGCAATGACGTAGACAAAGTTAAAAATTTACTTAACGAAACCTGGACGGAGTTTTTTACATATACCGACAAACAAAAAAAAAATTACACTTTCTTAATTAAACGGTTAAATATCGGCCATACTCCAGAAGAAGTCTTAGAGGAACTACAAAATAATGAACAAAATTTAAAATTTATTAAATCATTCAGGTACGTAACCCCTCGTTCTAAACGTGAAAACCAAATATTGCCTATAATCGTGGTACAGCTATCTCCAGATAGCATGGTGCAAAACTTGAGAAATATAAGGTATGTTGGGGGTCATGTCGTGACCTTCGAAAAAATTCGAAGAAGTGATGTCCTACAATGCCATCGTTGCCAACGGTTCGGACATACTTCTTCGAATTGTAATATGGAATTCAGGTGCGTGAAATGCCAGAATTCACATGAACCGGGCAAGTGCTTAGTTCAAAAAGATACAGGCAAGGAGCAGCTGTTCTGTGTGCTCTGCGGCAAAGCTGGTCATCCAGCATCCTGGCGTGGCTGTGAGGTTTACAGAAATCTTGCTGAACGCTTACAATCAAAAAAAAAAGGCAGCACAACAGAAGGCTACCCGAAATACAGCTTATATTGAAAATTACGTTCAGAAAGGTTTTTCGTTCGCCGAAGTGGCCAGAAACACAAATGGCTCACATACTGTTCCTAATTCTTTAAATGAGAAATGAGCTTAGAGAATAAGGTAAGCAATTTAGCCAAACTAGTAGCCGAACAGTCGGTGCAAATTGCAGGCATTTTAAATGCTCTACGTTGTTTTAATGTTTAGGCAGCGTCGCGGAACACTCAGAATAGCTGCCTTAAATGTCAACTCCATTATCTCCGTTGCTAGACGTGGCGACGTTCTTAATTTTGTGACAGATCATAGACTTGACATCCTTCTCCTATCAGAGACAAAGCTAAACGCTAAGCACAAATTAGAATTTAAAGACTACAACTTCATACGAACTGACAGAAAGGACTCGACTCGTGGTGGTGGAACAGCTATGCTGATCAGAAAACCACTAAGTTTCGAAAAAATATATAAAGGTGATATTGCTTGTTTTAATTGCCTAGAGACGACTGTTATTTCGCTGTCACTTCCTAATAACAGTCGTCTTCATATAATATCTGCATATGCACCGCCAGCAGATAACCAATTTAATGTCGAGTTCGAGAAATTATTCGAAATACTAGGATTAGATAGTTTAAATAACTATTTCATTCTAGCGGGAGATTTAAACGCGAAACATCAGGCTTGGTTGGATTCAACAGCGAATGGAAGAGGCAGCTTCCTTAAGCATTTTGTTGATGATAATCAAATCAGATATAAATTACAATTGTACAGCCCAGTTACGGCGAGTTATCCTTCCGGGAACTCATACCTAGATTTGTGTCTTGCAGATGCGCGACTGCAAATAGAAACGTTCTACGAAAATAAGATCCCGCTGTTGCCGTATGATAGCGACCATAATGCGATATTAATGGTAGCGTCGTTTGCTGACGAATCACTATTTGCCCTCGCGATACAACCAGATATTCCTAAATTAAATTTTAGAAAAACAAATTGGAACAGATTCGAAAAACGGGCCAAAAGAGAATGCAGGGATCGTTTTACTTCCTCTAATATCCCTAATAATAGGAATATGATGAACGAAGAATGCGATCTTTGCATAGAAAAACTGAATTCGGTGATCCTGATGAGTATTGCTTCGACAGTCCCGAAAACAAAAAGCAAAAATTCTACGGAGTGCTATCTAAACCGTGAAATACGTACTCTCCAGAGACACAAGAGTTTTTTAATCACGCAGATTAACAGAATACGACGACAGTTTCTTGATGTACCGAACAACAGTGATTTGGTAAGGCTGAAATCCCTCTTGAGAAATGTTAAAACTCTTTTGGAACAGCAATTCCGAAACAGCATCAACAATTACTGGAGGCAACGCGCTGAAAACATAATAAAGTCAGATTCTAGGAACATGTTTCCTAAAATAAATAGATCTTTTAAGCCCCGTAGTATGGTCGCTGTTCCGGAACTGAAGATTCCTACAGCATTAGAGTATATCATCTCCCAAGCTGGGATTGATAGCAGAACGACACCAATCATTAACAACAACTTTGTTGTTGGAGACGGTGTTGAGAAGCTCAGTCTTATTGGATCGCACTTTGAAACGGTGCATCAAATAGGGACTCGTTCAAGTAGTTCTGCTGAGTTAGTGACTGAAGAATTAAGTAGATTTCTTAATCAGAATAATTACTCGGAAACTGTTGTGATTTTCTCTGACGACCTTAAATCTGACGAACTGACTGGTGAACAGACTAATGAATACTTCACGACACTGACCGAACTGACCACAATTTTCAAGAAACTAAACAATAAACCCTCGTCAGGCTTAGATAACATTCCAAATATCGTGTTGAAACATCTTCCGGTCGAAATTATACGGCAATATTGCGTAATTTTCAACAACTTGCTTAATAATCACTACTTCCCAAATTGTTGGAAAGTATCGAAGGTAGATAATAATAAAGAAAAATAAAGATCCTTCTGATCCGACTAATTATAGGCCTATTAGTCTCATGCCTAATATTGGGAAAGTATTTGAAGTGATTATTAGTAAGTCAATTTTGACCGCGTGCGAAACAAATGAGATTATACCGCGAAACCAGTTTGGGTTTAAAAGAAACCACTCGACGGTGCACGCTGTAACCAAATTGATCTCAGATGTCAACTGGCATCTGAATGATAAGAGGAATACGGCCGCATGTCTGGTGGACATCGAAAAAGCCTTCGACATGGTTTGGACCGATGCGCTTATTTATAAAATTATTAGATATGAGTTCCCACATCATTTAGTTAAAATGATTATATCAATGATATACGGGAAGAAATTTGTGGTAACAGATAAAGAAAATACGACAAGTAAAATATTCAATATCGCTAACGGTCTGCCACAGGGTACAGTAACGGCGCCAATACTGTTCAACATATATATTTCTGAAGTACTTAGTGACATGGAGACGTCCCTAGCATATGCTGACGATATTGTACTATATGCACACGGCTCTAAAATTGAAGAGATTCAAAGAAAGTTACAAAGCAAATTTGACGAATTTCGGGTATTCTGCGAAACATGGAAACTTAAGATAAGCTATTCAAAATGCGAAGTTATACTGTTTCGCCCCCCTCTCAGGCGTGGAAATCACGATCTGCGAAATAATTGGAAAAATCTTCGGATAATCGGTGAAAATGGTGTTCAGGTCCCATCGAAGAATATCGTGCGCTATTTGGGTGTTCATCTGGACAAATTTCTTTACTACAATGAACATGTAAATATCGCTTTGGAAAAAGCAAGGGCGGCATTTATGTCGCTCAAAAAGCTTTTCCTTTCACGATACCTGAGGAGTGACGTGAAGACTGTTTGCTACCAGGCATTCATTCGACCAATTATTACATACGCGTGTCCAATATGGTGGAACATCAGTCCATCATTTATGGAAAAACTTCGTGCCTTTGAGAGGAAATGCCTTCGAGCATGTATGCATATGTACAGAAGCGAACATTCTGAGTACAGGCATTATGTGTCAAACAAAAAACTCCTGAATGCTTCCGGAGTATCAAGAATTGACAATGTCATTCTTAACCTTACTAGGAATCATTTCGCTCGGTCAGCCTCTATTGAAAATAGCTTAATCTCGGGAGCATTTTATCCTAATCCTGGGTACTTTAGAAATACATTGGAGAGTGGATTTATATTTACCACCCGAGACATTTCTGTATCTGGACGCTCTGGGCCACTTGTCAGATTCATGCAACGTTCCTATAATATACCATGTTGCTAGAAGGGCCACTGACAAAAGAATTCCACATGCATTGTTTGCCAATGGGGCTGCAAATGATATCTGGAGATACTGTCGTAGCGTGCCTGAAAAAGACCTAGCAGACAACAGTTATTTATTTATTACAAACAATAGTACTTAAGATTTATGATAATTAAATAAATGGATTTAAAAAAAAAAAAAAAATCGCCATTGACTGTAACGGCCACTCCTTGCTCATTTTCGAAGAAAAATGGCCCAATTATGCCTCTGGACCAAAATCCGCACCAAACAGTGACTCGTTTTGGGTGTACCGGCTTTTCAATGTATGCGTGCGGGTTTTCTGTGCCCCAAATGCGACAATTTTGCTTGCTTACATACCCGCCAAGATCAAAATGAGCTTCATCCGAAAAGATGATTTTTTTGGCATAATCGGCATCTTCTGTAAGTCGATCGCAGGCCCACTCAGCGAAGCGAAAACGCATTGGATGGTCAGTTGGCTTCAACTCCTGAACCAATTGGACTTTGTATGGCGTCATACCAAGGTCTTTATGCAAAATTCGTCTCAATGATGTCTCCGAAATGTTCAATTGTTGAGAACGACGCTGAATTGATGGTAATGGCGCTTCACGCACACTTTCTGCCACAGCATCAATATTCTCGGGTGTACGCACTGTTTTTGGCTTTTCACGCTTTGGTTTATCGATGAGGATGCCAGTTTCTTTCACTTTTTTCACAAGATAACGAACATACGGAGCTGACGGTGCTTCTCTTCTTCCAAAATCCGTACGCAATTTTCGCACACATTCTGCAACATTACCATGATTTTCAAAGTAATGTCGCAATATTTCCCAGCGTTGTTCAAGCGTATACACAACCATATTCGTTCAGCGGAGGGATACAACTAATTATCTGTCAAATCAGACATGAGCTAAGTGTTACCATTCACGAAATAAGCACTAGTTGAAAAAAAAAACTTTAGATGGCGGACCCTTTATATCGCGACTTCTACCAATCGGAATTTTATGGGACTTGTTTTAAAACAATTGGTAAGCGCTTGACTTGCGATGACGTGAGGCGCGTCACGTGTTGCGCGTCGCGAGTCGCGTGTGGCGCGTCGCGAGTCGCGTGTGGTGCGTGTTTTTTTTTTTTTTTAATTACTTGTTTTAAAACTTGACTTGCGATGACGTGACGCGTGTCACGTGTCGCGCGTCGCGTGTGGCGCGTTCAATTTTTTTTTTATTACTTGTTTTAAAAACTTGGCTTGCGATGACGTGACAAGTATTTTTTTAATAATTTTTTAAAAACTAAGCTTGCGATGACGTGACACATGTCTCGCGTCGCGTTTTTTTTTTTTTTTTTTAAAAGGTACTTGTTTTAAAACTTGACTTGCGATAACTTGACGCGTGTCACGTGTTGCGTGTGGCGCGTGTAAGTTATTTTTATTAAATACTTGTTTTACGACTTGGTTTGCTATGACGTGCCGCGCATCGCGTGTGGCGCGTGTAATTTTTTTTTTAAATACTTGTTTTAAAACAATTGTTAAGCGCTCAGCTTGCGATGGTGTTATTTTGAGGTTTTTTTATTCATACTGGTAAGGAGAAAAAATGTTTATTTTAATGTAAAATCTCTTTAAGATAATTCAGTCTTTAGGCTGAATTACAACTATCAATATGGCGAGCTGAGAAGCTCGCTTTACTATCATATCATATATATTTTGGTTCATATACATGGCTGAAGTAACAAACAAGGCATCTTCGATACTCACATTGGGTCTAAAGCCGAATTGCCATTCACTGATAATGTTGGTTTTTGTAGGAACTCAACTGCATTGGACTCCATCGGATTATGAATCGTTTATCATCTCAACTAAGGAATGTCTCTTCGGCTTACAGACTCAAGTCTATGCTAAGTTAGTGGCGTCCCTAACTACATGGGTACGCAATTAGACCTTATCTTCACAACTGATCCCATTAACTCCTCTGTCTCGCTTTGTTACCTATCTCTATCGACTATTAATAATATTCACACCCCCCTTTTCTTCTCTCTCTTTTTTCCACAACTCTCCACTACAGTCACCTCATACCATAGTTCTCTCTTGTTTGCGACTTTCATAAAGATAATCTTCGCAAACCATCTGGATTCCCACAAGGCAGCCATCTAGGCCTCCTTCTCTTCATCCTAACTATAAATGATCTTGATAGGGTCATCAAACATTCCGCCCACTCAATTTACGCTGAGGATACCAACTTTTTCAAACCCATTTATTCCCAACAAGAATCCATCACTTGGCTTTGTCAAACGGTGGTCCAAAGAATTTTCCAACCCTTACGTGACCAGGTCCCTCTTCATCAACTTTGTCTGTCCCCTTCTCGAGTACGCTGGTCAGGCGTGGTCCCCATATCATCAAGTTCATGTGGCCAGAATAGAGAGCATCCAACGTCGTTTTCTCCAATTTGCTCTTCGAGATATACATTGGGACAATCATCTTGTACTGCCTTCTTACCAAAACCACCTGAACCTCATAAAATTGAAAAGCCTAAAAGAACGCAGAGGCATTATTTTCAAATCAAACATCGTCTCTTCTTAGGCTCCGTCGATTGCGCGTCTCTATACAACTTAATTTTCTTTAACACTAACCCTCGTAATCTACGATGCCCGCCTGTCTTCTATCTATCGACACACCGCACCAAGTACGGCTCTAACGAACCAATCTCCCGTATGCTGCGAAATGTATACTCAAACCTTATCGTTTTCGATTTTAATCGCAACACACCCTGACTTAAACTTGATCTCATCCGCCATTCGACCTAGGTTTATATGTTAGCTTTAAGTCTTAGTCGTAAGTCTTAGTTTTAAGTTTTCAATTATGTTAGCTTTAGGTTTTAGCTTGTAATAAGCCAAATAAAATTAAACTAAGTTTGGACCTTGGCACCTTGCCTTAACATATGCTGTTAATAACCTTTTTGTCCCCTTCTTTTTTTTAGAGATAAAACTGGAGTCAAAGCTGGTGAGCTATTCATGTCGTTCAAGTCGATCTTTCAAGATGTTCGTCGAGCCGTAGATTGGGTACACATTCAGGGCGATTTAAAGCAGAAGACAACAGAGGTTTGTGCAACACTTGAAACTCTTCTGATATGACTCACTAACCGCTGCTCATACTCAATTACAGAATCTCGACATGTATGTCAAGAAAGATCCTCGACTCCCAATGGTGCTATCGCGTATTCGTGAATCTGGAGCAAAAGTCTTTCTGCTGACCAACAGTGATTACAAATTTACCGACAAAATTATGACCTACTTGTTCGATTTTCCACATGGTGCCAAGACCGAGGAGCCACATCGCAATTGGAAGACATACTTTGACATTATTGTAGTGGATGCCCGCAAGCCGCTCTTCTTCGGCGAAGGTACCATTCTCCGGCAAGTGGACACAACAACTGGAGCACTGAAGATAGGAACTCATATTGGCCCTCTGCAACAGGGTCAGGTAAGATGATGAAGATGAAGTGTAATAGAAGCGAATTGCAACAATCTCTTGCAGGTCTACTCTGGCGGCTCATGTGATGTCTTCACATCGTTTATCAACGCCAAGGGCAAAGATGTCCTCTACATTGGTGATCACATATTCGGTGACATTTTGAAATCGAAGAAAATCCGTGGTTGGAGGACATTCTTGATTGTCCCTGAGTTGGTGCAGGAGCTGCATGTGTGGACCGATAAGTGTCAGTATTTTGCCGAATTACAGCAACTCGACGTTATGCTGGGAGATATGTACAAGTGAGTTGTGTAGTTGTCATAAAGTCAAATTGAGAAAAATAAGATAACGAGTTTCCAATTATTTTCCTTAGAAATCTCGACTCCAGCACCAAAGAGAAGCCGGACATTTCCAAATTGCGCACCTCAATTCGTGATGTTACTCACAAAATGGATTTAGCCTATGGCATGATGGGTTCACTCTTTCGCTCTGGCTCACGTCAAACTTTCTTCTCCAGTCAGGTGGTCAGATATGCCGATCTGTATGCGGCCACTTTCCTCAATTTAATTTACTATCCATTTTCGTATATGTTCCGTGCCCCGGCAATGCTCTTGCCCCATGAATCTACAGTGGCGCATGAGCAACGTTTCATTATGGATGCTCCAATGATTCAACGATCCAGACCGAAGAATTCCGAAGCAACTGCTGGATCGGCGGCAGCAGCGGCAATAGCAGCTGCTTCTGGTGCAGTTGCATTTGCTGATCCATCAGAAATGGAACGTGTAAACGAGGCCACTGATGAAATGGCGGTAAGTTAATTGGGTAGATTCGCAATGCGAGGAATGTTCTTTTACTTTCTTCTTTTACTCTCAAACAGTTGCTTACCACGCAAAATACCGTTCCACACACCCGGCCAGAGACTCCACGCACTGTGACACATACTCACGATGAGGATTACTCTGAGGAGGAAAGCGACCCAAACAATAAGAGCGACGACCACGAAACTGATGATAACATATAGATGGGAAGACGCAGAACGCTGGTCGTCAAGAGGGTTACACCAGACACCAATTCAGTCACTAATCACTAGTCCGACCTCCCGTCACCGCCACCAACAAAAGAAGATCAAAAGAATTCAATTCATTCCTTTCTCATCCTCTCAACATCACGCTCACTCTCATCATCACTGTGCTACATCCATCCATCTGTACTCCATCTCCCAATCACAATCGAAATGTTGCTGTGCTGCGTGTTTCAGAAAAATGTTGCACCAAATTCTGTTGTATGCACAGGATATTGCGTTTACAGTCAGCAACTTTCTTACTACACTGGCTGCAGTTTTCGTTATTCTCTGTTGTAGCTACTTGCTTAGTTTATTTATAACGTTAATTGTTCAAATGGCTTATATGGAAAGCTGTTCCCAGATAAACATTTCCAGGGTTACAAGTTGCAATCTCTCTCTATCTCTCTCTCTCTGAATTTGTAAAATATTATTATTATTATTAGTTTAGCAATGAAAATAAAATTGTTCACAAAAAATGGAAAATGCAAAACAAAAATCGCAACTGAACAACGACCCTAAGTGCTGTGTGTTAATTGTTGTTACATTCAAATAGAGAATTAATTAATATTTTTAAAAACCCCCAAAAACAGTAGTAAAAATATTGTAGACAATAAAAATGAATATTATTTTCACTTTTTGGTTTTTTTTTACAAAAAAGAAAGAAAATTGTCTTTTCTTTTTATAAGAGATAGATAGTAAGCAGTTATGTTTTTGTCTGATATAGAAAATGAAGAATTTTACAGATAAAGTGTTGTTGTTGTAGCATCTCTAAAATAAATGCATTGCGGTCAGCCATCAGCGGAATTGGGGGAATAACACAGAATGCTCTCGAATCGCAAGTGGCGGTAATTATTTCTGACTGGTGGAAGTGCGATCAAACCTCCACGTGGTGGCCGCCGGTTATTTTCCTCCAATACAGGAAAAGCTAAATGATCGGGCTAGTCCCTTTAAAAAAGGATTGGCGCGAGGCCAATAACCTCGTCCATAAAAAAAACTTTATTCCAGAACCCCAATTCAGCTACTGTATAGTGCTCGAGCTGTACAGCAACTAGCCGATACCCTGTTGTCCAAATATATTGCTGGCATAACAGCAATTCAGAAGATGCGATGGGCGGGGAATGGTGTCTTATAAAAATCAGAATATGACATATATTACAGCTGTCATGCAAGACATCATGTGCTCGGGGTGGGGTTTCTAGTCAGCAAAAGTTATCGGCTTTAAAGCAGCAAATGAACGGCTTTGCAACCTTCGCGTGCATCAGGGCAAATTTAAAAACATAAGCCTCATAATGGCTATACCAAAGTATCATTTGACCCAGGATCACATACGCGGCCCTGATTTGTTGGCCAAAAACAGAGCACACAGTTCAGAACTGAAGAAAATACAAAGACTAATTGTCTAAAACGTTCACGCACCTACAGCGGATTCCCCAGATGATAAAAAAGAAGAATACTTTGAATCAGTCCATGGCTGCCCTCACTATGATGCAAAAATCATTCTTGGGGATATGAATGCCAAAATAGGTAGGGAGCCGGTACTCAGGCAGTACATTGACACGAAAACACTAATGACAATGGACAACGAGTCATAGAGATGACAGCAAGCAATAATTTGGTCGTTGCGAGTACAAGGTTTGCGCGTAAAAATATCCTGATGGAGCCACTCGCAACCAAATAGACCACGTGTTGATAGACCGCCGCCACAACCCGAATCTGATGACGGTACGAACGTACCGAGGTGCCAACGTCGACTCGGACCACTATCTTGTTGGTATGGTGCTCCGAGCGCGGATTGCATCATCAAGAAAGACAGAATCCGTAAATAAGATTCGAGTCAACACGGCTGCCCTTCGCAACGAAGAGACCAGAAACAACTACGGTCAAGCGATAGGACTCGCCCTTAATGCAGGAAGAATAAGTCCAGGGGCTGAGATGCCGGGCGTAGAAGAGAAATGGAGACGCCTTAAGAATACTGTTATTAGTACTGCTGACTTCATCTCAGGCAGTAGTCGTAGAGATCGGAACGACTGGTTCGATGACGAATGTTAGCTAGCGACTGAACGTAAGAATGTTGCGTACCGAGCAATGCAACAATCTCATAGAACGCGGGCATGCGAAAATGAATATAAAGAGCTCAGAAGATATGAAAAAACAGTTCACCGGCGAAAGAAAGCAGCCTGGGAGAAGAATCCCGTCCGTGAACTTCAATTGTATAGAGAGCAAGGACCGCTCCAGGCGCGGAAGTTCTACCAAAGAGTACGCGGTATGACGAAATATACACCGCGTTGCACATACTGCAAAGACAAAGAAGGTAATCTGATCGCTGATATCAAAGGAATCTTAGAGCGATGGGAAGAGCACTTTCATGAGTTGCTAAATGACAAGCTAACTGAGGAATTGGAGGCTCTACCAATGAGCGAAGATCATACTATGCTGCCGCCACCAAGCATAGACGAAGTGAGCAGAGCGATAAATCGGCTCAAAAATAATAAGGCCCCGGGATCTGATGGTATCCAAGTGGAGCTAATTAAAACAGGAGGCCCCGCAATACACCAAGCAATTCATGAAATAATAGTGCAAGTATGGGAAGAAGAAGCTATGCCAGAAGACTAGCGAAGAGGCATCCTGTGCCTCTTAGCCGCGTTCGAGAGAAAAGTCTTACGGATAATTGTTAGCCCCGTATGTGAGGAAGGACGATTCCGGAGACTCTATAATGATGAGATCTACGAGCGTTACCGCGATGTCGACATCGTGAAGGTGGGCAGGACACCTAGCTCGCATGAGCGAAGAGGTTCCTCATCGGAAAGTCCTTTGCGGTAGGATTTATGGCCGGCCAAGCCTACGCTGGAAGGATGGCGTAGACCAGGACGCCCAGAGTTTAGGGATGCCAAACTGGATGACATCGGCTCGAAATCGGGACCGGTGGAGAGACTTTTTGCGGGAGGCCAGGACCGGACCCCGGTTGTAGAGCCAAATAAGATGATGATTGTCTAAAATAAGATCAAGTGGAAGCCCACCAATCATTAGACCGTCATTCGTAGTACAAATATACCTTTTTACAGTGTACTTAAATTAACTATAAGCTAATGGCTAATTTGATGAACTTAAGGCGTGTAGTCATCGACTTATGTTGGCAGGCCAAGAAAAGAGGCCGCACCAACAGGGCTGGACCAGAGGTCTACAACGTGTAAATCCGTGTGGTGCATGGGGTAGAGAAATAGGTGGTTGGTAGTATGGTTGCCTTGGTTACAGTCGGTGCAGAAATCATTGGTGCCAGGGATAATGCGAGCTTTATAGCCCGACCGAAGTTGTGTCAGAGTTGTCCGGGTTTCCCTGGACAGGGACTTTTCACTACTATTTATGGGAGAAATGTGTGTACCAAGGACCTTATTAACCTTTCTAGAGGAGACTGCTGCAGAAACTGTAACATAGTGTATACTATTTGCGGCTGAACGGAGAGTGGCCAGGTGGCCGGTATGACTGGGTTTATGCAGTCTCTGTACGTTCTGATGTCTTGACATATGCAGCGTGGAGGCATCTCACTGACAGCAATGTCGTGAACTGGGTGTAAGGGGTTTTGACAGACTAACAAGAACTCTTGACAACAGTTCATTGTGTTGCCTGACGGTGAGCATGGACGTTTCGTCATGAAGATGATCGGGGTTAGTTGTGGGGTGGGTGGCACCCAGTTGCGACGCGAAGGGCTGTATTTTGTCTTGACTGGATTTTAAGGTCTTTTGAGTCATTTTTGGGGCACCTTTTGGGACCTTTGGGGGTCTTTTGAGAGTCTTTTGGGGTATCTCTTAAGGGTATTTTTGAGTGATTCCAAATTTACGATATCGTATAAAAATTGTTTCATGGCGGAAATTATGATAGGGCGCAGCTCCGCTGGGATACCATCTAATCCCGGGGCCTTTTTATTTTTCAGCCGATTTATCGTTCTGCTAACTTCGTCTATGCTTGGTGGCGGCAGCATGGTGTGGTCTTCGGTAATTGGTGAAGTCTCCAATTCCTCAGTTAGCTAGCCATTTAGCAACTCATGAAACTGCTCTTCCCATCGCTCTAAGATGCCTTTGAGATCAGCGATTGGATTACCCTCTTTGTCTTTCCAGTATGTGCAACGCGGTGTATAGTCGGTCATACCGGGGACTCTTTAGTAGAACTCCGGCGTCTGGTGCGGTCCTCGCTCTCTATATTGTTCTGGTTCACGGACGAGACTCTTCTCCCAGGCAGCTTTCTTTCGCCGGTGAACTGTTTTTTCATATCTTCTAAGATCTTTATATTCATCTTCGCGTCCCCGCGTTCTATGAGATTATTGCATTGATCGGTACGCAACATTCTTACATTCAGTCGCTAGCTTACATTCGTCATCGAACCAGTCTTTCCGATCTCTACGACTACTGCCTAAGATGGAGTCAGCAGTACTAATGACAGTATTCTTAAGGCGTCTACATTTCTCTTCTACGCCCGGCATCTCAGCCCCAGCACTTACTCTTCCTGCATTTAGGGCGAGTCCTGTCGCTTGACCCTAGCTGTTTCTGATCTCTTCGTTGCGAAGGGCAGCCGTGTTGACACGAATCTGATTCGCGGATGCTGTCTTTCTTGATAATGCAATCCGCGCTCGGAGCACCATACCAACAAGATAATGGTCCGAGTCGACGTTGGCACCTCGGTCGTTCGTACCGTCATCAGGTTCGGATTGGGGCAGCGGTCTATAAACACGTGGTCTATCTGGTTGCGAGTGTCTCCATCAGGGGATACCCAGGTGGCTTTGTGGATATTTTTACGCGCAAACTTTGTACTCGCAACGACCAAATTATTGCTTGCTGCCATCTCTATGACTCGTTGTCCATTGTCATAAGTGTTCTCGTGTAAGAATAGAAATAATATCCTACAATCGTTTTAAAATCAGCCTATTACCATCCCCTTATTAGTCTATGAACATAATATCCTATAACCATGCTATAACCATCCTTAAATCATCCGTTAATTTTCCCTTGATCTTCATATCGCCATCCATTTATTACTCTATACGTATAACATCCCGTAATTATGCTATAATCATCTTAAAGATCCTATAAATCCGATAATTCTATAATCCTAAGATACAAAAATTACGATATTTGGCGTGCGCTGCATTGGAAGTTCGCTCTACACTCTCCTAAAAACACTTACAATTCCCAGAGTTGTTAAGTATTTTTTTTATTTATTTATAACAAAAAAATTTAATTTCATAAAACCAAAATTTCTCCCAGCCAGTGTGTGTCCAGTGCAGACTCCTCCACTCACTCACTCTTCTCGCAACGCAACTCATTGTAGATCTTCTCGTCGGTATTGACATTTTTAATTTCGGTAACAAATTCCTTGGCATCGTCCTGAAAAAGGAAAAACAAAAAGTCATACGTTGCAAATGGTGTGACACCTTGTGACACCCATCCATCTACACTCACATCAAAGAGAACATTTTGTGCTCCGTCCCTGAACTGACCGAACAGGGCGAAAACATCCGCCAGATTGCCAGCTGTGCCGAATTTCGTTGACAGCGACACGAAAGCATGCTTGACGGTGTCCTCTTCGACATGGGTCATGCCGTCACGAATGAAAATCGCCACAGGGAGGTTCGCCTCGAAGTTACACGTGCGCATCTCGGTGACAGGTTTCTTTTCAAGGCTGGGACATAACAACTGGTTGTTTTTGTATTTTTCCAATTCACTGCTGT